>ML682041.1:8397279-8637788 GCA_007922195.1 Podocnemis expansa
TGTTAGGATATTTGGGGGTGGGGGGGTGTTGGGTTCTCACTCATTTGCTCTAATTCTCTTACTAGCTGGTAACTGAGGGGTGTTGGGATATTTGGGGGGCATGGGGGTTCTCACTAATTTCCTCTAACTCTGTTACTAGCTGATTACTGGGGGGTTAGGATATTAGGGGTGGGGGGTGTTGGGTTCTCACTCATTTCCTCTAACACTGTTACCAGCTGACAACTGGGGGGTCGTTAGGATATTGGGGGGGGGTGAGGGAAATCCCTGCTGTGCCCCTAGCTCCCCCTCAGCGCAGCAACTTCTCCCCCCGGCTGCCTGGCTGAGATTCCCGCCCTCCAGACACCCCCGGCTCCTCCTGCCCCCCTCTGCCGCCGTGGGGGGGCGAGGGCGATCCCCGCCCCTGGCAGGGATTGGCGGGCGGGCGGAGGCGGGGGCGAGGCGAGCCGGGCTGGGGCCGGGGCCGGGGCTGGGACCGGGACCGGGGCCGGGGGCTCGGCGGGGCCTGGCGGCGGCCCGGGGATGGGCGCGGGGCCGGGCGGAGGAGGAGGCACCGCTGCGCCCCGGCGGCGGGGGCCGAGCTGCGATCCGGAGCGGGCCGGTGTGAACGCCCCGGGGCCCGCACCAGCATGACGGCGGGGGATGGAGCCGGGAGGATGGTGCCCCGCTGCCCCGGGCTGGCGCTGGCGCTGGCCGCCCTCCTGTGCCAAGGTAAATGCCCGGGGGGCGCCTCTGCCCGCCGCTTCCCACGCTCAGCGCGGTTCCCACGGTCCCCCCGCGGGTTCCCACGCCCAGCTGGCCGGCCTGGGGGGCAGATGGGGGGCAGGTGGGGGCCCCTTTGCTCCTCTCCGGGACCCGCAGCGCGGCGAGCCGGGACCCGTCCCGTCCGGGGAAACTTTCCCACGGTCGCTCCCGGGAAGTTGCGCCCCGGTTACCGGGTCGGACATGGCTTCGGGTTGCCTGGTTTGGGCTCACCTGCGTGGACAATTTCTGGGGCCAGGGAGACACCCCGAAGTCCGTCTTTAGTCCCGGGGCGCGCAGACGGCGGGGCTCCGCTTTGCTGCCCCCCAAACTTTCCTTTTTCCGTTTATTGCCCCAGGGGTGCGTGCCCTGGCCCCCCTTGGGAGTAGCCGAGCCCCTCGTTTTCACCTGGCTGCCGTCTGGGGGTGTGGGGCAGAGACCCACTTAACCTAGAGACTTGGTTTAGTTGTCCTGTCACTGGCCTGGAGTGTTTTATTTTGGGGCCCCTATCCCCAGAGCCCTTGGCAATAAAGCCAGGGAGGTGTGCGGGTGCTGCCAGTGCCCCGCATTTCTTTCCCTTCTCACATGTGGCTGCAGGGATTTTACCTGGCGCTGGGCATGGAAAGTGGCTTTAGGATAAACGAATCCACTTAATTAAGGGTTTTCAGATGAAAAATGAGTGATCCTTGGGAGGGGAGCTAGAGCCCCACCACCCCTATGGGGAGAGACAGCCGTCCTGACTCCGGTCAGTGTGTGTTACCAGGGCAGATTTCAATATAGAGCCTCAGGGGTGCAGAGAATAAAATAATTCTGGTTGCTGCTGGCGACAAAGGAGCCATTTTTCAGCCCTTCTGGGGATATGTATTTTTTGGGGACGGGGGCACAGGCAGGGTGAGACAAGAACTTGAGCTGGAGAAAACACTTGCACAATGTTTTCCCTGGCATTGTTTGCCTTCCCCATCTCTTGGCTTAAACCTTCCTCTCCACCGCACCGCAAGAATCAGAGGGGGAAACTCTTTTTCCTGCTGCAAATTCTCAGCTATCGAGGCACCAGTTGCGTTTTCTTTCTCCAACAATGCTTGTAAGCTTTTTATCCCCTGGTGTTGGGGCAGGGTGAGAAAACAGACACAAAGGTCTGTGCTTGCCCCCTCTCCACCCCTCCCCGCAAAGCGAGGTGGCAGAAAGCAAAGCGGTAACGTCTGTACAGTATCAATGTGTCTGTTGCATGCACTCCACTTTTGCAGGCTTTTGACTCTTCTTGAAATATTAACTGCGTTTTAAAAATCCAGCATTTGATTTAATGGTAGAAAGCTATTGACAGGCAGCAGCAATGGAGATTTTTTTTTCTGTACTCTCTGTAATGTGCAGCTCCTTTCTGCATCTTTTTTTTTAAAACTTCCTCCTCTCCTCTCGTGTGGGTAGCTGCCATGGGGAGAGTAGGCTGTGGATGTGATTCCTGCTGGATTCTGGAGCCTTTAAATATACGGAAAGGTGCTTTATAACAGTTGGTGGCTGGAAATCTACCAGGCTAGCAGATTTCTGTAATACTCTCCCTATGCTCTTCAAACTACTTTGTGCACAAGGTGGGCTTTGGAAACTAGCAGTGTGGTTGCAGATCTCGCTGGTTTTTGGTGAACGCTTACACAGTCCCACTGTTTTCTTCTGTCTCCTCTAGTTCACCTACTATCTGAACGACCCTGGATCAAGCCCATTGAGTTTGGGTTGTCTTTGTTCTGTGAAACTGCGGGGAGAGGTTAGAATGAGTGAAAATCTATTTTAGAAATCAGAGTCTAATCCAAAACACGTCTAGCAAATGTGTTGCCAGAAGCTGGGAATGGGTGAAGAGGGATGGCTCACTGGGTGATCGCTTGTTCTGTTCATTCCCTCTGAAAAACCTGGCATTGGCCACTGTCAGAAGACAGGATACTGGGTGAGATGGGCCATTGATGGGACCCAATTTGGCTGTTCTTGTGTCGTCATCCTGCGGACTTGTAGACAGCTAACAGTGCTAAGTTTTTGCCTCGTAGCTTGGAGGAGACTTGCAACAAAGGTGGCCCCAAGTGACAAAAGTCATGTCCAGATTTCAGCCAGCACAAAGTTAAGGGCCATGAAGATCCAGGGTGTTGGTTTGGCCCCTTGTGAAGAGCAGAGCTATTCGTGCACACCATGCTGCTCTGTTTTAACAGAGCCGTTAGTGAGTTGGATGCTAGACCAGCCCACGGGGAGCCTCCTGCAGAGGTTTGACGCTTGGTACCTTGTTTATTTCTTGCCTGAAGGCCTCATTGGTCCCTGCTGCAAAGCTTTAGAAAATGTCCTCGGAGCCCCTAGTGAGGCCATTAAAACTGATGATGAGCCCGGACAGCCCAGGGGAACGTGAAAACTCACAAATGGCCTGTGTACTTTACTCCTCTTGGGACTCTTGTATGTTCTCCCATTCTTGTCTTTGCAAGTATGGTAATCCCAAAATCTAAGATGGCTGGTAGATCCAGAAGGAGCATTTTCTTGGGCATCCCAAAACTTCACCCAAAGTACGAACTTTTTGAGAGGCTGAAATATTGAGGACTTCTCCCTTTTTTATAGTAGGTGGTTATCCTTGCTTCTGAGCTTGCTGGTTCTGGGCAGAATCAGAAGAGGGAATTGGAAAGGGCTCTGAACAGTTGTTGGTGCATGTTTTGGGCCTGCTCGGAAGGGGATGTTTGAGACGGCCAGCCCTCGTTCTGCAGAGTTCATGGGTTCAGATCCCGCACTTCTGGGAAGCATGTGAAGGTTTGAGTCCTTTCTGCTAAATGTGCCTCTACACTGTTTGACGCTCACCCGTGATAGTGTGAATATTTTAAAATGATCCTGCTCAGAGTGTCTGGTGGCTCTTCTTTGCCTTTGGTAATCAGAGTATTCCATGTCTCCTCACCAGTTATAATGAGGAGATGATGCAGTATGTCAGCTCGAGGGAAATCTGTTTGTCTACTGGCTTTTCTTTTTACCCTTGCCAGCTAGAAGCTAGACAGCAGTATGTGAATTTAAGCAATAACGTGGTTCCCCTTCCTGTTTTTCTATTCCTCTCCTCGCTGCTAATGAGCTCAGCCTAGACCAGGGATACTCAAACCTGAGTGGTTCAAGAGCTAAATTAGCAATCAAGGTTACCCAAGCCACAGCAGTCTGAATTCATTGTTTCATTTACTGTAGCACCATATATTCATATTTAAACAGTATGATGGGAAATATTTAGTTTATATTATAATTCTCACTGCCAAATGACTGGCCAATTATTATTTTATCAACTAGAATTGATTAGTAATGCGGTAAAAACATCCTGATTGGTTCATCATGTGATTTAATTATCAACAAGTATTTTAATATCTGTGCCGTAAAGAGCCACAAGAGACCCATTAAAGAGCCACTTGTTGCTCTGGAGCCATAATTTGAGTATTTCTGGCTTAGCCTGTCATTCATTTGAAAACAGGGAGGATGTCATTAGTAAGGCCCAGATCTTGCAGGTGTTATCTAGGCAGTCTCTGTTGACCTCAAAAAGTACAGGTTAAGGAGCAGTGAGGTGGGGTTTAAAGGAGAATCATGGGACAGGCAGGCTTCATTGCTGTCTCTTTGGTAGGAATGTTGCCCTGTGCAATGAATAACTGAACATCATGGTGGCCTCGTCTGGGAGACTCCCCCTTCCTGCACTTCTTTTGCAACGTTGGAACCCTGCAGGGAGATGCTAATTAATTATTCCCGACTCTTAGAAGGTGTGATGATTGTGTTAAATCTCTTCTTGATGTAAGGGGTGCTTGGCTCTTGGTGGAAGGGAGTCATCCTTCTGGGTGGCAAGAGCTGAGGTCTAGGAGGGTAGCATGGCCTTTTTCAGGGAAGGCCTCGGGGCAGCCAGGCCTGGGGTAGAAAATGCAGGATAGTTTATTTTGGTGCCATTGCTCATTGCTAAGACACCCAGCCTGCTGGAAGGGAGACAGTTTGGATGACATAGTGAGTGGGTAGTAAAGCAGCTGAAGTCCACAGCCTGCTTGCAAATTCCCACAAAAAATGGTTGCCTATAGCCTGATAAACTTTGAGGCAGCTGCTCGTGGTCCAGAGAACTGAGGGAATAGTGAAAGGTGGGGAAATCTTCCCAAAGTTTCCTTTTGCATGGTGGTATCATTTTAAGAAGCTCCTTTCAGGAATCCTCTGTGGCACATTACTGATTGCTCCCACATTGTTGTCTGTTTAACACCCTCAGACCCATGGATTTATTTATTTAAACCTGGGCTTTGCTCAGATAGCTCTGTGGTCACCTCTGTTTCTTGGGCTGGTTGTTCTGTCTTCTGAGTGCCATGTTCTGGGCATCTTTATGAAATGCGCTTAACTTCTTTCTCTTTCAGTGGATTGCCTAAATCACATTGTGAGGATCCAGCGGCTAGCTCGTTCTCCTGTGATGGGTGGCAGAGTTACTGCAGCATGTGTGGTTTTAAGCAGGATGTACGTGCACGCAGTTGGCCACTAGAGGCCTCGTGTGCCAGACTGTGAAATGTGTCCTCCTGGCAGTGGTCGCTGGTCTGTTACTGGGTGCTTTGATGGGGCTCTGCCGGGCAGCAGTGAGGTTGACTTTAAGGTTATGTGATGGGTGTCCTGTGAATAATCTGGGTGAGTTACCTGATTTTTTACATCCCAGCCTCTCTCTGCTTGCGACCCTTCCCATCCTTAACGAATTCAGTTAGCTTCCTTGCAGGTAGTTTCTCCAGGTATTTCTGAACTAGTTGTACTGCTCACTTTGGATCAACGCAAGGTGGTGTCTCCCATGCCAGTGAATGTGCTTTCATGCTGTTGGATGAAATACGGCAATCTCATATCTTGTGTATCTCTCAAGACTCTAACTAGCTTGAACACATTAAGGTAAGCCGACTGCAAATGGCTTGTGGTCGGCTTACGGCAAGTCCAGTTACAGAACTGGTGTTGCTATGGCGACTTCTGGAGCCTGCGGCGAGTTCATACTTGCTGCTGAATCATGTCCGGAAGATCGCGCAGACAGTGGCGATTTTGCTGCTGTCAGTATAGACATACCCTGAGTTATTAAAGTCTTCAGATCATTATTTAAAGACTTTAAGATACAGAGAATCCACCAGCAACTTGCTTCAGGTTTAATGAATTTACAGCTTTAATGGCAGTAAAATATACATGGGCTATTCAGATCCTTGCATGCAAAGAAGAGAATGGAAGAAAAGAAGAATGGAGGAGGGTTTTATATGTGTGTATCTGCCTATTACTCCAACACGCTTCTAAAAATGTGATCACACAGGAAGTTCAAAATGCAGAGTATTTTTAGACATTAGTACAGTATCCAGTAGTTTTAAACATTTCATGTCGTCTGGCTACTCTTTTAGTATGAGGCTTTTCTTAATCTAGAATCCTATGCTGCCTCCTGCTGAAAGATCCACTGAAGGAGTAGATTTCAGGCAGCCCACTTCAGCATCATGCTAGTGTAAATCTGGTGTTGCTCCATTGAAATAATGGCATTACTCTGGATTTACAACATTGTTTCTGAAATTGGAATATGATTCAGGGGAAGTACAGGAGAACAGTGCTGTCCTTGCTTACTCTAAAATCTTCAGTCACCGAAGATGCAGGCCGTTTGGGGGTGTTTACATTTCAAACAGTGGAAAACCATTCAGTGTGTTTCAATTCTTGATCACTTTCTTCAATTTATCAAGCTTGGTCTCAGTGCTCCATTCATTGACATCAGACGTTTTAGCTGATCGATAATCTCTCTTTAGGTTTAGACTTCAAAATAGTTACATACAAAAATCCATATAGTTCAATTAGATTTGGTGTATTTTATTATTGGGGATGATGCAAGGCTTTTTGATGCTCATTTGGAGCCCTGCTGTCGCAGTAATTAAGCTGGCGTGAACACAGTAGGTGATGTTTACTGCTCATGCTCTCTAATGGAATCAAGTAGGGCCAGACTAACCCTTCTGCAGGAATCATTGTTGGAAGAGGTAATAGGAGAGGTGAAATTCCCTGAGGTTTTGATTACCAAGTTTCCCCAAAATTAATATTTTGGGGCCTCTGGGTGACAAGATTTACTTTTCAACTTAAGGGAGAAGCAGGGTGTCCAATCCTTTGATGCAGATGACATTCTGCAGATCTTCTGCATGAAATATTGAGTGAAATCCTGGCTCTGCTGAAGTCAATGAGCAAGTTCTCCCATCGACTTGACTGGGGCCAGGAATTCACTCATTGTGTTTCCTGACCCACACTCTAACTCCTTAGACATGTGTCTCCAAAGAAGCCATGCTGCCATGGGTTTGCTTACTGATGGGTACCCCTAGGTGTTGAAGGGGGTTGCTCACTAGACAGAAGTGACTCTGAGTGTGGGTTTCATTCACGCCTAATGCCACTTCACTGATATTAATTTTAAAGCTCTCCAGCAACAGTCCTGAACGCAGATTGGTAGCTGCACCTGCAGATGGAGTCCATGTGTCAGTGTGTGTATGTGACGATGCAGGTTTTATTCATGCACTGGTGTATTTTGCGTGTGAAACGGAGTCATGTATATATTCAGCAAGTGCAGGGTAGCCAGCTGATCGTGAAGAATTGACCTTGCATGTTCTGTAAATCCCTCTTCCTTTTGGTTGGTTTAAAAATTCTCATTGGTTACAAATCAACCACTCAATGGACCATGTTTTCCAGGCAGACACGTGCCTTTGACTTTGCCATGTTTAATGGGCCACATCCTTTTCTTGGCGAGACTAGGCTGACTCTGCTGACATGAATGGTTTACAGAATCGTGTCACTGAGACCAGAATCTGTGCAGACCTCTTCTTGACTTTCTCTGTTGTCATGAGGATTTAAGGGAGTAGCAGCTCTACTGAAATCAATGGTGTAGGGGAAATTAACATCAGGCCGTTGAACTTTCATCATACACTTGATGCTATTAATGACAGGCAATGGCTGGATTTTTATTTTAAGAGAAAGAGAGCACTAACCTTTGGCAATTGGCCTGTTGGGGCAGTGCGATGTGCTTATTGTGAATAAACACTCTCCAAGTGCAGCTTTCAGATATTCTCACTTTAAGTGCCATGGAGGCTTTTCAGTGAGAATTACCACTTGTTTATGTCCCTGGGTGCTTTTTAGATAGTGGAGGAGGCTTCTGTTCCACACTGTCAGGAATTTTACCAAATGGTCCCTCAGTGGAAGCTGTCGACATCTGAAAGCGAAGAGGCAAAACTGACATGCAGAGATGTCCTCTGAGGCAAGTCGCAGCTGTGGGTAGAGATCGTGCTGTGTCTCACTGTGTGTAGGGCCTTACATGGCTCCTATTGCTGTACAAAGTATGGTAAATGCTACCTTGCCTATCCTAGAAGGTGTTTGCTGTGGTATATTGAAGGTAAGATCTTTGCGGAGGGACTTAAATGTTTGCACAGCACTGAGCGTAATGGGATTCCAACCTGACTGGCTGATGATAAATCCAAAAATATTCTTGCAGTAAGCTTTCAATTGTCTTTTGTTTACAGAAGTATGTGTGAGAGCTTGGAAAGCTTCATTAGTTCATGGTCTATTCCAGATTTTGGGGTGTATGTGTGTGTATTTTCGATTGCTTTTCTTCCAAATTTTGGGGATGAAATGGTGGCAGGTGTGCATATTTCAGCAGTTAAGTTATTGAAAGTCACTCTAGATGCTATTTTTCACAGAAAATCAGTTTGTTCAAGTTCAAAAGCAGATGAGACTTACCACTTGATCAATTTGCCTGTCATTTAAAATCATTTTAAAAGTGTTGATTACACCCTCTCTGTCTCTCGCCACTTCAGGCAAAGAAAGAAGCGAAGTGTGGCATCAGATTTTTCACTTAAAGAACATTTTGCAGAAGGCGCGGAAAACGTTTCACTTAGGTCTGTTCTCATGAAAGGGCTCTGCTGGGGGAGGTACACATGCCAGGAGCAGACATCAGTCTTCCATGAGGCTGGAGCATACTGCATATGCTCTTTCTTTCTTTTTTTTTCTTTCTTTGACGCAGTTTCCAATATCTCCTATTTGCACAGCTGTGCTCCTCTAAAATCACTTTACAGACTCTCTGTGTGGTCAGTCGCCCCCATTGCTGAAATGCAGCCAGCATTAAGATCAAAAACAGTGACTGGAAACAGGCCTACTGATTAGGGTGCTCCTCCTATGAGATGAGGAAACCTGAGCGCAATTTCCTGATGTTGCCACAGACTGTGTGGCTGTGGCAAGTGACATAGGTCTAAATTCACAAAGGAACTTGCAAAGCCTAACTTCATCGTACCCCGCCACCGAATGGACTCCTGTGTCGGCTCCCTGTACAAGGCACGTGGGGCGATAGATGCCTACGAGTGGAAGCCAGCAAGTGGGGCAGGGAGTGGCCTAAATCAGCCTGATCTGGTCACTGCTGGCTCCCTTTTGAGTAAGACCCAAATCGCTCAGCATGCTCTGGAAATACTCCTGGGAGTGGGCTCCACACGTGAGATAGGCAGAGCAATGTTGAATTTGAGAATTTCTCTGGATACTTCTCTAAAGCCCAGTCTCTGCGGAGCTTGGTGTTAAGCAGTTTTGCATATTCTCACAGCTGGAAAATTTGGTGCTGAGAAGACTTAGCTACTTGCAGGGCTACGCAGCAGCTAAGCATGGTTTTGAGGACCTATAATCCCGGAAGTGTCAATTAGATGCCAAAAGTCCCTTGATGCATCTAGCCTTTACTCTCTGTGCCTCAGTTTCCTACCTGAAAAATAGGAACAGCAGCACAGCCCTACCACTACGGGTGTTGACTAGACGGCCTAGATCTGGATGAAAATTAAGGAGACATGCAGCTGAAGCTAGATTTAACAATTCATTTTGGCCTTAAACTCTATGAAACTAGGTAAAGAATGTGAGCTGTTCAGACACTGCAGTAACGGAGGCAGAAAAGTAACAAAGTTAGAATGACTTCTAGCGGCAAATGGCAGTGCTATGAAACTATTCTGTATGGGACGGAAGGAGAATACAACTGAAACCAGTGGGGAAATTCAACAGACATGTAATTCCCTAAAGCAGACCCTTGTTAAGACTCTGAGATGAAAGTCTTACTTCTGAGAAAAGGGCTTTGGGATCTTAAACATCTTTCCCGGTCCACTTGCTTATTTGAGTTGGTCCAATATCCTCCACTTTACTTGAGGGACTTCACCTGTCCAAAGGCACATACTGAACCTAGTGCTATGCTGGGAGAATCTCGCCACCCATGGAGTAACTCCAGGAGTGGATTCCTAAAGAGGCAGCCGTGTTAGTCTAGTTCAGCGAAACAAACAAGGAGTCCTGTGAAACTTAAAGACTGACTAATGTATTTAGTGGAGTTCGCATGTGGGAGATAACTCTTATGTGGGAAGAAAAGTCCTTCTTGCCAAAGAAAGAAATCGAGCCTTTAGAAGATTTCATTAAAGGCGCCTTTCTTTGATCTCTTTTGCTAGTATGGAAACACTTCAAAACCAGATGGCAAAGCAGAGATTTATATCCTTTTAAGTGTAGAGGGCTGGTGCATCGGACCATTATCTTCTTGTGGGCCATGTAATAAACCTGCCAGCAGGTGATTTAAAGCTAGTGTGTCTCTTTGGGAGAACAATGGAAGCCACTGTGTTTTATTTATGAATTTTATGTGTAATGTTGGATTTTGAGACATGGGAAGGATCAGGGCACTGCCCTTTCAGAGAGGAGATTCTGACATCTTTCATAAAGGATTTTTTTGGGATTTGGAAAAATGAAACATTTAATGTCCTTAGCAGGCTTTGTTGGACAGTGAAATCTAGCTGCTCACTTGAGTGACACACATTTAATGTATATCTTTGTTTAGGAGCTGCTGGCAATTAGTTGGGCAGCTGTGTGTTTGCTGTGTGTGTGTGTGTGTGTGTGAGCAAAGGGGAGGGAGTAATTGCACTTAATGGAAAATGCTGCTTTGAAAGAAACGTAGGCAATCCCCAGGGCTTCCTTCAGACAGATATCGGCAGAACCTGTAGATTGAAGGCTGGGGAATCCTCGAGCCACCGATACTCAGCAATCGCCACAGTCAAACAAGAACTGTCTGTTTGCTGCTTGCCCACTTGTGATATTTTTGATTGAGAGGAGAGTGAAATCTTACAGTAACCTTAAAAGGGGTAGGGAGCAATGGTCTGCGGCTTTAAGCATAGAAGTCTTGAGTTGAGAGATTTGACCTGTATTCTTCTGCTGGGAATGCCTTTGGTAACTGCATCAAGTTGCTGGGTTTTCAGTACTTCCTGTTCCTTGGTTCTCTAGTTGTAAAATGCGGACGGTGCTGCCGTCCCACCTCATGGTGCTGAGTCTCAGTTTCAATGGTGTTGGTAAAGCCCATGGGTGGAAGACGCTATGGGCAAACCAAGTATTACCCACTTCCTACGTTTCTTGATAGAGGAAATGAAGAAGAAACTGTGTGCATGTATTTAGTGGAACAGATTTTACGATTAGCAATATTGAAGAAAGCTCATGCAAAAAGCAAACTCTAGTCTAAGTGCCACTGGACTCTTTGTTTGTTTTTGCTGAACCAGATGGACATGGCTACCCCTTTGGAGAGGTCTAAGAAGCATATCTAATAGCAACAGCTCTGTGGCCAGGCTGACTGAGGTAGATAATGGGTTCCCCTGTGAACTCAGTTTACCATGGGTCATATAGCTACCTTTAAGTCTCATTAGCATGGAGCCATAGGCACAAGAGATGGGGAAAGACCTATTTTGCCTGTCCCTTTTGACAATGCTGGATTGTTCTGTCCAGCCTATTCTTCAGCACTTTGTCTAATCTGTTTTTTAATTCCTCAAGCAATGGGGCTTCTATTATTCCCTTTGGCAGACTGTTTAACAGCCTAGACTTCCCTGATATTCAGCCTAATTTTTCTCTTCCCTCAACTGCATTCAGTGAATCCTTGTTCTATCACTGGGATGACCCTAAAGCAGGGATCAGCAACCCAAAAGATAAGAATCATTTTTGAAAATTCCTTCAATAACCAAATATTTTGAGAGCTGCCATGGGTGTAGCCTCCTGGTGGTGGGGGTGAGCTGGGCCAGGGTGCCTGCTGCAGGGTCCCCCATGGTGAGGGGGAGCCTGGTGTGGGCCACCCATAGGGTGCCTTGTGGCAAGGGAGGGGGTGTAGAGCCATCAGCTGTGGGGTGGAGGGAGACAAAGAGCCGCATGGGGCTCTGGAGCTGCAGGTTGCAGACCCCTGCCCTAAAGTATTCTTCTTCCATGCTTCTCCCCTTCAAATCCCTGTGTTAGTTCATGGGCTAGTCAGTAACTACAAAAAGTATTTAAATGGTGGCTGGACCGTGGGTAGAAAAATGAGTCCTGTACAGGAGGATGAATAGGTTTATAACTAAACGTTCTCTAGAATAAAGAACACAGGAACTGAGTTGAACGTGGTGATAGTGCTCAGTGGCTCATCTGTAACCAAAAGGAGGAAGATGTAGTCACAGTGCTTCTTGCATGAAGATGTTCTCTTCCATGTTTTACAATATTGGGATACGTCAGTTACCGGCATTATTGTGCATCCATCTTGGACGCTTCCTGGGACTATTATAAGAAGGAAGTCTTCTTTTATATATGAAATGATATGCACTTATTCTTTTCAAATGAAGTACAGTAAGTAAATATAATGAAATTTGTTGGGCTCAGTACATTTGGGCCAGAGAATGCTTCTCCATTTAAAATAAATACGAGCTAGTTTTAATGTCTTCTGCTGTTCAAGCACTTCTTCCCCAAATACAATTGACCAAGTTATAATAATAATACCAATGGTCTGCTCTTATTCATTGTTCCCCCCGTAGACAAAGTGCATTAGGGGTGCTTTCACGTCACCCCATTTTACAGAATCCCACTGTGGATGGATGGCCATGATTATACAAGGGATGATAGAGAATTGGGGTCTTGGGTGTCTCCCTTCCAGACTTCCAGAATTAGAGACCACTTATGAATAGTTGGCCTATGGCTTGCAACCTTTTCAAGCAATTTATAGGACTACCAGCAAGTGCCTTGCTTCTGTGGAATATGAACAGTCTCATGGGAGTTACTGAATGCCTTAATTTTTGCTGGAGTCAATGGGAGATGGAAGTGCTGCTCAGCGTCAAGAGACAGTAAGTCCCTTTCTGGGTCAGACTGGGTGGCTGACTTTGTCTTAAAGGTCCATGATGGCTTCAAGTATACACAGCTGAATGGGAGAAGCATGGGAGCACTGTAAATCCTGTAGAGGCTCAGGTAGGGAGGGAGAAGCCTGAAGTACCCATTGCCCAAGAGATATCGGCTCTGGTAAGCATGTTGGTGTCTGGAATCAAGTCTGTCGGTACATCGAACTTAGTCAATAAAGTCGCTGCCTGGACTGTGCAGTGCCTTCCTCAGTGTCAGCCCTCCATTGGAAACAATCTCTTTTGGCACCACATGCACATTTATTTATTGCACGGCTTCTCCCATTAGCATAATCATTACTCGTTGGACTGGGTTGGAATCCAGAGCGTCCGACTGTGGCACTTAAAAAATTAATTACAGCGATGAAAGAACTCCTCTGAAGAGTTCCGTGAATTGGTCTGGGTTGAAGTGTTTTAGCCTTGCTTCAGTTGGTGCAGCTCTTGTCAAAGGATTGTGAGAGAACGCATGGGTCAGTGGTTTAGATTAGGCAAATTAAGTTAGGAAAAATTGATTTGATTTAGAAAGTGAGCTTTCAGATCAAGGGGAATTACCTACTTCTTACTCTGCTGTGTTTCCTCTCTCCGAAGGCGGGCGTAGGCAGATACTTTAGGGTTAAAGTAACTGTTTATCTGAAGACAAATGAATTGACACTTATTTTTTCCAATAAACAATTATTGACCCATATATTGCTGCCTGTAAGTCAACTGGAGATAAAGACAGATCAAGGTACTTAAACCCTAGGCTTCTAGCCTACTCACATGGCTTGCTAAGAAATTACGCGCTTTTGAGTCTTAATATTGTGTTTAGTTTTGTTCAGAAATTGCTTTTATGTCTTTGAAGCAACTTGCTGTAATCTTGGTGTTGGCTCAAGTAGTTGGTGGCAACCAGCAGAAGGCTTTGGTTTGCATGGCTTCTCCATTTTTATGGCTAGGGAATTTGCTGTTTTTGACAGTTTGATCAAAATTAGTATTAATTTTTTCCCCTATCCATTTGAATCAGCTGAAAAGGGATGCTGTGGGTTGCAGTCTGTTGTCTTGAATGGGACTGTGTTTTGTAGCAGGCACTGTGCCCGGCCCCAAAAGACACCTTCTGAGTTACTACTACTTCCTACACCAGCAAGGAGCTCTTTAGAGAGATCTCCCCTCTCAGCCCACCCTTATTTTGCTTGTGAGAATGAGGAGGACTCCAGCGCAATGGCTGCAGGTCAATGGGCAGATGCTTATTACTGTATTGCAAGGGTCGCTAAACTTTGGCAGCCCCCGTGCCGGTCCTCCCCTACCTCCAATCCTTTGCAGGTGAAGGGGGCAAGGCCAGCAAGGGAAAGAGCTGCTGAGCACGTGGCTTTTGCACCCCCGCTGGAGGGGAGGTGGGGCCAGCAAAGGGGAGCACCTGCGATGTGCTCAGGGCTGTGCTAAGCGGTGCCACAGGGCTGGGAGCCCCGTGTGCCACTCAGTGCCCACACATGTCATCTTTGGCAAGTGTGCCGTGGTTTGCTGACCTCTGCTGTATTGAGTTACTCCCGCAAATAGTCTCACTGGGACTACCCCAGCAGGAGGTAGTAACAGCTATGAGAGGGAGCGAGGGCTTCAGGACCCGACTTTTACCTTTTTTTGGGAACACAGTACTGTCTTATTTAAAGAAACTGACCCTTTCTTGGAGAGGAAGGATGGTCTGTTGGCTGGTGCACTGATCTGGGACACGAGAGACCTGGATTCAAGACCCTGCTTTGCCACAGACTTCCTGTGTGAACATGGGCAAGTCTCTCTCTCTGCCTCTGTTTCCCGTCTGAAAAATGAGTCTAAACTTGGGAGGTCTGACAGTCAAAATATCAAAGCCAAGAAACCAAAAGAAGCTGGCCCTACCCAATGAGGGTGCTGGAAACTGGTGGTGGTGGTGGTGAGCATTTCGTTGAACTTCTTAAGTTCTGCTACCTAAAAAAAAGCTTAATGACACCTAGCCGCTTTTGCTGTCAAAGAGCTCTTCTAATTGTTGGCCTTAGTGTCAGTGGCACAGGGCTGGTGCATGACATTTTGGCACCTGAGGTGGGGAGCTCAAATGATGCCCCCATGTCCCCTTGCTTGGGCCAAAACTTAGAAGGCAGAATTGAGACCTTTCAGCCTGTTCTTCTCTTGTCATGGTACTGCTCTGCTACCTACCCTAATAAAGGAGAACTAACAACTTAAAATGCCTTGTTCAAAAATTTTAAGTAACTTTCAAATGCATGAGCAGCAAATTCCAAAGGGGCAGCCATGTTAGTCTGACGAAGTGGGGTTTTCTTCCACAAAAGCTGATGCAATAAATACATGTTAGTCTTTAAGTGCACCAGGATACCTTCTTTGTTTTACTGAACAGCAAATGTAGCTTTTCTTGTCTGCATAGTAATCACTGGCATTTTTATCTGTTTGAATAATTAAAGTGGTGCTTTCTGTGCCTTTTTGGTTGCAAAGATTTGAACTACTTCATAACGGTCCACAGGCTGGGCCAGCTCATGCTCTATTGAGGTGGCTGCAAGGCCGACTAGCCTCTTCTGTGACCAGCAGCAGGCACGATTTTCTACGCTCTGGGTCCTAGTGGTGTCCCGTCCCCCTGCCCCCAGTGTAGTGCCTGAAGTGGCTGCCTCAGTTTGCCTCATGATAAGGCCAGACCTGTAGTGATACAACAAACCTCTGCAAGACAGTGAATTTAAAGGAAAAATGTAGCTGGAGAAGTTGCCAAACTGGAGACCTCTGCCAGCTGCCAAATTCTATGCTGTACAAAATTTGAAAGCAGCAATCCATCTGTCTACTTAGTGGGAGAAATGGAGATTGTTCTACAGTAATCGGCCCCCTAATGTTTTAAAAAAGAGATTCATGTGTTTTAGTTATAGTGTGTGCAAATCTGAAACACATGAGAGTGCTCAGAAACCATGAAGCTTTATTAATCCTTTTGGCAAGTCAGCGCTATCACATCAAATTAAAAAATATGAGGAAAAAGCAGCTTGCCTTTTGCTTTTTAGATACCTTATAGCCACCATAATGTTTCAGAGGTGTTCTTCCTTCCCTGAAACTTTGCAGTTAATTACTGGCAGTGTTATCAGCAAGTGAATATTTTTTGACCCACATCCCCCAGGGAAGAGTCAGGCAGGAAATGTTGTTTTCCCATATCTCACAGTAATACAGTCTCAGAGTGATGCATTATGCAACCATATTCACATATGTTATAGTCACTCTGTTATATTAGCCTTTCCATTAAATCCACAATATCCAGGCGGTTTTAATCTGGTTATTTAAAAAAAAAAAAAATGCTCCAGGCTCTATCTCAGATGACAAAGCCTTTGTCAGGCACTGATATTATTTATTTATTTTTTAGAAATCTTCTTTTATTTTTTGAATGCATTTCCCAGTCTTTTGAGTTGTAAGAGTGTCAAGGAAAATGAAAGTGCCTTTCGAGTTCATTTTTGTGAACCAAAATTGACAGGTAGTGAGCCGGCCTAAATAGATTTTCTTTTTTTAGTGTAGGTATAAAAGATAGCAAACTAAATACCACCTCCATATTTAACTAATTATCCTGCATTTTGTGTGATCATCTGATATATTGTTTTCCATCCCTGTGGTCTATTAGACAGGATGAAATGTGGGAGTAGGATGAGAAGAATTCAGCCCTTCTGGGCTAAATTACAAACTACTGTGCCTATACTCTATGGCTTGGATTTTAAAGGCCACTTATAGGATTTGCTCCTATCCAGTTTTAATGGACATTAAGTGTCCTGAGTACTTTTTGACGGGCTTGGCCTGTATTCTGTTACCCAGCTTAAAGTGGGGAGTCATTTCTGAGAGGCAAATTTCAGCTCCTCATAGATGGGCATAATGTCCCGTTTTGCTTGGACAGTCCCTTTTTATAAGCCCTGTCCCAGCCATTGCAACTTTTGTGGCAAAACTGTGCATTTTTCCTGTTCACTGTTGCCAGCTGATGATCATTTGGCAAGAACAAATGGGGCATATGGCCCGCTTTGCCACAAAAAAAAAAAAAATACATGCGGCCCCTAGATAGGCACAGAAGAATATGTGATGTAGGGAGGAGGCAGGCAAGGAAAGACACCAGCCTCCTGTGCGGGTCAGGGCTAGTGCAGGTGGTGGTGCCAGACCCATGTAGGGGTAGAGAGTGCTCATGTGAACCACTTTGGTCAGCCCTGCACGGTGTCCCATTTTCCCTTTGGGAAAGGTGGTCATCCTAGCGCTCCAGGGCTGCAGATAGTGGTACAGAGGTCCTTGGGTAGCTTTAGTGATACAGCACAGAAGAAAAGATCTGGGTGGAAGGGAAGGCTTGAGGAAACGTGACCATGCTCTGAAGATGCTTAAGTCCCAGCAACATTTGTGGAGAAACCTTCCTGTAAATGGTGCAGTGGGAATACAGGTGTGTTGGCACATTCAGAATGTGTGTTCCTTGGGTGTTGGCAGGAGGTGACTGACTTTTGGCACTTGTAGGCTTAACAGTGTGCACATGAATGTCTGAATCCCAGGTCTTTTGTGGCATCAGGACCATAGCCATGAAATCAGAGCAGATGCTTTGCCTGTGCACACCGATTTGTAATTAAAACACAACTTGCCATCCTGATTAGATTAAGCAGTTACATTCATTTGCCATATTTTTTCTCTGCATTGTGTAATTAGTAACATATGATGCTTACATTAGCTCAATTAAAAGTTATAATGATTTATTTGCATTTCAAAGCCTAACTATGAATTAACTGGTGCACCTCACTGGAACAAGTTGAGTTACACGGTAACTGTGTGAACTGCCCCAGGGAACACATCCCTCAGCTGGTTCCAGGGTGTTACCTAGAGAGTGTAATGTACAGCTCAATGGACTGATTTTTAGTGGTGGGAGTAATAGGTGCTCAACACCTCTGAAAATTGTGTAGGTTCCACAAATTCTTGTTCTATATTCATCACCATGGTGTGCGTGCTCCTTCCAACAGTGTATTAAGCAACGTGACTAACGTCTGCCACATGGGATTCATCTCTCTCTCAGAATCAGGATCTAGAGAGAATATTTCTTCAAAAGCAGACAAGCAATTCAGGAATGGATCATAGCCTATTTTCATGGCCCTGTCTCTGCAACAGGTACTACAGTGGCATAGCTGGGGTGCTGGAGCAATGCCTCATATATAGACAGCAGTGGAGAGGGCTTTTCTGTTGCTGTAAGAGCTCTGCTTTGGTGAGCAATGGTAGCTAGATGGATGGAAGCATCTATGCCAGGGCTTAAACTGGCAGTCACGGCGCTCAGCTGTGTGGGTTTGTCACACCCCAGGTGTGCAATAACTGCGTTGATCTATGTTTTAGGTGTAGACCAAGCCTTGGGCATTTATGTGTCTCAGTCTCATGGAAAGTCAGCGGGACATAAGCTCCTAAATCACAGGTGCTTTTGAAAATGTTTATCCTAGGGGCTTATTCAAGCCATATGCAAGGCATAATTCTGAAACGTTTGGGCTGAATTCTGAATGCTTTTCTCAGGCAAATCTCCCACAGAAGCTGTAACAGGCGATTTGCCTGAGAGAAGGCTTTGGGATTTAGGCCCAAAATTAATAATATAATCATGGTTTTCTTGTTTGTTTTTTCTTTTTAAACAATATTGTAGGCAAACAGTAACAAATTATTTTTCTTGACTCTAGTCAAAATGTTTTGTCTCTCTCTCCACCCTCTCCCAAGTTCTTAAAAAAACCATAAAAACCCTTACATAACAACATTTTGAGATGTTAGAAAAGTACACCTCCCCCCGCCAACAGCATTTCCATTTGTTTGCTGCAGACTCCATAACAAAAGAGATCAGTTTTTGACAAGTATATCAGATGCAGATGGTTTATACAAACTCAGCTCAAATGGTAGGGATGCTTTATGAGCTATTGCTCCAAATGAAGATGAAACACAAAAACAGTTTCCAATCTTTCCTGGAAATGGATGGAACAGGTTATAGTAATGAATTTCCACTTTCACAATGGATGGGTTTAAATTAAAAATCTCACTAGTGAAAGGTCTGGGGGTATTAGAATATTCATTTATTGCTTAAGTTACTGTACGAGGGCAGAATTAGATTTTTCTCTCCATTTTGACAGCCCTGAGTGGACTATGAATGCTTACAGTATGTTGTACTTCTGTGAACAGATTGCAGGGTTGGGGGACACTGGTCCCCAGCCTGTGTGCGCGTGCGCATGCATGGGCTTCTGCTTGTGTTGCATTGACAGAATGTTAAATGCTTTACTTTCCCAACCATCAATTTCAATTGAATTTCATATAGCCATTCAAGTTCTATGCTGTTTTCTTCACTGCTCCAGTTATGTGAGCTCCAGCCATTTACTTGCAATTCGTGCAGCATGATTGTTTCACAGAGCAGCAGAAGCAAATTTGTTCGCAATGTTAATATTTTTTAAAAAATTGTGTTGAACCATCGACGAGCAGTGTCCTGGACTGGCTTTTCCACCATGCTTTTTTGACCCACTCACCATTAGATCTAGTCTGTTAAAGACCCTTGAACCAAGAGACTATAATGGCCAGGTCTCTTTCTGGTTATGATGTTATTGGATTGTTGTGTTCTTTGTTTTTTTTCAGGCTTGCAATCTGGTTAAGAACTATACTTGTTTGGATAAAATGGGGAAATTTTGGTGGTTTCCTTTTGACCTCTTTTCATCACTGACAATGTGGCGAGTGTCAAAAAAGCCAGCATTTTCCTGTTCTTAGGGTAAAATTGGCCATTAAGATCTGGTTTTTTTTTTTAAGTCACATATAGCTCTTAAAACAACCAACCAACCAAAAGTCTCCCTATAAATTACCTTTTTAGTAGCTGTGATTTTGATCTTTTGTCTCCAGGTTTGTGATCTGTCCTGATGAATGTCTTTGCTGCCAGGTAAAAAGCTGAACTCCAGGTCGGAAGGGACCTTGTACATTGAGCTTAATTTATGCTTCAGGAATTCTCTTAAATGCCATGAGGGGGGTTCTGTGTCCCAAAAATAAACAATGGCGATAGCGTTTTATCGGCTGCAGTGGTCTGCAATTCCAGTCACTTAAATTATGTAGTCTCTAGCCACCAAAGTTCTCCTAGTGGATTGAAATGTAAGTTAGCTTTGTGTTTTTGGTTTTTTTGTTTGTTTTTGTTCCCCCACCCTCCCGAACCAACCAATGGGAGCCTAGGATGTTAGAAAGGTAAAGTGAATAAATTATTATAATCTTTAGTGAAGTGGTCCATAAACAGGGAAACTTGGAGCTCCACTAGAGTCCTGATTCAGAAGTTCATCCCAGCTCAGCAAAGCACCTAAGATTTGAAGGAGATTTAAGCTCATGGTTCAATTTAAGTAACTGTTTAGGTACTTGGCTCAACTGGAGCCTGTATGAGAGGAATCAATATTATTTGTCACATGACTTAAAATAATTTTGAAGACGCCTCTCTTAGAAAGTTTGCCTGGACAAATAAACACGCTAGATGGGAAGAGCAGAGAGAGATGTCTAATGCCAGAGCAACTGTCGCTGTCCATAGAGGCAGTGTTGCCTAGTGGAAAAACATTGGCTCGGGAGTCAGGAGAGCTGGATTCTAGTCCTGGTTTTGCTACTGGGCAAGTCCTGTCCCTGGGTGCCTTAGTTTCCTGCTTCAGTAAAGTGGGAATGAATATATCCTTTTGTATACCACGTTGCGATCTACTGAGGTAGAGTTAAAGAAACTCAGCCTAAGAGTGAAGTATTATTCTAGTGGTTTATAAAACAAAGAAGCATGCCCACACATGTATCTTGCAGAAGGCCTACATATTGTTGTCTTTTCTTCTTTTCCTCCCTTATGCTACTGTTTGTGGGATTGGTGTATTCTGTGCATCTGCTTTCTCAGCCCAAAAGCTGAATTTTGCTCTGGGGATTAGATGTCATAATTCTCAAAATGCGGGGAGGGTGGGGATGCATTTGAGACACTGACTGGACAGGTGTGTCATTCAAAACACCCCTAATACTGCACTTACAAATATTGACCTGTCTGGGGAAGTTGTTAACTGAATTTTGCTGGGGTTGCAATCCTTGTTTTAGAAATAAAGGTTTAAAAGAAAAATTACAAGAAGGTTCCAACGAAGTTACTGATAATAGCTCCTGATCTTTGCTTCAGCTTAATGCAGTTTGTGGGTGGGAATAATATTTTATAAAAATGTGTTGCTCTGCCTTTTAAACACATGGAAGTCAGTCGACCACACTGTGCAGGCCTCATTCTTTCATGACAGTGATATTTTACTCCGTGTCTCCAGCTATCCAGGACAAGCTCCTACAAGGAGTTTGGAAGTGGTTCCCATGAGTCACTCTAAGTACCAGCTATTTATTGCAGGCTGTTTTGTCAGCGTAGAGCACAGGTAAACAGCTTCATGCGGTCAGAGGGCTCAATCCTGTCATGTTTCCTAGTATTTTATGGGGACTGTTCAGAGAGCAAAGTGTCCCTCCGCATGGTAAAACTCTTGGATATTGATAATGGAGTGGGATCCCTGGGTACATCTCGCTCCGTAAGGTGCGAAAAACACCCCACTCATTCCATCTCCTTCACTCACAATGGGTAGCCCCATTAAAGAGATTGGAGCTGTTGAACTGAATACCTGATCAGTGGCAGCAGTCTCTTTCCATGTTTGCCGGTCCAGCCAGTTTCCCTGGGCTGCTGTGGTTATAGCATGTCATTTTTGTAGCCAGCATCATGTCTGACAGCCTTTGACTAACCTAACCTGATGGATCAGGTACCTGTTTTGCAGCTGGGTAAACTTGAGAGGTGGCCTTTCTGTGTAAATTTGACTCAAGACTCTCACACAACCTTCAGAAATGCAGTTGAGGGCCTTAACTACTCAGACACTTATCTCTATGTCTTTTGCATGCTGTCTGTTAACTTGGCATCCCTATATTCTGGCTAGGGAGAGTGGTAAAAATACCACCATTCCAGTCCATCAGTGAGGCAGCGAGCAGGCTTGCGTAAAAAAAGAGAAAAGTGAAACAGTGAGGCAAAAGTTCATTGCAGAACACAGAAGATGAATTTAGTGTTTCACCCTTTGAGTCTTCTAATATGAGGGGCTGGTAAGGGAAAACAGGAAATTGTGATTTCAGTTCTTCAGTTGAAACCTGCCCCAAGTTGAGCTGGCTTCTTCAACAAAAGCAGCCGATATAGCTGTTGTTTGTTGATGTCACTAAGAGCAGTATTTGGTCCACTGAGTCACTTTGGTGTCTTTCTGTGAGAAGAGCCCTTTCAGCCTTCTTTTAGGCATTTGCAACCTGACTGATGCTGAGATTTAAAGATGTATTAGTTGGTGATAAGCCATCTTCCTGTGTGTGCTATGCTGAGCTGGACCACTGAAATTCCAGGTGACTGAGGAAAGCAACTGCTTTGGAAAACTTCACATGGCATCACCTGTACCTTTCATTTCTGGTTCAGCAAGATGCAATTTCATTTCAGGCAGTTGTTGAGCTTGCTAGGCAATGGGGGGGAAATCTTTCTGGAAACAGTAAGCAAGGGGGGGCTGGGAAATCAGAGCTGGAGGAATAAATGGATTTTTTATGTCGGGACATTGAGGGCTAGATTTGTGCCTGTTTAAGATCACTGTAGAAGGAGTAGAGAGGTTAAGGATCTTGCCCTTCATGCCTGGTGTTGAAGGGCCAGACAAAAAGTCAATCCTCGTGCTCAAGGGAAGCAAGCGGCTCACCTCATGCGAACCCATGAGGCCATGGGACGTTCCCGATAATGACATTGGCCCTTGGGGCCGTACCATTCCAGACGGTGGTCTTCAGTAAGCCATCATTTTCTTGCCACGTCTTATGTTCAGGTAAAGAAACCCGCTGAGGTCAGCAGGAGAACGTCTGTTCATAAAACAATCAGGCTTTATCACTTGCACATCACAGGGCGAGCAAGCAGCAGCTCTGTTCTGATTTGAATGCGGGTTCCTTACACTGTGCTACTTTGCTGCAAAGTTTAACTGGGTTACAAGAGAACACAACTGACTGTGATTCAGCCGTTTCTGAAACAAGTACGGATTTAATCAACGTGTATTCCAAATTAATTTGATCTGGGCTTGGAGCCAGTGATGATAGGAAGTGAAGATGAATACGCAGTCTGTTGCTTCCTCTCTTAAAAGTACATTGAGGGAGGTCAGAAGTTACTGCGAAGGCTGGTGGTAGATGTTTTTCCAAGTGGTATTGGATGAATTCTGTTGGTTGCATACACAGCTGGTGAAGGTAGCACTTTGATAACATATCCTTTAATGCTAACACTTCTAGGAAGGTGGCCTTTTAAAAAAAAGTCTCACTCGAAAAATTGGAGCTCTACCAAAGTCTCTCTCTCGTTTATATGTATGCCAAATGCTACTTCGTGGCAACCTCTGTGCGTTAGGGATGGGCTGAGGAGATTGTTGATGGTACATGGATCTGTTACCCGCCAGTCATCAGTTTATATCTAGCCTGGGTCGACAGTGGCCAAAGTCATCAACAGTGGAATTACCCTGGATTTAAACAGGAATTTCTTCAAATACTGTTCTGTGTGAATACGAAGTGAATCACAAGAATGAATTACTGTATAGATTTAAAAAAAAGTTTCAAACTCACAGTTGGCCTCCCCTCCTTTTCTGACTGCAAGCTTCTCTTTCTTTCCTAAGCAATTTTAAATCTCGCCCTTCCCCCCAACCTTCCCTAGCAAACTTCAGGCATCTGTGTTGGGTTTAGTTCCCCTGATGCAGGTAGTGTTGATTTTATTAGTTCATTTATTGCAGCATATTGAAATGACTCTGTTTCCAGGGGGCTGTTTGGTTCGGTGGCTGCTTGGCCTCTAGAGGGAAGAATCCAGTAAAGAAAGAATGAGCTAAATGAAAACAATGCAGAGAGAGTCCCTTCCCTGCTTAGATTCATAAGTGGTGTTTTGCGTCAAGCTAACAAACGTTGACTATGTTAGGTTGATTCATGCAGCCTCTATTCAAAGGGGTGCTGTAACGAATGAGCACAAAGGATTTAGTATTCTTCTGCTCCTACTTTGCTGACTCGTGGCTAAAAATAGGACATAAATTTCTAGTATTTCATAGGTATTGGCTTGCCACGTTTCTAGCCTTTCCTCTAACCAGGGATAGGTTACACAGGCTGGAGTATTTTTTTGACCCACTAGAGGGTTTCCGTTAGGGTTTAAGGGAGATGCTCATTTAGGAGCAGTGTAGTGTTACCTGTGGAAAGCAGAGAGAGATCTTGAAGCTATTTTCAGCACAAGCTTCTGTTATAAATTAAACAGACTGAATAACAAGTGGAAGCTGATCGTTCTGGATTTTTCCCATTTAATTATTTAAATACTTTTTACGCTGCAGTCTCTTCTCTCTCTCGCTGTCTCCCACCCAACAATTTGGTTTTATGTGGTTGATCCTTTAATGCCACCTAGCTTGCCCCTGCAAGAGCGATAAACGAGCAATTGTGAGTTCATGGTGGCATCAGAACAAGCAACTGAAATCCCCTTTAAATGACCCTGAGATGCAATTTACTATTTTGGTTAGGGTTTGAGGTTTCATTGATGTCTACAAAATGAGAATTTATGATTGCACCAAAGGTAATGTGACAAACACCTTGAACTCTTTAGGGCCAAGAGATGAGGATTTCCAAAAAAGGATCTGGTAGTTCCCAGTTCTTAATTTTTCATGTCACTTTAACACAAAAAGCTTCAAATGTGCTTGCAATATTTTGCACTCTCCATTAGAGTAATCCAACTTTTGCGAGTAATACAGACCATCGAGTTTTTATTTGTTACTCTAGTTTCAAAGATGGATCATTGTGTTTCAGTACATATAGGTTTTATTATTACTCTCTGCTCATCTTATTTGTAAAATCTCAAAGTGCTTTAAAAAAGACAGTTAATTGAATTATCCCAATTTTATGGATGGAGAAATTGAGGCACGGAAATTTGATCATTGGTAGAGCCAGGACTAAACCGAAGTCTCTGGATCATCTGTCCTGTGCCCTGTCCACACTGTTTTCTATTTGGGAAAAAGCCTGCCTGGGATACAGCTAAAGTGCTTCATTAGAACATCTTTAGGCCACCTGTAGCCATTTATGCTGCATTATGATGTGTTAACTTTGGGTGTGGGGACTCATGGTACTGGAATTAAACACAGATGCAGTGGTTTACACCAGCAGATTCTGTTACACGCTCACGACCTATGTTGCCTCTGACCTAATGCTGATGTAAAAAAGTGTGAAGATGTGCGCTCAGCACTAGCGCACTCCCTTGTGTCAGTGTGTGATGTGGTAGGGATTTTCGTGTCTGCTGTTCCCTGCAAGCTTTGCCTGTCGTTGTGTCCCGTTCAGCCCACTGGCTGAAAACTGGCTAGTCCAAAGAATTAACATGTCCTGGGGCCCCGTGCCTAGCATTTCTTGGGGTTTCACTGCTTTTCCCGGCTCTGATATCAGATGCTATCCTGCAACCTAAGTTTTCCAGAGGCTTGCAGCTGCCAACAGTCTCTGGCCCTGAAGGAGGGAGCCAGCCAGACCTTCTTGTCTGTTCCCCGTACCTTTTCCCTTCTGACTGAGCTCTCTCAGCACAGGTTAGGTGTCTGCTAATTCTGCCCTGCCCAGCGCCTTCTGGCTGACAAAGAACTAACCAGTTATCACCCAAGTGAAGTAAATGTGACTAATGGGGGCCCTTGTCCCTTTCTCATCCCCAGTGGAGGTTTTGCTCCATGGCTCTGTCTGCTCCTTTTGTGCTAGCAGCCTTGAAGCACAGTAAAGCAATAAGTTAAAACTCAGAGTTGCCAAATCCTGTGGTTTTTGTTTTTGTTTTTGTTTTTTTTTGGTTGGGAATCTCTCATTCCCCCCCTTCCCACCGAGCTTCAGGTGTTTAGAACCCAGAAATTAGGTGAAATTCCCATGTACCCTTAAAAAGCTTCTAGCCCTCACAATTGCAGAGGAAAGCATGAATCAAATGTTCCCTAAGGAAAGGTTAAAAAAAAAAAAGTTGAACCCCAGATTTATAATTGTTTTTTTTAAAGCCAATCTCTTGAATTTTTGGGTAGCCAGCTCAGGATTTTTGGAAGGCTCATGGCTGGCAGCGCTGAAAACTCTGTTGCATTGATGTGCAAGCAGGAATGTGTGAAAGAGACCACAAAATGATTTGACAGTGATAGTTCTTGCAGTATTGAAAATAGCCTGTAGACTGGAAATAGTTCATGTCTTAAGGTCTCCCATACTTTCTTCTCAGAGACATCTAGTGAGCTGGAAATTGGACAAAATGAATGTTTTGGTTTCTAGGGTTGTCACTTTGTCTATTGCTACTCCCAGCAAATACACTCAAAATTGTGTGTTTGCGTGATTTTCTGTTTTTTTTTTTTTTTTTAAATTGAACACAGAGCCCAAACTTCCATGGCTTTGATGTTGGAGAAATGAGACCTCTCTAAGATGGTGATCAGGAGTACAATATAAATCCATATGGTATAATATAAATGAGGGGTATAATATAAAATCCATATAATGGATATAATATAAATCCATATGGCTATTCTTAGGCACCAACTTTGTAAACACAGTGGGAATATGCTTAATTTTAAGCACATGCTTAGGTGTTTGTAGGATTGGTACTGTGGACTGAGTTTCCTGAGACTAAGCAGCATGTCTGGAGCTCTGCAGTGCCATGTGCATAAATAATTGATAGTATCTTCAAATTTTTCCAGTAACTGCCATTACCATACAGTTTCATTTATTTAAAACAAGCAAATTTATTTTATCCTCTACAGGATAATGTCTAGAAACAACTTAATCCCTGTGCAGCATTGCAAGTAACTGTTGATGGACAGCTGCACATTTACAAAACAATTGGCCTGACATTCTGCTTAGCGCAAAGGGATTTCCACTCTCTAACCATGAGGCACCCCTTCACATGCTCGACGAGAATGTCAAAAGTGTCCTAACGCAATTGGCCACTTGCTTTATGTCCACTGGCTAATGTTAGCTCCCAGAGAAGTTCCCTGGAGGTTGGATGTCCCTGCACAGCACACTCGCTCACACCCAACCACAAGTAGTTGTTGCAGGCCGCATAGCTCTTATTTTTGAATTAGAGCAATAATAGTGATATTGAAACAGGAATTTTGGCAGCATGAATTCTGCCTCATTGCATTCATTAATAGCTTGCTGCATGCCCAATAAGGTATGTACAGCGCAACTTGGAAGCACTGCCTGTCATGTCCAGCAAATGTAATGTAAGCCCTTAAGCATGGTGCTTTTCATTTGTCAATGTCTGCTAAAGTTCTTCTGGTCTAAGTGGAAATGTACTAGCTGCAGACAATTTGCAAACAGAAGGAGAGACAAAACTAATCAAATTATCCTTTGCAAATCACTGGCTGAGGTTTACTAACTTGAAATGTATTTCTGTCTCTCTCTGGCTATGGTTCTACAAGTGGATGAGAACCCATAACTCTTACTGAAGTCACTGGGGAAAAAAACTAGGGAAATCTAAGGGTGAGCCCCGCTTGTCTACCTCCTGCAGTGTTGCAGTGATGAAAGAGTTATCTTTTGGAAAATAGGCTGAAAATGCAAAGCACTAGATCTGTGCTATTATTTATTTCTCAGGCAATTACTCCTCCTCTTTCTCCTCCACAGCACTTTCACTGCTGTTGAAAAATCTCCCTTCTCCTATGGTGGTGTAGGCAGCACTGTGTGTAGTGTATGCTTGGGCTTTATTGCTAAGCAACAATGAGCAAGCACTGTATACCTCAGGCTGTGTTGCAAAATGGATGTGATGCATGCCTTATGTGGTGCACTCGTTTCCTGGACAAAATCTCTGACAGATTTCAATCACTTGGGCGTATCATTTTTTTGATATGGGGAGGTTACGCTGATGGTAAAGTGAGGCTGAAAGTGACATCACTGGTAGCCAATGGGAGGTTAACAATAAAAGTATGTTATTGCATATGAATTGATGCTCATGGCTATTGATTGACATTCAGTTCAATGCAGGGTGTTTGCCAATATAGCTGGGCCATAACATTTATGGGTATCAGTTTTTGATTCACACTAACTTTCCCACATCCCATGTCATTCCTTGAAAGTTTTGACTAAAATAGCAATTCAGTCGTGAACAAAAGGGAAATATTGGGTTGAGATCTTGGTTGTGTACTTTACTCTTTTTATACCTCGGCGAAGGCGGTGTTTACCATACTTAATGCTTTTTAAAATTTTTTAAAATACATTTTTGACATTCTGATGCTGAAGACGAACTGGAGTTCTGTGTTGATATCATGATATTATTGCATTTGGAGGCTGTGTTAAGTGATTTTCATTTCTTGTGCATGAATGCACAGTGTTTATTTAATGCGTTGGGGACAGTTCGAACATTTTGAATGTAAGCTGGGTAATTGAAAACAAATGTTAGCTACTTTAAAATTGCTTTTTCCCAGTTACCCCAGTGTGAAACTCTGATTTCCCCCTTTTCCCCTCTTTAGCATTCGAGTTTAATGAAATATATAGATGCTTAAATTGTAGCTGGCTTAGAAGACATGTTCATTGTCCTGTTTGTTTCCAGATGCAGAGTTTATAGACTTCGCACTAGTGCTTTTTTGTGTTTAAAAAAAACCAAAACAGTGCCAGTATGGGACCTGGGGCCGCTGGTGGCAGTGTCAGCAGCTGGGGCGCGTTACTGTGATGGGACTCAGTACTCTGAGTGCCATCACAAAAAAAGCCCTGCTTTGCTCACGGCTCCCTCTGCTTTCCAGCCACATCGGATCAGATGCATTCTCCACATTGCTCTTGGGCTTTTTCAGCTCTGATTAGGTGAGCGCCCTCAACTGCTGAGTTTCTGTTATGCCACCTAACAGTCTGGGTCTTGCTGATGGGGAGCTGGAGATTGATCCAAGCTTTCGTGGTTATGGTCTTATGTCATTGGTGACAGGTGGTATAGAAAAATGTAACATGCTACCTTTTATATGGGAACTGAACTGATGGCTTGTCTTCACTGCTGAGTTAACTCTTCTTGAACTGGCCTCCACTCAGTGAGAGGACCCAGGCTGTGGAGAAATACTCAGGTCTCACAGCTTGGTGGTTTGTCGGCTGACAAGTTATGCTAGTTAAGTTTTCTGATGCCCCCCAATGGGCCAGCAAACTTGAGTCAAGGTATTGCCTCACTCAAATTACAGGTTTAGATGTGTGGATGGGGCTTGGAGTTACGGTCAACACCAGAGTTATAACTAGAGTTAACTTTGCAGTGAAGATAACCCTTCAGATGCATGCTCAAATTATTTCACTTGAGTGACCAAACAATAGTTTAGTAATGCCTTTCATTTACAATGGGCTTGGGTTGGATTCAGATACCATTACCAGCTCCTAGAGCCATCCATTTCCATTCACTTTTCTGATTTTGAAAATGCTCTGTGTGGCAATAGAGGATCAATAAGTTTACCTCTTTCCATCTGCCAACATGGGGAGAAGGATATGCTTGCACACCTCTAATTTCTGGCACCTCTTTTTTGTTCCCAGTTTAGAGTGGGGGGAAAACCACTTCCTGAAGTATAAGCTTAGATTTAATGAAGGGAGTTCAGTGTGTGGTTATTCTCTGCTAGTGAGTCTAAAAATAACATCATGAAGCTCAACATTTTTGTCTCTGTGACTTTCAGATCAGATTTAGCCATTTAACAGCAAAAGGATGTTTTACTAACTGCCCTACAAACTCCCACTGGAATTAAAATTCTAGCTTAGTTCTTTCTGACTTGTGTATCATCCGAGTAATAAAGATAAGTCAGTGTGGTCAGAACTCACATAATTATTAGCTTGGTGATATGCAAAGCAGACTAAAGCCCACCTTATTCTTCTCATTGTACTGGATTTGGTGCTGCTGCAAATAAATGATGGTTTGAAAAAAAGCCCTTGCTAAAACCAGCAGATCTGACAGTGAATATGCACAGGTAGCAGGTTGTCTGAGGATGATGACACTCTTCCATAGCCCTCTGCTTCCCATATCAGTAATCTAAATCCTTATCGACCACCATGCCCATAGTCTTTTCAGATGCATTGGGCTCTGATGTAGAAGCAGCTTCCTTTGTAAAGGAGGTGTACCAAGGAAGGCCATCTCTGTTATGCTGTAGTCATGCAAATGAAGTCATTTGTAAAATAAAATGAAAACGAGCAACTCCAGTACCTGAGATGGACTCAGTTTGGATCTGTGAAATGGTCACAATTTCCTTCTGCTGATTTTGGCTGAGAATGCATATGGGATCAGAATATACAGTCACTGGTGCCTAGTCTCATTTCTGTTTTGAACTGGCCCATCAGTGACTTCATTTTGCAAGATGTGGCAGGCTACTGAATTGCCATCTTATCACAGAAAGGGAAATAAATCTTGTTGTCGCTTGCCCCATATTGCCATTCTGTCCAAATCTGCTCCAGTCTGGGAAAAAATCTTTAACTGGCAAGAATAAGTTTTTGAAAAATAACTTAACCTCTTCCTTAAAACACTCAAAGCTGACGATTTGTCCTGTTTAAATACAGCTAGCAGAGACTGCAGAAAATTCAAACACTGACAGTGACACATGCTGTTGACTCATACAAATATGTCTCTGTTGGGAGAATCCCTAGTGTAGGAAATGTCTGAGCACTCATCCTTTACAGTTATTAATGAGCACTGTTTTCCCCCCCACCCCCACCACCTTAGTGGAGCTATTTAAAAACAGAACTTAATTCTCCTAAGATTCAGATGTCAAATTACACAAATCAAATATCTGACATGTTAATAGTTGAGGTGGCTCAGAGGCAATAATGGAAATATAACCTGAGGAAATAAGTTGCCTGATCGGTGGCAATTTTTTCTGTTCCTGCTCTGTTGTACTGCGTCTCGCATTTCCTTAGTAGCAGTTTCCATCCTAAACATTTTTTAATAGTAACCCACATTGTACAAAATAAAGCATGAATGTAGTAGATGGACGCATACAGTATGTGGAAGTGAAATGTGGAGTGAGCAAAAGAATTTTTTCTTTTAAAGGGCACATAAATAAACCCTTATTCTACAGATGATAAACCTAATCCATTATCTCATGTGCATTAAAAAATAACTTTCTTTCAGAATCAGCTGTTCCATACTTGTTCACTGTAGGGTTTCTTGAATCCGTGTTAGGTCAGTTATTGGACAGGTTTCTGATCCAATGTAGGACCTGTTACAATTCTGACTTTAGGGATGTAGACTGCGCAGACCCCTCTTTGCTAAATGACTCCGTGACATAGCTCTTTTCATATTTTGCTTTTTAACTGAATTATAAAGTAATGGTCCTTGTCAGGACAGCTGCTCTAACATATCCACTCAGAAGGGTTGGCTGCCAAGAATTAGGATCAAGGATGGATCATAATTTTAAGATATGTACTACTCCCAGTCGACATTTCTAAAGAATTTCTGACTTCCAGCTAGGATGTGTTAGGATTCTAGCAAAAGTTGTCAAATGTGTGCAGACTAGATCCATGGGTTGTGTTAGTGCACATCTGCAGGGGATGGGAGCAGGCTGGGGGTGGAGGAAGCTAAACTAGATTTGATCTTAAGAAGATCAGTCTAAATGAAGAGGCCTAGATCTTTCCTTTGTCAAGTCTCAATACTTTCAGAAGAAGGGTGAAAGCTCTCTCTGTGATGTACCTAGTGCAGGGCTCTCAAACACGTGGACCCTAAAGCTATTTCCTGTGCCCACTGTTGTTACCGAAATTTGCAATATCGTTGTATGAAAAAGTTTCAGTGGTGCGGCCCTTCGGCTAACGTACTACTCCTTATGTGGCCCTCGTGGTGATTTGAATTTGAGACCCCTGACCCAGTGCGATGCTGAACATAGGGCCAGTGTGACTGGACGGTCTGGTAGGTTGCTCCACATTTTACACACACTCTACACTGGATTTTTGTGGCCACTTAGTGCCTCAGCCTCCATTTTTTTTGTGTGTCTACCACAGTCTCCACAAGTGAGGTTATAGATTGATAGGTTTGAAGGTCACAAGGAGCCATTATGATCATCTAGTCTGACCGCTGCCCAGTGCTGGTCGCAGAACCTCACCCACCCATTCCTCAAAAGATCCCTAACCTGTGACTAAGTTGCAGAAGTCCTCAAATAATGGTTTAAACTAGACTTCAAAGTATAGAGAATCCATTGGCAAGTGACCTTGTGTCCCATGCTTCTAAGGAAGCTGACCCTCTTCCCCTGGGTCCCTACCAATCCGTATTTGCCAATCTACCAGTATGTGGGGGGTCCTTCTGACTCAAATATGGTGATCAGCTAAATCCTGAGCAGGTAGGCAAGACTCACTAGCCAGATGCCTAGAAAGAATTTGGCGTAGCAACCCAGAACCCATCCATTTAGCGGTCCAATAGGCCATTCGGCATATTTACCACTAGCAGTCAAAGATCCGTTAATTGCCAAGTTAGGCTGTCGTATCAGGCCATCCCCTCCATAAACTTATCAAGCTCAACCTTGAAGCTAGCTGGGTTTTTTGCCCTTGCTACTTCCCTTGGAAGACGATTTCAGAATTTCACTCCTCTGTTGGTTAGAAACTTTCATTGAAGTTCATGCCTAAACAGCCTGATGGCCATTTTATATCTATTTGTTCTTGTGTCCATATTGGTGCTGAACTTAAATAATTCTTCTCCCTCCCTGCTATTTGTTCCTCTAGTGTATTTATAAAGAGCAGTTTATTAGGAGTGTTGTCAGATAGGAAAGCAGAGTCAGGTCCACGTTGTACAATAGATGCTGAATGTGTTTGTCACGGATGGGCCATATCACTGGCCACTTATTAGTGCCTACTCTGAGAGACTTTACATTTTACTTCTTTGATAGATATTATTTTTAACAATCCAGTGCTTTTATGGTTATGGCTTTGTAGGTATTAAGAAAAATAAGGAAGTAAATTGTAGAGTCTTTACTCGGTTAGAACGTAGGGTCCTTGGCGCGTGCAGAGCTCCTTTGAAAATTATGCTCCAAGAATTCAGAAGACAGGTTTATCTGTGTCCTGGCTCTGAGTTTCATGCTTTTTGGAGACGTAGCTCTACAAACACATAGTCTCAAAGGTCAGCAGGGAGGACTATGATCACACTAAGTCTAACCTTTTGCACAGCGCAGGCCACAAAACCTTACCCACCCACTCCTGCAATAAACCTCTAACCTTTGACTGAGTTATTAAAGTCTTCAGGTCATGATTTAAAGACTTTGAGATACAGAGAGTCTACCAGCAAGTGAGCCATGTTAGAAACACGAAAAACCCTCAAAGCTCTAGCCTGTGTACCCTGAGGGAAAATTTCTCCCAACCCTAAATATGGTGATTGGTTGAACCCTCAGCATGAGGGCAATTCTCACCAGCTAGTCACCCAAGAAGGAATTGTCTGTAATGACTCAGAACCAACCCCATGTACCTTTCCTTCTCAGGCCACAGGCATATCCACCACCAGTAATCAATACTCAATCAATTGCCAAACTAGGCCATCCCATCATTGATCTACTATCTGTTTTTAAAGTATACCCTTGCTGGATGCACGGGTATGGTGGTTCATTAAGTAAAGGCTGGCTGTTGTTCTGTTGGTCCCAATGGATGAGACGTCTGCATTCTTTGATTTCAAGATCCAGAGATATATTGCTCCCCTGAGGTTATCAAAAACCGTGCAACACTCACAAACAGTCTGTGACACAAAAAAATACAGATTTTGAGAACTCTGTTAAGCAGATGGGGAGTTCTGAGGTGCGTGGGTGTGTGTTTGTGCGTGGTTTGGAGTGGTGGTGTTGCCATTCACTATGAAGATGGAATGGCAAATTTTGAGTTTTTTCTCTGCAATGTTTTATGATGCATCATATACGTTGGCAGAACAAATTGGGTCACTACTTTTGCTTGTGGAATGTATAACACTTGGGACTGAAGGGCAACATTTTAAAATTTGCACAGAAATTGGAGTTTAGCTGTCAGGATTTGAGATACTTATTTTTCTTGGATTATGCTTCTGTTTATTGGCATCTGTAGGTGCTTGAGAGACCTAAAGTGGAAACGGAAAAATTGGATTCTAGGTTTTGCAGGGTTTTTTATTAATCCTGCTAAAATGAGGTTTTCCTTTGAGAGTTGGAAATTGAGTGATCTTACCCTCCTATGTCTGTGGAAATATTTTGTGATAGAGGTAAAGTACCACATCTACTCCTAGAAGAGAAACAATAATAAAGTTTGCTTTAAAAAGAGTAGGGTGAACTATTCTGAATAAACAACTCTAGATGCTGACCTTTAAAAGATGTTGTGAATTACTTGGGGGGGGGGACAGGTCAAGTAATGAACATCCTATTCTGTTAAACCCCACATCAAGAATCAGAGGGACTCTTCTTGAATAAGGGGTGCATGTAGTAAGCAAAGACTTAGAATTTGAGCCTTTGACATTGTTGGTTGGCATGATGGGAATTTTAAATATTATCCAGGGTTATTCCTATTCATGCTCTTGAAGAGCATTTTGCTTTCTCTCATCCTTTAAGTGTTAGTATTTGCTGTAGGGGAGGGAAAAGAAAATGAAGACCTTGAATTAGAAATAATGTTTGGTTTTGACAGGAACATATTTTCATGATGGTATTTTTACGGTGGTCGGAGGGGAACTCCTTTTTTCACCCTTTAAATTGGATTTGAGGTAGTTGGCATATATGCGATGCATATTGGGATCTTTATGTAATGCTGCTGTGTTCCACCATAGACTTGGCCAGATTTCGTGGAGAGGTCAAATGATTCTTATTTTTCGTAGAGGCTAAAGTCTTCCGTCCACTATATGCATGAGCCTGGAGTTGACCTCAAAGTTGTAGTTGTACAGAAAGGCAGAGTTTGGTTCAAAGTTTGTGAAGTAGTTCTAGCTCTTTCAGAATGGCAGCCACTATCCTACTCTAAGCTAATTATTATTATTTTAATTTTTCTATCCTAGTCTGCATACAGACCAGGAGTCTTATCTGTTTTGTGGCAATTTCAACATCGTGTGTGTGCAGAGGGAGGGGTTTCTCTCCTTTTGACAGAAGTGGCTTTAGTTTAAAAAGGAATAAGCTTTTGAGGGGTGCAACCCACTTTATCAGATAATGATACACCTGATGAAGTGGGTTGGAGTCCACAGAAGCTTAGCGGTATGGCTGAAAAAATTTGTGTTAGCCTTTAAGGTGCCACAGGACTTCTGTTGCTTCTGGTCTTTGAATCTATCTTCTCTCCTTCAGGAAGTGGCTGCCCTTTTTCTGATTTCTTTTTCTTAAAGCAGTCAGTGTAGCCCAGTGGAATGTAGATTAGGAAATCCCACGCAGGATAGGAAGGTGTTTTTTTTCCTTAAGGCTCAATGACAATCATGTTTGGTGAGAATCCCTATGGGAGCTGAGTACTCCAGTCCTTCAGGGACCTTGCAAATTCCCAGTTGTCTGTGTTTGATCTGCGTTTTATGGCTTGGCACATATTTCAGATTATTCAGTGTTCCCGCTAAGTGCTTTCTTTTATATAAGAATGTTTATCTCAGCTCACACACACCAGCCACAGAGAGAAATGTGACTTAGTCAAACACTGTTTCTGCTCCATCACTGTTGCAAAGGAACAGTACATTTTCTATGACCAGGGGTTTTGCTATTTGAATTGCTGCTGTTAAAATGGGCCTGGATATGGGTTCGTCAGGGATGTATCAGTAAGGATTGACCACAGAAAACTGATGACTGGGACAGACTGAATAGTCCATGTGACACAGAAGCCCTTACAATCTCTGTTGCAATGTAATTGATTATTAGAGATTTGTGTGGCTCCCAAGCCACAAAGAGTTCTTATTAAATCTGGCCTTTAATGGTGACCCAGTTACCTGAGGGCAGAATTACAACTTTGATTCCCAAGCATTTATCTGCTCCCTCCCTCCTTCCCTCTTTCTTTAGTGCTGCTCAAGGTGACTGTCAAACCCACAGAAGTCTTCCTAATGAAACGTAAGAAGTGTGTCAATCTATCTTTCCGCACATGGAAATCTTTCTTTTCATCTTCTAGTAATTGTTCCCTCTAGGATTGGTTGCATGATATTAAAGAATCTTTTGTTGTTGTACAACTAGTTTCAAAGCTGCTCGTTCTGCCTGTGTGTAAGTCTTGTTCTTATGGACAAGGGTGGCTGTGCACGAGAAAGACCGTGGCAAGAGTTTTTTTTGATGGTGGTTTTTTAATCCTTGCAGGGTGTTTTTTTAAAGGGAGGTGTTGCACAAGTCCAATTAGGGTAGGAAAAAAAAAGGTGGCTGGGGGAGAAATCTGCACAAGAGCAATGAGTAAAAAGACTGCTCGCTGAGGAACCCTTCCAGCAGGAGGCACTACTGCCTCGATCTGTTTTCAAAGTGCGGCACAAGTTGTGCACGAGGGTATCTCCACAGAGGGAAAAGTGGCAGCTCCAGTAACGTACAGGGTGTCTATCCACTGTGAGGCCACTGTTATCATATCCTCTGTATCCCTCCCAATCTTGTATCTGCTTAGCCTCAAGTAGGCAAGTGTCCTACTCTCCTGGTGGGGTGCTGAGTTGCAGCTTCACTCTGGATGCCTGTGGCAAGCAGGGATTCAAACCAAAGTCTTCAGGTTGCTCCCTAACCACTGTACTATCCTGCCCCTCTTTCTGATGGGGGCGAGGATTATTCCTGGTGCTAGTGTGGCTTCTATGCTTCTCTTTTCAGGCAGCAATAGAAATCTGGAGTGGTAGATCTGCTGGTCCCTCAGGAAATCCCACAGAACTGGATTTAGTGGTCTACCGGGGCTGTCTCACTTTCAAAATCTAGCACCTTCCCCTTGTGCAGTTGAACTGGCATCTCGGATGCAGGCAGAGCATGGGCATTCACACACAAGGTCAGGTAGAGTTTGGGGCTTCAATGTGTTTACCTGATTTGCAAAAGCAATCTCATGGCTCTGCACAGTGATTGTACAAAACAAGCTGTAATGTGCAAACCCTTCAGACTCTTCAAGATATTTTAGAGATAGAGCTGCAGCAGGGGTGGGCTAGACACAATGAAAACTGAAAATTGTCATTGTCTGTTCATACACATAACATAGTGATGCATATTTTGCCTCAGAAATATTACACTGTGCCAATTAGTGCTTCTAAGCTAGATCATGATCTTGGAGTGAGGATTCTGCTGTTTGGTTTTTGCTGAGCATATTTTACCTGCTGAAAAGCAACCTGCCAGTGTTTAAATAATAAATGGCTCCATGTTATGATATTACAGGAAAACTGTTACAGAACAATGTCAGCTTTCAGGCTGTCGGCTAACCTGAGTGCACAACCCATGGAGTGAGAGTCATTGATTACATGCCTTTTGTACCATATATTTGTTTATGAAACTGTCAAGTGAACTGTTAAGATAAAAAGTGATGAAACTTAAGAAAACACACAATCATGTTTCCTTACCCATATTAGAATTCTAACTTGAAAAACCTCACTGTCTTTTCATACGTTGTTTCCTTTTTTGTGCTGCTTTCAGTTTAGAAAGTGAAAATAAACTAACAACATATCACTTTTTTTAAAAAAGAGCTCCCTATTCCTATTTTAGTTCTTTTGCACTAGCACAGCATTGCAGTGCTTGGGTTGCAAAAACCGAAAAGGAATGTTTATTTAAATCACCCCTACCCCATCAAAAAATCTTTGTCTAATGGACTCCCATGGAAAAGATTGATAGAACTCAATAAGTGCAAAATCAACAGACTTCTTTGGAAATGCACCAGAGGGGGAAGTTGTGTTAGTCTGTTTCAGTAACATCAAACAAGGAGTTCTGTGTGCCACATGCCTCTTCAATTAGGGATCACTCTGCAAACCTATAGAATTGAATAGAAAACAAATTGTCCTCAGGAACTCTAAAACAATGAGAGTCCTGTGTCACCTTTAAGACTGATAAATTTATTTAGGCATAAGCTTTCATGAGAACCAACCCACTTTATCAGATGCAAAGAAACTCGGTATCACAGTCCTAAATGTTTCTTAAATTCTGTAGGCTGCTTTGAGGAAGTGGGTGAGAACGCCCCAAATCTAATGGACAATAGCTTTCTATTAACTTCCATAGGATTTTTCCATAAAGAGAAGAAAAAGTCATTGATCATTTTTTGGCTTAGTCCTTGTTTAAAAAAAAAAAGCATTTCAATTTTGGCCCCAAATCTTTCTGTCCTTGTCCTTTACCCATGGTCCAGTTCTTCTTTGCCCAGGGATGGAGCAGGCAATCGAAGAAGACTTTGTTCCAAGGGAGGGCTATAATCTTTCTGAACTAACTACTGTGCAATCTTATGTATGTGTCTTATTGGACCTCCATTTCTTTTTCATGTAATCCATCTAGAAAACCAGGTGAAGCTGGGTCTGCTGAAAACCAGGTCCTGACTGGGTTGAACTTGGCTGTCTGCAGAAAGTATATATGCACAAACATACTGTGGCTTTCTGTTCAGAAATGGATTTTCAGAGTCTATGCACTTACGGTCTAAGATCTCCACTTTTTGTTCCCTGGCTCCTCTAACTGAAGAGCAAAAATCCTGATGTTGCTCATTGTATCAAGTACCCTGTTCCTCAGTATTGAGCACTCTTGACCTGCCCACTGCAAACGTTTTTAATTTGATTCAGGACTGAAGTATTAAAAGGAACCACCCCCCTCTTGGTGCTTTGAAGATTCCTAGGTCATCGAAGGAGACAGGGTTTTAATACTGACATGGCAAGATTCCTACAGCTGTTTGAAAGATTCAATTTGTGAGGACTGGATTAAGTTTTTAAACAGGGTGAAAAATGTCTGGTCCCTCTCATCTGGTTTGACACAGATAATTACGAGAGCCAGAATAGTTCTGGCCCTCAGTTAGTGAAGGGGACACTGGCCATCAGCTTTTCTTGCTCCACAATTGTAGGTTTTCAGTTTGCAGTGCTTTCATAATAGTTGTAAAATGAAGTAACTAAGGAAAAACTTGAGAAAATTGTCAACCTTTTGGACGCTTGTAATTTCTCGCCTGGTCAGATTTGAGCCTAGTAATGATCGCGATCACATGGGCCATTGGTCTCTTAAATGAGATTTCATTTCATGCTTTGAAAAACTCTTAGGATTTCCTTTAGTATGAGAGGAACCAAGTCCTCACATCCCCATTACTTAGTTGCAGACATAAATATAAATGGCCCTGGCTAATAATCTTGAGAAAGCATAAATCTTATTTATGGTGAAAGGCAGCATAATAGGACATCATTAGTTAGCTTTGTTTGGTTTCTAGAATGATGTCTATTTATAGGGTCCTAGATTCAAGTAAGAAATTTGTGCATATGTAGGCTACCTTGAATAGTTTTCCCTCTCTGTAGCTGCGTCTCTGAACACTTCACAAAGGGAGGTTCTGCATTGTAAAGGGAGAAATCTACGTTGGGGATTGGGGAGGTGGAGCCGAAAGCTGTAGTGGAAGGAAGATGTAATCTGGAAGAATTTGACTTTTCTGCATAGCTTCTTTCCATCCTGGGTCTACCCTTTCCAATCTAGATTCTGTAAATTCACTACATAGGTCCTCCCAGATACATGGAAGAAATATGTTTGCTGTGCTGAGTTCCCTATCTCTTTGCAAACGTAGGCTCATGTCTGCTTATGGACTTGATGGGGAGCATGGGATCCTTTCAGAGAAACTTTATCGACATATACCACGCTGATCCCTTTATTCCAAACAACGTGGCCATCGTAGGTGTCTGTAGTTTCCTGAATTATTATTGCCAAGTATCCTGAACTGTGCCATCTCTCGCAGTGAGGAGGTTCCTAAGTTTTGCTAAGAAAAGCAGTTGGGTCACGCATGGCACTTCATCTTCACCATTGTAGTCTTCTCTTCCCGTGCTTTTTCCTGAACAACCACATTGTGCCGTAACCAAATGTAACTGGCAACCACCATACTTGGCTGTCACTCTGGTCATAACCCCCTTTGGATAAGTCATTGGCTCCCCACTTCTCCCTACTACGTCTGATTCAAATGTCTTCTGATCCCCTGCGAGGTGGTCTGGTAACTCTGCCCTTCCTTGCTGATGAACTCTTGATTCGGTTCTTGTTCCACAGGACTCTCTGCTGCACTAGTGATGCTAGTCTTCACTGCCTATTTGTCCACTTCTCCCATCACTGTCGTGGCATCTCCCATCATGGTGCTCCCTTGGTTTGTAATGTCCTCTCCTTAGCTGAATTATAAGGTGCTTGTCCTCTCCTCCTTCAAATGCTTCCTCAAGAACTATTCCTATAGCCCCTAAAGAAATTAGCCAACTAGTAATGCTTAGGAACATTTGGATATAGTTGAAAGTTTTTTTTAAAGGGGGTAAAAGTACAAAATAGGTATGAAAAGTATATAAACGTTGATTGTATCCCATGCCTTGGCCTTTCACTAGTTGCTTTTCTCAGAAAGACTTGGCAGTTTCAATGGGGAATAGGCACGTTGGCATCTGTCTATATCTTTAGTTGCCTAAATACTTTTAAAATCTGGCTCTGAGACTAAGGTTGAGGTTTGTGGGTTTTTTTTTTTTGATATCTCTGATCTTGGTTGCCCAATTTGAGGTGTATTAAAGGGGGGCCTGAAGATCAGGGGCATCTTCTGAAAATCTGATATGTGTTAGTGTCTCAAGTATGCTCCTGAAAATGCTAATCACTTTTGGAAAAAAATCTGGTTTTTCTTCACATGTGTCTGGACAGTGCTTAGCAGCTGTAGTCAGTACCATAGTTGCATTACGACTAATATGCATTGCTGGATTAATAAGATGGTGAAGTGGGATTTCAAGTGTTCACTCTTCTGTAGTTTTTCCACACAGTGAAGAAATAGTTTGGTAATTTCCTCTTGATTCTGAAGCGGTGAAACAAATGCTATTAACAGTTGATGTAATTAATTCTGCTCTTTCATTGGGGCTGCTGTTTTTATCAAACCTACATTTGCATATTTCTGTAGTAATGGTGCTGGGGCAGACCTCCTGTTCCTCAAAATCCCAAGTGCGAGGTGCTGCTCTAATTATATTTACAGTTAATTCACAGTTCAGTGAGCAGAGCTTAGTGCCAGTTTCACAAGTGCTCCTCTTCTTTATTGAACTGTTAATAAGTAGTGGGAAACCTTGTGAGTGAACACAAACAACAAAAATTCAAAGGGAAGAGGAAGCTCCTGTGTTGTTAACTGTGCATTATGACATCTCCTGGAAGACAATTAGCAGGAGCGTCTAGGACATAACAGAAATCAACGGTTACTCAAATGACATGATACTGAAACATGACTTTAACTGGCAAGTAAGTGGGTTTTTTTAGTTTCCTTTTTGAATTTTTAGTCGTTGCCAAGGTATTTTGTTTCAAGGAAGGAAAAGAGAAAAAAACAGTTTTGTATTTAAGTCACTATTATCTAGGATTCAGGAGATCTGGGTTCAGCTTTATTCAGCTGGAGAGTTCTGACATGAGCTGGGAAAGCCATGTAACTTCTCTGTACCTCAGTTGTCTATCTGTAAAATAGGGATATTAGTATTTTGAGTTACTGAGATCTCTTTGCATGAGTTGCAGTCTTGGTTCCATTTTTTCCCTCTGCCTATTAAGCAAATTAACCCAGCTCCAATGCCAATAGTACAGCATCCTTAATATATCCCTTATACTGTGCAGATTCTATAAAATGTATTTAAGCATTTATCCCCCAAGTAAATGTGTTACTCGTGGTTAATCCAAGTAATTGAAAGTTGGCTTGAATTGCCAATAAGACCTTAGCATCATCTAAGTCATAAATATTGAAGGCTTTCTGTTTAAGCCATGCATGGGAAAGATTTTTCTGTATAACCTAAGATATGAATCTCTTTAGATATTCTTAGTGTATACCTATTGTTAGTTTAGCTTGTATAACTAGGAAAAGGAGTCAAGCTAAACTGTGGAAAAGGATAGTCTTTCTCATATACAGGAGTGTGTCCATATGGAGAGGTTAGACTGCGGTATAACTGTATCAGTCCAAAGGATAAAATTTTTTCCATGTAGATAAGGCCTAAGTAATTGGGTATGGGTGTGATTGTGGCTTGTGTAGACACATTTGTACTAGCTTTATCATAGCTTGCTTGGCTACTCAACCTGTAAATCTGCAGCAACGTGGGCTTGGGCATGGATTAGCCATTTGAGTAATTACCCAGGATGCTGGGTAGGTTTGTTCAGCCTGGGCTGAAGCTCATGCTACAGAGACTTCATTACTCCAGCACCTGCGCTAGGTAGACTAAAACAAGGTTGGGTATGTGTTCACAAGCTTCAGTCACTCCCGGTGATGGCAGTATAGATGTACTAGCTACACCATGACCCCCTGTAGTCTCTCTCAGAGCACTGCTCAGATGACAGGACCTGTGCTTTCACTTCTTTCGGGGTGGACTCCTGCAATGTTCCCAACTGGACTGAGTCCCGGGACTATAGCCCTGTTCATCAACCATGTTTATTCAGCAGGCCTCACTGGGTGCAGGTCTTGAGAGTCTTGTCTTCAGGCGCTGTGACCAGCAGTGACCCAAACAGCCTTTTGAAGACCAAGCCTTGTTTAATCTTAACCAGGCGTGGCCAAACTGTGGCTCAGGAGCTGCTTGCGGCTCTTGAATGAAAAAGTGTGGCTCGTGGAAGAAAGCCAGCAAGTCAATTTAGGAAAGCAGCCCCAGCCTAGGAGGTTTAACTCTCCTGCTCTGAGCATGTGCAAGGGGGTGGGTGGGGGATCCCTAGCCTGTGCTTAGCTACTGGAGTGGCCAGGTAAGGGGGCCCTGGGGAGGGGATTTGGCCCGGGGGAACCAGGGCCTGGGGGTTGAGGAGGGGGTCAGGAGCGGCAGGGAGAAGCACAGCATGGTTGGCGGTGATGGCTAGAAGCACGGCATGGTTGGGATTGCTTTCAATTTTGGCACAATTTACTGCTTTGAAGAATTGTATTCCATAATGAAATTTGTGAAATTGAAACACCATGCAATACTTACAGATCAGCACTTGAGAGACCTTTTACATGCTGTGTTGACAAATTACTTTCCAGATTTTAAAAAGCTCGCTACTAGCCTGCAGTCTTTTACATGGAGCGACATCTAAGTTTTTACTGTATAGGCCTAGTTTTCATGGTAACCTTAAGTAATTAGTAGAATCTGACATTAGTAGGGTCAATATTTGCCCTCTTTTTACGATAAAATTTAAGTGTGCAATGAATTTTAAACTTAATTTCGGAGTAGGTAAATGTATATGGCTATATGCCTGAGTGTGGCTCTCGAAGGTTTAGTAGTCAACTTGTGTGGCTCTTGAGTTTCTTAAGTTTGGCCACTCCTAATCTTAACCATAGGAACAGAGCATGTCAAAAGCAGGGGGTTTGAACACAGTAAAAGGTCTACAGTTATATTTGTTCCTCTGATGGCAATGAAGAGTAAAGGGAAGCTGGAAAGACTTGTTAACCCATCCTGAGACACCTGGAGGGGAGACTGGTAATGAAGGATTAGCCCCAGCTGGGGACAGCTAGCCTGCCTGGTTCCTGTGAAAGGAAGGCCTGCAGAGCAATAAGGACAGCAGGCTCAAGAGAAAGCTCATTGCAAGCCTTTTGCTTTCTGAAAAAGGGGCCACAGAGGGGCCTGCAGGAAAGTGTCTGTGCCCTGAAGGGAGAGGGCAGCTTTGGGAGAAAAGTGTCCTGGGAAGAAGCTTGGTGAGTCAGCGGGTCATTAGGAGCTTGGTTTCCAGAGGAAGATAGCGCTCTACGATAGACCAAGGAAGAGCTCTGCAGAGTCTAGGGAGGAGCAAAGAGTCTGCGGAGGATTGGACCTGAGAGGGCTGGAAGAGCTCCTACTGTCTGCATAGCCACAGCCTTTAATGGAGGCAGGTTAACTTCGCTGACATCGCTCTCCCGTTAGTATAGTGTAACCCTGGCCCTCGTATGGTCTGGCTGGTGGGCTAAGTCGCTGCACAGACCACAGAAATCTGGTAGAGAAGGTGCAATGCCAGAGTTCGCCATGAGGAGGTGCTCTGGGGTGGTGGTTGCTTGCCGGTAGGGTTGGGTAGGCCTAGGTTATGTTGGTCGTTTGGACTGTGATCCTTGCTTCTCTCCCCCTGTTCTGTATGGGCTGAGTTTTTATCCACTGCAAGGTTCCTTGTGTCACAATCTCACCCTGTAAAACTTCAAGCCAAATGACACCTGCATTATCCCTATAAGAATTGGTACATAGGACAATCAGAAGTGATTCTGCGCTTTTCCGTCAGCTCCTGCTGGAATTAACCTCTTGTAATTATATTGCAAACAACACAATAGCAGATGGAACATACAATATTCATAAAGTATGCCGGGCAGCTCCCACATCCTTCCCAGTAGTATATCAGGGAATGGGACAGATGTAGCGCAGCCCAAGAAACATGTTAGGAGCATAAACAACAAGTGAACCTGAAAATGGGGAAACATCTTTAGCCATTTATTTATGTACGTATGAGTCTTCATGGTACCAGATTTTAAATATTTTGCTGCTCTGCATTGTTTTCTTTCCAAAGATGAGCTGAGTATTAATTGGAAACTCAGATTTTGTCTCTGAATGGGCAGTGGAGATGCATGCAGATCGAGAGCTTTCCTCTGAGTATGAAGAACTCTTTTAGGTCACTTGTTCTGAAAAGTTGTAGGATACCCTTCTAATTTTACTTTTAGGTTATTGAGCCAATACAAGGAGAGGAAACAGGACATATGCACAGTTCATGCCAAATTCACTACTGGTGTAAATGAGATCTAACCAGTTGGCTCTTGTAGAGCTGCCCCTCTTATGCCAACGATCAATTTGGCACTTCTGTCTGGAATTTGGAGCAGTAGTATCTGTATCTAGTAGGCAAGTACATTCCCCTGATTATCTGCCTGGAGGGAGTGAGGCTGATGTTGTTATTTGTCAAACAGGGCAGTACAGCTGGCAGTTCTTCCTTCATCTTTTTGCTATTTGTGTGCAGGGAATCTGCTGATAGATCTTATTGCTTTCCTTGTTAAAATATCACTTTATTTGCTCAGCAGCAGGGAAAGTGTAAAAGTCAAATTCAGTTTAGACAATAGTGAGTGCTATACACTTATTTTTCCTTGCTGGTAGCCAAACCTCTCTCCACCAGTCCGTCCGCCGGTTTTGTCAAATTGTCGTTTGTTTTATTTATTACTCCACTATTCATACAATGGCATCTCCCTCAGGTCTGAACTAGGAGGAACCCTATTGTGGTAGGTTCTGTGTAAACATGTCAAAAGACACAGGATCAAACTTTCAAAAGCACCTAAATCCTGAGTTTAGCCGAGTCCACTTCCAAAGTGAATTCAGCACATTTGGAAAAAGGCACTTATTCCTGAACAACAGTGCTCACACATGGAGTAATTCTGGAATAACTAGTCTTTTCATACAGGGTCTCCATGATTCATGGCTCCAGTCATATTAATACTGAAGTATGTGAGCAGTCCCTTTTGACATGCATAAGTATTTGTAGGATTAGGGCCTATTTGTTTAATCAACTTGCCATGTTGGTGATTAATCCTCAGTCAAAAAACAGAGGTCCAGATTCTCAAAGGTATTCAGGCACCATTGATTTCAGTGGAATTTAGGTGCCTAAATACCTTTTGAGAATCAGGACGCCAACCCTTTCCTGTTCTAAGGCAACAATGTTAGTTCTGAGAAAGGTATAGTTTTCTATCTAGCATTTTTTGGGGAAAATTAACATGAGATTAACTCACGTGAATAAGCGTTTGAGCACACACCTCTTTCAGGAAGAGGTAAAATAACATAAATTACAGCTAGTCCTCACTTAGTGACCCCTCAGAGTTATGACCGGCTCTCTGATGAGTTGGTATTATGGCAATGTACGAGAACTCGCATCAACTCTCTCAGATTACCTATATTTACAGTACACTATGCAAACTAAGTTCAGTACATTAGAGCTTAAAACATTTAAAATATATATTAAAAATGTTATAAATGATGCAAAGGTGACATTAAAACTATCTACCGATGGTTGAAAAACCCACTACCAGTAAAGTACATTATGCCTGAAATACCGGTAAGGGCTGCTCCTCGTTTAGTGACCAATTCGTTTATCAACCGGGTTTCAGGAACGGAACCCGGTCACTAAGTGAGGACTACCTGTAGTTTCTGGAGATATGTGCCTGCTCCTGTGTTGTAAAACTTTTGTGACTGATGCATTAAAGAAGCCTGCTCAGGGCCTGAATGTGCTCTGGGAGTGTGGGTGTTGCATTGTGCTGTTCTGAAGAGGATTTGAGGTAACACTTCGTAAGACATCTGTGGTTGCATAAAGGCCCTGATTCGGCAAGTTATCCAATGACTTAAGCATGCGCCTAAAGTTAAGCAGATACTTAGTGTTTTCCTGAATCAGGGGCCTTGACTGCAAGCTGTTTGGTGCAAAGGCTGTCTTAATTTTGTCCTGGGTAGTAACTTACAGGCTGTCCAAGGCTACCAAATGGATTCTTTATAGTAATGGCAATAAGCTGCTCTGTATGCGGTGATCAGAGATGACTTCGCACCATAGTGATGGCGCTTGCCACCTTCTGGTTCAGAAGTGCGGACCTCTTTCAGCAGAGTTCCTCCAGACAGAAAATATCTGGGCTCAAATCTGCACCTACTGAAGTCAATAGAAGTTGCCAGATTGTCTGGAAAGGTGGTTTAATCAGTGCTTTAGTTGAGATTGCTTTAGTTGTAGCAGGGTTTTTAATAGCCTCTAAAGGTGAGTAGCCACTAGAGGGTGTCAATATAACACACACACTCTGTTAATGCTAAGGTTTGCCGTGTTTTCTGATATTGACGCTAAAAGCCAGGGATGCGTGATCCAGTTTTGACACTTCAACCAGTAGAGGCCAGCAGTAAACTTACATATGACATATGAGAAGTTTCCAGCTGAGAGATTCCTGCGTGCCTTACTCACTTGAGAAGTCTTCTTGCAACTAATGGAACTACACGCAAAGTAAAATCTTCCCCTTAGGAAGAAAGGCCAGATAGTGTCAGCCTGTGGCAATTGCTTGCATGTGAGAGATCTGCAGATTGAACTGTGAAATCATTGCTTGGAAAAGAATGCAAAAAGTTCATGTTTCTGAGCCATCCTGAGCTAGTTCATCTGTGAACAGGCTAAAGAAGAGAGATTTCATAGCAAAGGAATTGTTAATTACTGAGCTCCTGTGAATTCCTATAATTTTGAAATCATGTTGGCAACAAATCAAAAGAACATGTGGTGCCACAATGTTAGGGTATTTTTATTTATATCTGAGTCACGGTTGTCTCCATGGCAATATAAGAGATGAAGGCGGAAGAAAGAAATGAGTTATCACATTATTAAATCAAATGACCCATTGGAAAAAAAAATTGAGGCATGTTAATGATTAATTTAACATTATAAGGCTGCCTGGCAAGTCATTATCATTATACCGAAGATTTGTTAGCATTTCTATTATAGATGTGTTTTTGAAGTGTTTATAACTCATCTGTTTTAATTTGCATCAGGCTGCAACTTTGCATACAGGTTCTTGCCAGAAAAGCAAAAGAAATTGCCATCATTTTAAAATGCCCTGAATGCCTAGAGCACATCTCAGAGTTTTGTTTCTGGTTGAGGATTATATTTTGCTGTGCTACTCTAGTAGCTAAATAATGGCCTACTTTAAAAAAAAATGAAATTTGGCAGGAGCTCCCTCCTGTATTTTTAAAGAGCTGGATAGGATTAGAGCTATGTCTTAAAACACAGAGCAATATTAAAGAAATGTAACCTTTCCATTCCTGCTGTGCAGTTATCAAAAAAATAAAAATAAATGACTTAGGCAAGTGATGTATCTCTGCAGAGGCAGAATCCTAGTTAAAATACTGTCTATCCCTTCATCCCCTTTTTCTTGGCAGTGCATTTAACAGCCATGCTCTTCAAAATATCACTTCTGTAAATGGAACTTTGTATATGTAGGACCAGATTTTCAAATTTGCCTCTGCAATCAGTTACATATATAAAAAGCCTTAAGCTTGAAAGGTCATGTAAGCCTCTCTGGCTTCTAGAAACCTCAGAGTGGGTTTTGGGTGCCTATTGCGACTAAAACTCAATTGTCTTTATTTGAGCGATTGAACTTTAAGCATCCAGGTTTGAAACTGTTGGCCTGGGTGAGGATCTGATTCTGGAGAGTAGACCCTACTCAGTCAGGCAAAACGCCCATCATGTCCTAGGTTTTAAAAGAGAGGAAGAGTTCTCCTGGGATGGCAAACAGTGTTTCAAGTCAGTGGGAAATGCAAAATCCTTGTGACGTGGAATTGTGGCAGAGGCACATGAATGAGTTAGCATGTAGTGAATATGCTGTATCTTGGCATGTCCGCGCTGTTGTGGGGCTAACGAGCTCTGTCGAATTCAGGGCAGAAATCCCTAGTATAAACAGGGGCAACTTTATGCATGGCAGGAAGAGTCGCATCTGGGGGTGGTACACAGTAATACTAAAAACCATCTTAAGAAGGGACATAAGCTGTTTTACTCCTTCTGAAACTGCTGGGAAATTTGAGTCTGCTGAATGCAATTGCACGTGGTTGAATTTGACAGGCACTGGGATTTAGCACTCCCATCTCCATGAAAATGTTATGAAATCTTCTGACTGGAAGGGCTCAGGACCTTATTTTACATCTAATTTAGAAGATTCTCCCCCACAGGTGCAGCATCCCCTGCCGTCACGCTGGGGCATTAATTCGAGAACGGCAGCGCACCAACTTTCTTTAGCTTCTGCATTTTCCTTGCAGGCCTCCCCTTTTCCCTCTGACCTAGTTTGACTCTGCATAGCTTTCAGCTTATTATTTTTTTTGACAAGGTTGTGATGCTGATTGCATTTGGGGGACCATTTATGGTATTATTTATGTTAATATTTCAAAATTGCAATAATTTATGAGATAGCAAATAATTTTTCTAACAATACCTGATGAGACCTTGTGGTGCTCCAGTGCTAGGGTATTTTTATTTATGTCCGACTCACCGTTGCCTCCTTGGCAATTTAAGTGATGAAGGCGGAAGTGTGATATTTATTTATGTATCTGTGTTTTATTTGTGTTTTGGATGTGTTTGCTGGATCTGTATTTCAGCTTGTGCTGTGTGTCATTCTGGGCGACACCCTTGACAGGACAGCTGCAGCAATAAGCTGCTTAATGGCCAATTAAGGAAAACTCAGTGGTACAGTGGGCCCAGGGAGAGAACCCAAGAGCTACACCAAGATTTATTCATGTAATCCTGGACTCCATCTTATTTCTGTAAATTTCCACAAGCAAGCAGCCTGGCAAAGGCCCATCAAAGACAGCTGCATCACATACATTTTGTCATCAGCTGTCAGCCCTTACCTACCTCTGGATCTACTCGCCTACAACTGAAGAAGTGAAATAAAGGACTGAGACCCGTCCAGGCAGTGGATGTGCACCAGAGGGACTAAGCAAACCTGTAGACTCCTCCGTTCTATTGGAATCCTGATATGTGTGGATTTCCACATCATTTGTGTGGACCTGATTGTTTTAATCATATAACATCTCTCACCTTGTTTGCTTCTTTCTTTATTTTAATAAACCTTTAGCTTTAGTTACTGAAGGATTGGCTGGCAGTGTGGTATTTTAGATATGATCCAAACTTGTAACAGGCTGACCCTTTGGGGTCGGGAGAACCTTTTTGGTAAAAAGCATGGCGTTTTAATAATGTATCCCTTTACTGGACCTAGTGGCTGATTGGGAGCCGGGACTGAAATGCAATAAAAAGTGCTGTTTTTATTTTGTTTTGTCATCTTGATCAGTGTGGGGATCCAGAAGCACTGTTTGTGACCGATCAGGAGGGCTAACTTCAGTGTCGCTCACTAGTTTTGGGAGAATCTACTTTCCTTTTGCAGCCTGTCTTGATCTTGGCATTTTTAGGTGGCTACCCTTGGCGTGGATGGATCACAAAGGTAACAACAGCTGAGCAGTGGGCTGTGCAGATCTCTGCAGGACTTATTGATAGAACTGAATTCACTAGGTGGGATGTGATTAATTTTTTTAAAAAACTTGGTTAAGTCCAATAACATCTCTGCAATTGGCTAACTAGTACTCTGTAGGTGATAGAATAAGTAACTGGAGTAAAAACATCAGATGAAATAAAATATAGACTGTAAACACTGTTCTAATTAGTAGGTTTATGGGAATATTTGACTGAATGATCATGGAGCAGATTTCTTGTTTTGCATCGTAAGACTGTTCAGTGTATTAGTCATGGCTGAATGCCTGTCTGTGTCTTACTTTCTGGGATTTAGAATATTTTACTCCCTGTCCTCTGTGCAGGATGCTGAAAACTGTCCTTGGCCTCAGACTGACCTTTGTTTTTTGCCTCCGTGTCAGTCCACTAAACATAAAGAACACATGCTCTTTTGACAGCTAGTGCTGTAACTACCATCAGAGTGACTGAATATCTTGCTCTTTTATCAAGGAATTCTGACTTGATGGTTTAATTTGGAAATCTGGGGGTTGAGTTGCATGTAAATGGATGAGACAGTACAGGATTTGAAGTACCTGGAGGTCTGGGATTTTTAGGAACACCAAAAAATTAGGGTCAGTTTGGCCTTTGTCTTATTCATGTGGATTGTCCACTGAAGCCAATGACATTGCTCATGTAAATCATATGTGAACAGTTTTCTTTTGCTGTCTTGTACTCATTCATTCTACTGATGAAGTATTAACATCTTCTTGGTCTAGCGTGTGAATTTATAGAAAATATAGGTTGATCTAGTAGTCTCAGGGAGGCAGGGACAAAATGCTTTGGGGAAAAACAGGTCCTTCCACTTGAACCCCCCACCAACCTGATTGAAGTCTCTGAATGGTTTGGTTCAGTTCCCTTTGTTGTTCATTTTTTCCTGTGGTAGGGCCTGAAGAAGTGGGGAAAGTGAAGTGAGAATTGGAAGCAGTGTAGTAGGAGAGGAAGACTTGCCTAAAATTGAAGTTGTTAGCCTGTGGGTTGTGAGATCTGAGCTCAGTTCTCGGCATAGGCTTTCTCAATATTCCTGGGCAAATCCTTTCTTGTCTCTTCTTCTTCTCCTAATAGGCAGTAATAACATCTCCCAAGAGTGTCATAGCAATGACTTCATTACACAACTGTGAGGTGCTCAGATACTGTAATAACAGGGTCCATATAAGTACCAAAGACGGGTAGATAAAACCACAACATCGACACGAGGTATTCTTGTGGCGTTTTTGGCAGGATCAAATGTACCAAGTGGTAGAAATCTCTTGAGAGAGCCTGTTGTTCCTCATTTCTGGGCAACTTTTATAGGCTGCATTGTTCAGAGAAGCATCAAACAAGAATCCAGAAATTTTATTTTGTTCCTGTTTCAAGGAAACCTGAATTCTGGACCTCTGGAGTTAGAGATGACTTGATCCAAACACTCTTGGAAATTTGGGATATTTAAAATCTGAAAGCAGGTTTGCATTTGAATGTAGTTCTGGTTGTGGAAAGGGCCTGCATCTCCATAGTGGTCTTCCCCAAGCCCCTTTATTGTGCACCCACCTGTACTTTGCAGTGGCAGCAGCACTGTCTCTGGATCTTGCAGCTTTGATCATCCCTGCTCTTGAGCTTCATCTTGTTCTGACTGATTTCAGAGTGAGGAGCAGAGCAACACCGGGCACTAGACTGTTTAATGAGCTGAAAATTGATTTGGAAGTTCATCAGGTCTGCTTGGCTGACTGCAGAATGGTTTAACCCAGTGGTCTCAAACTCAAATAATCACGAAGGCCACATGAGGACTACAACGTTAGCCTGAGGGCCGGACAACTGAAACATTTTCATGCAACGATATTGCAAATACTGGTAACAATAGTGTCACTGCGGGCCTCAGGAAATAGCTTTAGGGGCCGCATGCAGCCCAAGGGCCATGTGTTTGAGACCTCTGGTTTAACCTATCTATACATAACAGGTTACTGTGAACATACGACATGTTTGGTGACTAGTGGCTCATGAGCTGTAAATATATCTGTAGGATTGATCAGGAATGAAAATTGGGGTATAGAAAATTTGGTGATCAGTATGTTATGGGGGTAGTTCCCAGAGACCCCAGTTAAAATCAGTGCCCTATTGTGCTTGGTGCTGGGGTGATCATGTCTAATGCTTTCTATCAGTGGACTCCATCTCAAAGCGCTAACAAAGTAGTAAGTGCTGTCGTTCTTGACCCAACAGAAGAAGCTGGAGCATTTAAAAGGCTGCTTCCATGTGCGGGGAGGAGAAGTGGTGGGGCTGATTGCTGTCAGAGGAAAAAGTGACAAAGCAGGGGGTTGGTGTTTAAAGCCTTTCAGAAAGAGTGAGAGGGAGAATGATTTCCATGACAACAGTTCAATTAGAGGGAGGAATGAAGCCTCTCAGAGGGAAACCTGAAAGAAGGTGGCAGTAAAATGAACCCAGAATGCGGGGCGGGGAGGGAGAAAGAAAGAAAATGACTAAGTGGAATCAGAAACTTTAAACACAAAAGTTTTGATGATTACTTGTGTTGTGAAGCAACCGTTTCACAAAGGGAAGAAATGATTTGGAAGGCAGTTTGAGGCAAGCACATGGCAAGGTGGCAGAATCGCATGTGGCGAGAATGGCAGGCAGATGGTTTGAAATGTGTTTCATAGTACTTTGGTTTAGAGCGCGAGTAACGGGGGGTGAGTCCCGCATGCTCTAGTTTAAATTGCACCGTTCCATTAGACACGCTTTCAATCACATAGCTCTTTATATCACAGTGGTGCCGACATGGATAAAGTGAAAATATTTAAGAGGTGCTTCTGGGATTGGTTTCCATGGGCTGGATCTTTCTCTGTTTACTTGACACAGCTGTAGACCTGTGTCCTTTGTTTTATGGTTTTCAGACCTCTTTCTTCTATGAAAGCTCTAGTTGGACTTGTTCATGCCAAAGCATTTAGCAATACCTTCCCTTAAATTGCCCTTTTTTCCAAACTCAAAGCTTGCATGCTTTCTTCACCCTCTGATATCAGCCCAGTTTTCCCTTCTCTTCTTCCCTAATCCCAGTTTTTTGAAGCTGACTGGAAATGTCCTGCAGTCTGCAATTTGTATCTGGACTTGTGTCCAGTTTTTAATAATTTGAAGTCTGGTGGTATTTGGATGTGAAGGCTTGGTTCTGGGCCATCACTGACAACCGACGGTTGTAGAAGCATTGATGGGTTTACAGAATCCATTCTGGGCTGGTGATAGGGAGACAAATGTGGAGAAATGGCTCTGATAAAATTGAAGAGCTTTTCAAACATTTTGGTCACTGAATAAACTTCAATCAAATGTAGCACAAGTGAGACTGAAACGTGTTTGGATGTGTTCTCCTACTATGTTCTGAATGGATATCCTCTTCAAGGGCATTCAATTATGACTAGTAAAATTCAGGAAGAGACACGGAAGGGAATAAATAACCTGGTCTATAAACAATTAGTGCTAGCCATATGTCTCCATAATGCTGTATTTACACAGACAAATGCACTGAAATGTCTGCTTGCATGCTTAAGAAAAATAAATGCTGTTTTTAGACAGGCTGGGCACCATGATGTAGTCTAATGCCTCTAATTCTGGAAGTGCTTGATGGGAATGTGCTGTACAGAGAAATCTGCATCACTGTAATAGGTAAGAAGATGTTAGAAAATATTTTTAAAAGATTGTGAAGTACTTTGGCAGCTTCTGATGAAAAATGCTGAATGAAAACTAGCTATTGCTATCCAGAGTGACATCCGTGGCACTGCCGCCCCGATTTTATTTGAGTTGAGGCTCTGATCCTGTATGTATTCCAGAAAACTATATCCAGCCGTGTAGCAGAACAGCACTGATTCTGCTGTTGCTTTTGGAGGTTGGAGCCAGGCTAGGGCTGGGTTTAGAAGAATATTTTAGTCTGAGTATTATAGGCCTAAAATAAACGCTTCCCATTATTAACGCCCTGTTTTCAGTTGCTTATAACTCTTGCCAAACTTGAACTGATTGGGCTGAAATTCTCCATGTTGGGCATCTGCCTCAGCTTTTTAACTTTTTTTAGACTTTCAACCAAAACAATAGCCATTTCCAACAGTGAGGCTGGTGAAAATACATTGTTTTGCCCACGTTAAAATATTTTGGTGCCCTTTTTTTTTTTTTTTTTTTTTTTTTTTTCAGGGAAGGAGTTTCAGCTCCCTAATGCTTTGGAACAACAATGTGAAATTTGTCAGGGGGTTAACTTTTTGCCTTCTCTCACTCATCCTCTGTGAAAGTCTGCCTAAATCTGGCCATGTTATAAGTCTTTGAAAATTTGTACTTTGCTCATGTACAGCAGAGACTTACTTGAGCACAGCTAATTTCCCGAGACTTCGCTGGCATTGAGTGTGCTCTGGTCCAGTCCAGTCCAGATGGAAGGAGAATGAGACTGTGACCTGTGGAGGAGTGGGGCAAAGGAGGATAAGAGCTGGCTGGAAGAAATTGATTTGACATGTGAGGAGCCTGGGACAGGGAAGAGTTAAATGTTCTTTTAATGTGAGTATTTTATTTGTAATGTTGATAATCTGTAGTGTAGACACTCTCTCGTGTCAGTGTAACTTATGTCATTCAGGGATGCGAATAAACCATGCCTGGAGTGATGTAAATTACAGCGACCTAATTGTGGATATGGACAGCTTGTGCTGTGTGAGAGCGTCTTCTGCCAACATAGCTACTGGTTCTTGCGGAGGTGATTTTACTGTGCTAATGGGAGAACTCCTACCCTTGGCATAGAGCAGTGGTTTTCAAGCTATGGGTCTGGACCCAGTACTGGGTTGCAGACCCTCAGGCACAGGGTCGTGGCATCCCTGCTGTCACCTCCAGAAGACTAGCATGTGTTGCTCAAAGATAAAATTGTTGGGTCATGGCCAAAAATGACTTTTGTCAACTGGGTCCTAAGGGAAAAAGGTTTGAAACCACTGGCATAGAGCACCTTCACACTATTGGCTGTACACCATTCGTGTTGCTGGCACAATCCAGTGAGTATCAGAGTGAGAACATGGCTCATAGTATGTCTTTTCCCCTGAAATGACACATACTGTGGATTTCCAGGGTCTCTGGGAGCGTCAACAAACACATCATTTTGCTTCAGTAGTGCACTTTGTGTTGCATTTGCAATGTCACGTAACTATAGGGAGAGACTACGGACAATAGGTTTGCTCAGGCAGGCCTTGTCTAAGAAATCAGGCAGTGTTTCCGCTTATTTACAGAACAAACAAGGAGTCTGGTGGCACTTGGAAAGACTAACAAATTCATTTATCACATGAGCTTTTGTGGGATTTTCTCCCATGATAGCTCATGAGATAAATAAATTTGTTAGTCTTTCACAGTGCCATCAGACTCCTTGTTTGTTTTGTTGAACTACACTAACATGGCTGCCCCTTTGGAACTTGGATATTTACAATTCAGTCTTTCAGGGGTGATTGAATTACATCTGAATTAAATGCTTGCTGGTGCTGACGGATGAAAAAGCCAGACCATGTCAATAAGTGCCACTCTTGGAGTGGTGGCTAACGCACCATGGTCCAGTGTGCCACTTTATTTTTCTGACAGATAATCTCATTTTCACTTTCATTTGCCTATTTGACTGTTGTTAAACATTTTGTTGCTCTGGTTACTTTCTGTTGCAGTTTCATTTTGCGTGTTTAATCACAAGACAAGAAGCCCACAAAAAACCGGCATTAATTGGCTGCAGAATGTTGTACTGATTGCTGATACTGCTAATGTGCAATTTGTCCAGGTTTTAGCAAGTGGGGCCAGTAACTTTTAGGAGTTTAATAAATAGCATGTAAAAGCCACACAAAATCAAAACACCCTTGCGTGGCAGGAAACAGCAAGAGTTTTTTTCAGCCGTGGCAGTGTGTATTTTTGTTAAGTAAAGAATACAAGTAAAATAAAGTGCTTCTGGACTTGGAAAAGTTTCAAATTTTCCACATTAAAACTGTGAGAACTGGAAGCTATCCTAACTGGAAAATGGCTTGTGCCCTGGCTCATGCTCTGGGCTTCCCATCCAATCAGTAATCGATAAAATTAACATAATTTAGAATGTTGTGTGTGTTTTTAAGCAACGCTGTGACTATATTTATCCCCTAAGGGTCAAAAAGAAATAAAAAACAAATGTTCGGTATGGATTGATTGCCAGGAATGAGTTTGAAAATATAATACACCACAATTTAATATTTACTTTTTCTTTGCCAGTGGAATATATTAGACTTTTTTTAGTGAATGCAAACATGGAAGGGAATTTTTAAAAATCATTGGATACAGATGCAGGTCTCTGCTTTTATTCCAAAATTAAACCTTACCTGAAATTCCTGCAGAGAGGAGGTTTGTGTGATTCTGGATGAAGGTAAAGGAAATCAGCATTACAGTAAACAGCTATTGGTAAAGCAATCTCAAAGACATATGCTCTCCAGCAAAGCCCCCTCCATCGTAAATTGGCATTCTCTGTCCTTTCTATTATACAGGTTTATTTCCTTTCTAAATCTACCACTTTGTCTCCCTTAAATGCTCTCTGCTGCCCATAATTACCATTTTTGAGAGATGCCCCTGGAAATATGTGAACATTTATGGAGAGTCCTGTGGCACTTAGACGAACAAATTTTATATTGCATGAGCTTTTGTGGGGGGTGAGAATCCCACTTTGTCAGATGTGTTGAAGAACAACTGCTTTGATTTGCTGTTACAGGATGACCTGATTCCATGACTTACACTTCTCTGCATTACTTTTGCTCTCATTCTGTAACTTCTCCCATCTTCAAAGCATCTGACAAAGTGGGATTTTCTCCCATGAAAGCTAATGTGATAAACTTGTTTATCTTCAAGTGTCACAAGACTTCTTGCTTTATTTGCAAACTAGAGTAACACGATTGCACCTCTGGAACTTGTGAACACTTGTGAAGCTCCTGCAGCCAAATACAGAGACACCTGGCATGCGTAAAACGCTCTCTGAATACTCTCCACTGTGCTGCACTTTGCTAATTAACCCCCCATCATCCATGTGGTGTGTATATACCCATTTAACAGATGGGAGACTCAGGCTATGTCAAGGGTTCCTTAACTGGTGCACACATGCTCACGGTAGCTCAGTGAGAGCCGGCATGAGTATAAACACACTGGGGCCAAGGTAGCAGGGCTGAGAGCTGGCATACACACACGCGCTCCTGAAATTGGTATGTATTCGGCACGCCCAAGGTTGCTGCCACTGCCAGCTCTCATTGAGCTACTGTGAGTATATATACGTGACTTTAGGCAGTCATCCCCATCCCTCATAGTGCACGCACAGCATCAGAAGAAGAAACGTTTAGTGACTTGACGAGAGTGACTGAGCCAGGAGTTCCTGCCTCAGGGGGTAAAAATCTGGCTCCACTGAAATCCAGTGGTAAAACCCTCATGACTTCTTCAATGCGATCTTTCTCCCACGAAAGCTCATGCAAAAAAATAAATTTGTTAGTCTTTAAGTGCTAGAGGACTCCTTGTTTGTTTGTTTTTAATGGAATCATGATTTCTCTCACTTTTTCCACGAGTCAAGGCTGCCTCCTTGCAGCCATGGTTCCACTGGTGAACAAGATGGTTTGAGCTGTGGGTGTCACTGCTGATACCTGCATAGAGACTGTGCTGTTTGGAGGGAGAGAGCTTACAACTGGAGTCAGACTTCCAAAAATGTTCTGCTCCCATCTGCTCCTTGTGTGATGCCTTCAGCATACTAAATTGTTCTAAAAATGTGTCTGCTTATTTTAGTACATATGTGGAAGCTGAGCGCTCTCTTGAGAACTTACCCCTTGGGCCTAAGTTTTGCACTATTATCAATCAGAATGCGTTACTGGAACTATATAGTATAAAACATTTGAAGTAAGAGAAGAATTGGGGCCATAGCCATGCCTTAGGTAAAGGACAAAGGCAATTTTTCCCATACTCAGAGTGCATAAATGGGTAAGGAAAGATGTTTCAGTGCAAGGTTCATGATAGCTTATAGAAATACCATGTGTTCTGTTTGGAGAAAGAAACAAGTGTGAGGAAGTAGGTGTCTCTCTAAGTGCTGGAGCTGAAGAGTTTTCTACCTCTCTCTTTCTAAAAGCATTAAATTATCCTGGAAAATCTTCGGTTCCGAGCTTGCTAAAGTGCTAAAACCTGTAATAACAGCAACACAAACAAAGTGCAAAGCGGGGATCCTCTAAGCCTAATTCTCCTCACAGAGAAGAGGGGCTGTCGGTTCCAGATGGCAGAAGCAATTTATGTGAGGCTTGCCAATACGGAACCTGGACTGCTGTGCAGAAGAGCTAGAGGGATTTAACTCTGCAAGGGATAAATAGCAAATACTTCTTGTAAACTGTTGAATCAAACTGAGAATTGACTTAAGGAGCTCTAGAATCTAGAGTTTTATTCAGCTAACTTGCAAGTGTTTCAAGTGTTGTCATGTACAATATCAGTATTTGTTTCATATTTGCATAGGACATGGTTGCTACTTGATGCATATTCTCTGCTTTTTATATTTGTTGTTTATGGTTTTTAACCTCCCAGTGGAAGTGGCATAGCTGTAAATACACTCGGCTTGAAGTGATTCCAGAACAATCAGTTTTGGTCCAGAGGTTCATAAGCATTTAAAGCAAAAGTATAGTATCCCTGAAACATAGGCAGGACCTGATTCAATACCTTCTACCTTTGAACTGAAAGGAAGACTTGCAGTTAATAGACTGAATTGTGCAATGACTTTAAATCCTGTCAACCTCTCTGTAGCTGTATAAGCTGCACATCAAGATGAAGAAGGCTTTTGGGTTTTTTTGGTTTTTTTTTTTTTTGTTTGTTTTCTCTATTGCTAGTATGACAGGACTTTCTGCTTCATCAGCTTTTCACTGTAGTTAACTTACATAGTAGTAGCATCAGTGTTTAATTGCACTTAGGGCCTTTGCATTTGATACATGCTAGCATCAGATTCAGACTTGTGGCTTAACATTTAGGGTGCCATGGAAGTGAGTAATCTTGACTTGATGAACCTGATTCTCAAAAACAAAACAAAAACCCCCCAAACACTTTAGCTGAACAAAAAGTTATAATCGAATGTTAACATACTACATTGTATATTACTTATTGACGATCAGGTTAATATGCAAAGAATGTGGCTAAAGATCCTGGATTGCTGGCTGGAGAGTCTGAGTAGGCTAGAAAGGATGACCAAATTTCTAAATGATTGTCCCCTTTTTAGGTGCTTCTCTTTTATCCTGACTTGGTGTGAAAGCTGTTCTGTTACAAGGACAGTCCGCGTTTTACTCTATCTCAATTCCATAGGAGGACTCGTGTTTTTCCAATAATGTGCAATACAAAGTCTTGCTCCAGGGGGGAAGCTGTGTTAGTTTATTTCAGCAAAACAAACCAGGAGTCCTGTGTCACCTTTAAAGATGACAAATTATTTGTTGCATGAACTTCTGTGGGCACAGTCTCCCTTTGTCAGATGAATGAAATAGAAAATATAGTATGTAGGCTGTAAATAGAGGGATAGAATGCTAGCCTATCTAACATCTAGCTGATAGCAATAAAGAATTTTAATTTATCATTCTGTCTTGAATGTAGACCCTTTACAGGTGCTTTATCCTTTTGGATCTCTAGGATGCTGGCATTTTGTCATTTTAATAATTTCATCCCCAAACCATCTACTTCCTAACATGATCACCACCTGAGTAAGGGTGTTCCTGGGCAACCGTTCCAGTAGAGCACCTCTCTAATTGCAAAAATCTAATGGTTCTTCACTGGAGTCAAATGACATACATACAACAATTTATCTTAAAATTTTTTTGTTGAGCTATAAAAAAATGAAGATATATGGGATTTTTTTTTCCCATGAAGGCTCATGCAATAAATGAATTTTTAGTCTTTAAAAGAGCCACAGGATTCCTGGCTTCCTTTTCTGTATAGAAACCCAGTCATGCAGATCAATTGCTTTGTTTAAATTTGTCTCAATCTTTTCATTTAAGCTGTTTCCTTATTAACATTTTCTTTTCCATTAAAATTTTACATACCTTGGAAATGAAATGTCTATTCCATCTTGGCCTTGGTCAACTCCTCAGATGTGGTTAAAGGTCTAATTCAGGGGTCAGCAACTCTAAAGATAAGGAGCTGTTTTAAAAAAATTCCTTCAATAACCAAGTGCTCTGAGAGGGGGGAAGTTGGCCAGGGTGCCTGCCGCAGGGTACCTTAGCAGGGAAGGGGAGAGCCTGGAACCAGAAGCAGGGTTTCCCGGTGGCATGAGGTAGCCTGAAGCCTTGGGCGGGCTGCCTGCAGGGTCCTCAGGTGGCGGTGGGAGGCCCTGGCACCCAGAGCCGCAAGTAGGCGGCCAAAGAGCTACATGTGGCTCCAGAGCTGCAGGTTTTAGACCCCTGGTCTAATGAGAGCCACCTCATTCAGGAGCCACAATAAAATGCTTGACTTGCAAATATTAAAATGCAGTTAATTTCAGTGGCATTATTTTCATAGCGTAGCATGTCAGTGGATTCTTGTGTCTCATTGTATTAGAACATTTTGTGAATCTTCTCAAAGGATAAATGGAAAATTCTTGGAACTGAAGTGTAGCATTCTTGACTGGTATTGAGCAATAGGTAGGAGCCAAATCCTGGAGCGCTTTAGATGTATGTGATAACATTTCAAAATCAATACCTTACTGTACAGGGAATAAACTTGTGTGCAGCGGCACTGAAGAACTATACAGGTCTGATTTAATGCCCAGTCTGGAAGTCCTCCTGCAAGCGAAATTCTCATTTATTTTTGCTTTACTGTATTTGTGGGATGATATAGTCCATTTGCGGTAAATACTGAGTCTTCCTCCATGCCGTGGAAGGTGCCAGGGGAACCACTAAGATTGTACCTGATAGGAAAAAGGGGAAGAATTGGGAGAAATGTTTCTTTTCGGTGACAAATGGGGTGGAAATTAGGAGGGGGTGTTTGCGCCTGGCATGGCACTGAGTCCAGGTTTGTGGCAAGGCTGATCTATTTGCTTGCTATGTAGTGGCATCCACCATTGCCTGTGTGTTCAGGCAATGGAGGGGTTACTGCAATCTGTGTGTTACAGCATTGACTATGGAGTAGCTTCCTGAACAGGATGGGGAGGCTTGCAGTCTTGTCCACTTCCACAGTGATCACAAAGGTGCGATGTGCTGGCTTCCAGGACTTCATGCCTTAATAAGAATTTTGCCTGAGAGAGGATGAAGTTCACAGTTCCAGTGAGCAGCAGCAAGATTTTACACTGCCTAGAGCAAGGGTAGTCAACAGGCAGATGATGGGCCAAATCCAGACTGCCAGATGAAATCCTTTTATTTACTTATTGTTATTGCATTTTGAAAAGTGTATCTTTGGAGTCTGGATCTTGGCTACACCTTGACCAAGAAATGTGGACCTTGACAACAAAAAAATTTGAATACCCCTGACCCAGGGCACCTGGGTGCTATCCTCTGCTGCATGCAACCTCTGCTTCATTTTGCTGTGCAGTGGAAAGGTAGTTCAAATCACCTTTTGTGATCCCTTGATGCTGTCTCTCTCTGGGGCCAGGAGAGACAATCTGGATTTAAATAAGAAAAGAAACCAACTCCAAATTCACTGAGAAATCCATGCTTTGCTCTTTGTGTACTGGGAAATACAACACTTGTGTTGCAGCTGTTATAAATTGAAGAAAAAGAGGGTGGAGAACCTTATCTTTAAGCTTGTAATGCATGGTAGGCTAGTCACTGAAAGGTCAGCTGGATTAACATACATTAGCAACAGATATAAAAATTAATGAGTCTTACTCATTGGATTGTTGCTGTGGAATTTGGGTAGTGAATGAGAGTCCATTTTTTGTTTTATTTTAGCATAAAGTGTAGTGAAAATGACTTAGACATTCTTAGTTCTCACTTACAAAAAGACATTAAGAGAAGAAGCTGGAGTGGTGTCAACCGGCCTCTGGGGAAACCCAAGGCAATGCCTCCTTAAGTGACCTATTGTAAGCTGGCCCACTTCTGCTAACTGCAGAACTGCCGCAACATGATTGTGCCGAGGCTGGAACGTCACTCCATTAGTGCTGTGAACGATTATGCAGGGATGGAGCAGGGATCCAGTTAGTCTGATTGTCGTTTCTTTGACAAAACAAACAAGGAGTGCTGTGGCACTTTTAAAGACTAACAAATTTATTTATTGCGTGAGCTTTCATGGGAGAAAATCCACATCTGACAAAGTGGGTTGGCATCCACAAAAGCTTATCCCCAAGGAAATGTGGTGGAACAGGGACTTGAACCCGATTCCTACTCTACAGCTCTAACCACTGGACCATTTCCAGAGCGCCACTCGTGGTGATGATTCTGTCAAGTGTAAAGACAATTGTTGGTACCCCACCTCCCAGCTGTTGTACAAACAGTTGTGGGTTTAGAGTATGAAGTCTGGTTTAGAGCATCCCATCTTCATTTTAGAAGTTGAAATAGTTAGCTCTGTCTCTGGTGTGTCACGCTTTCTGGGAATCTTGCAGTTGAACGCTTGGGGTAAAATGAAGCTCAGGTTGCTTTAGTTCATAGTTACTGAAATGCGTCTTCGCTTTTTACTTGGAGGAAAGAATTGAGGCTTTGTTTCTAGTTAACCCAATTAACTGAATAGAAATAATACAGTAATTATTAAAGCTAATGCTCCCGAGGAAAGGTAAGAGCATGTTTTTGTAAATACAATACTCTCCTGTGAGTTCCACAACTCATCTGTTCAACTGACGAACTTACAAAGAGACCACCAGAACTAGGTGGTTTTATCATCAGCAATGTGGCTGTGGGAGGTTGAAATACTTGTTAAAGGAAAATTTAGCTGAAGTTTATGCTGAAAACCAGACTGACCACACTAACTCATGGAGATGAAATCCTGTGGATCTATAATTTAGGGATATGGAAGTGAGAGAGAGAGTCATTTTCCCCCTGCCTAACCTTTCTCTATATTCTGCAGAAGCAAGTGAGGGGCTGTATGGGTTGGAAAAATGAGTGTGGGTGAAGTAGCATTAATTCTGGTGCTTCCCCATTGTGCTGTGGAGCCATTCTTGGTGTAGACGGGGGACACTGATGTGAAGTGTATTTGTGACAGTCCACTGAAATCTTCAAGCAATGGAAGAGCCAGTGTGCAAGCAGGGGCTCTCCTTGGAGAATTGCATGCAGCAGTGAGCTCTCCTGATTTTTTCAGGGCTGAATGTCACCATACTTGCCAAGAAATAGTACAAACTCAGTCTGGAAGAGGGACTTTGTATAGTATCAAGGGTCTTAGGTAGCTAATTCCTGCAAAGACAATTATTTCGTCCTGTATCTTTACAGATCTTGAAAATGGATTATTTGACTTAGAGGCTGCTAGGAATCTATATTTGGTTGTGAACTCAGAGAAACTGTAGATACGCATCTTTCCTTGCTCAATGTCGGAGTGTTTTTAGCACCCTCCTTTAGCAGAGCAGGCTATTGACAACCAACCAATCAAGTGCCGGTTTGTGACTGGCAGTCACTGCTGAGGTTAAACCGTTTTTTTGTGGTGTGGTATTAGCGTCCCTGATTGACAAGTTCCTACTCCTCAATTAATTTGCCCTCCTGTGTTTGCGTTTCTATCTTCAACATCTGTGTCTGAAGGCTCTGAATGGGATGATAAAAAGGAGGTTCCTTTATACTCTGTCTGTAAATATTTGCTCCTGAGCTTTATCTAAAATTCCAGGGAGATGGAGAGGCTCAAAGAATGCATTTTAAAGAGACTTTCCCCCTCTTTTAACCAAATAGCTCTTTTTTTACTTCTGCTATTATTTGCCTATTGAAAATTTGAACAGAGCTTTAAGAGCTCTCAGAAGGTCTGACCTGGGGGTATGGTCACAAAATCACGTCAACCAAAGCTACATCGGCATATAGCTGCTGCAGTAATCAAATTGCTTTTGGGTAATCATGCTACAGTTCTTGTGTCCATGATGCATGTTCCTAGCAGGAGCACTTGTATGGATTTGTGCCATCAGTGTAGGGCATTGGTTTTCTAACTTTTTTCTCAGTACCCAAGTTGAAAAAAATAATGTATGCCTGTGACCCATCAATTACATCTTTCCGCAATGCATTCCAATCTTTTGGTGGTGGCAGCAGGGGTCTCCATGACCCAGTATCTGAAGGTCTGTGACCTGGCACTGGGTCTTGACCCGTGGTTTGAAAAATCTTTGGTGTAGGGCATCGTGGGATGGCTTCTGAAAGCCAGCACCAGTCAAGATAAGCAACACAGTGTCTAGATTGACGCTGTGTTGACCTAACTACTTTGACATTGGCTCTGTGCCTTTTGTGGAGGTGGAGTTATTAAGTTGGCATAGCAGGAGAGTGATGTCTGAACGAGTGAAATTTTAGTGCAGACACTTAGAATTAAGTTGATTTGTAAGCTGCCTTGTGTCACCCTAACTCTGTAGTATAGACCAGGCCTCAGTAAGAATGGAAAGTGCACTGTCTCTCAGAGAAGGTACTCAGCAACTTGTAGCATCGGCATCCGGGAGTCTAGTATTTCATCAGTTAGCAATAAAGAATCCATTTCTGAAATTCCTATTCGTGATGAGTAATCTTTCCTCATCTTACTACGTCCTTTGAGCTGGAAAATAACACCCAGTGTTCATAGAGGTGGCATATTTTGGTTCCAAAATACAATGGCAGGGATGGCTTATCTAAATAGATTAATGTGCTACTGCTTCTTTTACAAGAGTGAGTAATAGGGAAGTGTTGCCTTTTTAATACTACAGAGCCAAAGCAGGACAGATACCCAGGTGAAATGATCTCACTTTGCTACTTGCAGAGTGTTGCTGGGAGATGAGCCAAGGATGGACGACAACACAATGCAGTCCAACGTGCTGCTCCGTGCCTGGTAAATTACAGTGCGGCCCCAATTATCTGATTGTATTCGATGAGTGGGAGATGTCACCTGGTGCGTTTGGACAATAAAGGTTTTGGATGATGGTGAATTTTCAATGTAATAGTTGTCAGGGGACATTATTAACATTATTGCATCTGTAGCGGTTGTGTTGTAGGCATACATGGATCAGCACCTGCAGCCCCACCCTTCCTTTAAGTAGCGTTTACTCTGTTGGCTCGTCCACTGAACTCAATATATCCAGGTGATTTATTTCTGAGTTGAAATAACCCTACTCCTAGTGGGCATGTATCTGTCATTGTGGCATGATGGCAAATAATCTGATGAAGGAACAAGAAAATGACAAGAACAAAAGCCAGGGTGGGCTGCTGTGTGGTTCTTGGCCTGCACACTGGGAAGAAGAAGGTCTTGTTCATTTGTAACGCCATTTGCCTGACTGCAAATGAACCATCTTTGAGTGCTCTAACTCCTTCCAGCTCCCCAAGTCTGGAATCCCAGGTGCTCAAGCCAGCGCCAGGTCCTTGATGGTAGCGATTCTCTACTTTTTCCAGACTTCTCTCAACATTAAAAAGTCATCTTAGCCATCACCAGAGAAAGGAGGATGGTTCTGCCTCCTTCCAACATGTCCTGGTTGTTGAGTCTGCCAGGTGGAGAAGTTCTGCTTTATGGATTTCCTCTCGTTGATTTGTGTGGCATAATTTTTCTCCTCCTGCCAAAGGCCTTGCAGTCAACACTCCTGTTTGTGCACTGCATTTGCAGAACAGAAATGCCCATCAGCTCTTAGCCAAGCACTGCAGAAGAGATGCCATGCTTTTGAGTGGAGTATTGCCTAGAGAATGTAAATTGTGGCCTGGTGGTTATGGTACTAAATTTGGGAGACCGGGCATCACTTTCCTGCTCCCTCACAATTTCCTGTATGACCTTGGGCAAATCACTTTTAAAAAACTACTTAGGCCTCCTCTAAATTGCCTTAAAAATCTGGGACTTTAGTCTCTCTCTCTGGCTGGAAATCTGTAAAGGGGTTAATAGCTATGCAGTGAAGACAAGACTGTGAGATACTTGGATAGTATGGCATTGGAGGCCTGCGGTGGGCAAGATTACTGCTCCCTAGCAAGAAGGGATGAAGGAATTCCCGTGATCACAGCCGGCCCCAACCTGCTAAATCAGGTGGCTCATCAGGCGTCGGAGGCTGGGACTGGGAGCAATGTACAAGTAAGTGAGGCACCTGCCTTCATCCCAAAGAAGATGACCTTGAAACATAACCTTTTATAAGGTCATATAAGTACTTTTATATAGGCGTGGGAAACCTCTAATTGTTTTCTTCTTTTTGTTTTTGAGTGTGCCACAAACTTGTTGGTGTGAGATTGTTGAAACTCGTTAGAGTGGTGGAAAAAAGATTTATATAGAGGACAGTCTCCATCAGAGCAGAAGTATTTTACTGATCAATCAAATTTTGATGCCTGTAGGCATGTATGCTGTCATAGAGCAATATAGATAAACATCCCATACAAGAGTTAAACCAACAGTAATTAAAGCTGAGCTGGGCTCAGTGGTCCAGAGAAAAACAGCCTTTCTATTGAGCCACAAGGAAATACAAAATTCACAAAGGAGGTACTGTTTGGCTTCAAGGCTTTTAATATCAGGCTCTGTCTTTACCCTGACCACCTATTATTCAAACAGCTACAGAGCAGTTCTGGCAGATGCTCTCGGGGAGGAGCCTGGATCCTGAAATGTGTTCTCATGGATCTTGAACCATGAAGGCCCTGCTTTCACCCTGGTCACATGAACAGGGAGAATGGTTGAATTGTGAAACTTAGGTGCTGAAAAAGAATAAAGCCAAAGTCATATTTAGGCATATGACTAAAAGCAAGTGTCCCCACCTTCCTTTCAGTTGGGCTAACAATTTGCAGCACTTACTAAAATCAATGGGTGCCTTTGAAAGAGGCAAATTTTATTTGGGTGCCAAAATTTGGGATTTAGGTGCTAAATTTTAGTCGCCCATATTTGAGAATGTTGGTCCTTGATTTGTATTTGTTGGCAGGAATACATGCATAAGGCTGAGAATTTCAGAGGGTCTGACTTGTACTAAATTTCTGTGGCAGTGATACACCCAACTCCCTTGTTTATATTTCTTAATCTGCATCTAACAATATGTTGACCTGAGATTACTGTGGTTTATTAATACCTACATGCAAGCTCTTGAACTGAATCCTAGTTTAATATTTGACTGCATCTCTTTAAATAAAGATTTGACAGTCAAGCAGAGTCGGTGAATTCCAGGTAGTTGTATACAATATACCTTTGGAATGATAATATTATAAACAAACTTGGATCCAAACTGCTTGTTATTCAGGTGTTGGAAAAAAAAATTTTTTTTGGCTTGTAAATTTATTAGCTATCAGAGAGTGTAATATCAAAATCCATGTTTATTTCTCCTTTTTGGCAAATTTATGCACCTTAACGACTGATTTAGATCTACTGTTACTATATTTTGTACTTATTAAGTATAAAAACACATGTTGTTTTGGAACTCAGCAGTAATAGTCCAAGCCTATCTTGGATGGAAAATATAAGGGCGATTTTAATTACTTATCAGTGCAATGTATGATTGCACTTACATATCCCAAAGCCTGGGGAAACCTGTCAGTTAAAAATTAATGGAGTAGGAAGTCCTAACATAAAGTAAAGCCTTGAGTGAAATTCCGTGGCTTCATGGACTGTTAATTCTTTATTAGGTTTTCCTAAGACTGAGATAAAAGGTATTTTATCTTTTTTAAGGTTTGCATTAACATGTCATTGAGTTTTATAGATACATTGATCTTCATTTGGCTAATCTAGAAAGGGTAATAGAAATGTGTGCTGTATGCTGGAGCAAAGATAACTCCATAACACATCAGGATCTTAGTTATTTTTATTTCTCCAAAATTCTTCAAATGGTATAATGCAGTCAGTGCTTTTGACATGCTGAAATTCAGTTAGATGACCCATTTATATTGAAATGTCCATTCAAGGTTGTTCTCTTTTCTTGTTCCCTGTCTGTCTAATTTGGCAGCAAGGTTGATGCGTCTCCTATATGCACACAAACCTGTCTGCACTAGACTAGCTTCCTGCCACGTTTATTTCAGCTATTCTAACATGAGGTGGAGCAACTGGTCGTTCTTTGGACTCAGAGCCCACCGACATCTGTTAAGTCTAAGTCTGTTGGACTCTTACTACTGCAGCTGATGAGTGAGGATCAGGGCCATGGCTCTGCGAAAGTTTTAATACCCCATCTTTCAGAAGGCCATGGTAACCTGTATCATGTGACCAATGTAATACTGAATTTTGTACAAACAGCATCTAGAGATAGGCAGAACTCGAATACTGTTATTCCTTACCGAAGTCAATAGAGGTGTGATTTTTTTTTTTTCACCCTCCAGGTATGTAACAGTGACAAATAATAAATAATTATTAATGATCAGTCATTTTTAAATTCTGTTTTATTATCTGCGACTGTCTGTGTATGAGTACATAGAATGGGAACAATGTAAGAAACTCCGTGGCCCCACTGGCCCCCAGGCACAAGGGTTTCAGTGACCTTGCTACTTTCAAGTCGCTCTGTTCAGCAAAACGACTTGCCGGGAACTTGTCTGTGATCTCACATTGCTACAGACTCCCTAGGCTTCCAGCCTGCCTTTAATTCAGCTCCTGTTTCCACCCCTAGCCCTGCCTGAGCCTCATTCTAGTCCACTTTAACCATATGGTTTCACTCTCTTTATGCATCAATATTTTGATAAGACCTCTTGGAGTTAGCTCCGAGACTCACTGAGGATTTCCGCAGCGTTTAGGATCTGGAAGGTTAAATTTCTTATCGGCAAGAAGAGGAGAAACCAACAATGAAAAAGTCCTATGTCAAGCTACAAGCTCACTCTTCCCTACTGAAGAAGAGCAGTGTTCCATATATAAATGGCATCTTACCACCTTTGATCACCATAGTGAGAGACGAGTCACACAAAGGGAAGATTGTTTGGCCTTTCTGACAGCACCTGTCATGAATTTGAAAAATATGTCAAACCTATATTCTAAATGTAAAATAATGCATTCATGCATAAAATTATGCTTTGTTCTAATCTCAGGATTGTGTCAATCTCAAGGGATTGTGTGGAGGAGATCAGGAGTTATCATAGGAATACAAATGAATGAAATTGCTAAAGGCTGTTGTCGTTTCAAAACTAAAATGTTGGGACGAAATACAGAAATGTGAGACTGCTCAGAAATTTCTGTTCTGGGGATATTGGCTTCGTGAGAAAGGCAAAGAGAGCTGTCCTTTCAAAGGAAATAACTTGTGGTGTCGTTTGCTGTTCCTTAAGAAGAAAATCTGAACTGATAATGTAACGATATTTGTACAGAAGTCAGTAAAGTTAGGCATATGCAAGGGGCTCTTAAGAGGGCACAGATGGCGTATTGGTTTTGATAGAAGAACACTATGAAGTTGGCTGCCTCAGAGAGTGATGCATGGTGTAGATTAAAGACTATGCATGGAGAATAGTTAGCACTAAAATGCCACTGAACTGATGGTGTGTGAACCTCTGAAGTGTGGGTGCTTTGATTTGTTTTCTGTTGTTAAGCTGGTGAAAATGTTGGATGGTGTGTAAGGCCCTTGTCCTGAAACTACTCAAGTATGTGCTTAACCTTGATCAAGTGAGAAGACCCACTGAATTCGGTGAGAGTGCTCACGTACTTCAAGTTAAGCACATGCATGAGAGTTTGCAGGACCGGGGCGTAAGTCACACACACAGAGCATGATCCGGCTCCCATTTTGAAGTAAATGGATAGACCTCAATGAGAGTTGACGCTTTCCTGTAGGCCCAAATCCTGCAAAGATTTAAACATGATCTTGACTTTCTCTGCATAGTTAGAAATCCCAACGTTGAAAGTGCACAGGGCCTTGTGGGATCAGAGCCTTCATTTGCAAATTAGGTTGGATATGTTACAAAAACTTCTGACTGTTCTTGCTCCCAACCCCGAGGGAAATGGACATGGGTAAGGGAAGCTTCCTATACTTCTGAGGAATACAGATGGTTTTTAGCACTGTCCCCCAGTGAGATCCACGTGTACGATATAGAGTATGGTGACACAGCAAAACTGTGTTATTTGCTTGGATGAGCTAACTCATATTAGTTCACCTTTGGCTGAAAAACTTTGAAGCCATGGCAGCTGTGCTTTTTGACTCAGGTTATCAGAAGGAGTTTATCTCACTGATACGTTGTGCAGATGAGCAGCTAGGGTTAGAGACCTGTAGAGGAGTCTGGTGTTAAACTCCATCTGACCTGAGTCGGAAGCTGAGTTGCTGTGTCTTCACTGCTGTTTCAACCTGAGTTGAGACCACACCTTTTTTCACAGTGTAGATATACCCACAATGCTTTTGGGAATATGGAGGCAGTGGGATGTAGATGAGTGCTGGCAAGTCCAAGGATTTTGTGTTCTTTCAAGGCAAAATACAAGGATTTTGATTCTGAACCATTTTTGTAGGTAGCCTTGGTTTATTTAGGCCCTTCAGTTTAAGCATCTTTGCTCTAAGGACTCCTAAGTGCCAAGATGGAAAGCCTGGTATTTTGGAACTCATTTACGTCTTTTTGGCTAGTACACCCTGCAAGCTTGCTGGCAGCATTTTAATAGCCACTGACCTCTTACTTCTGGCCCATCTTTACTGCAGATATTTTTTGTCAATCACATCAAAGGGAAAATTTCCTTTGACTAATTTTTGTGAGCTTTACAAAACTTTGCATCCAAATAAACTGCAGCTATGTGATACGGAAGTGTACAAAGTGTATCTTTCACGTGTGTGGTTTAGATTGCTATTTTTTGTAAGTTCCACAAGAAGGGGCGCCTCCGGAAAGGGTTGCACAAATAAAACCAACCGATAAAAACTAAAGGAACTGGTAAAATAGAAATACCTCAAAGACATTTGAAATGGGTGGTTGCTGGGTTATACTGCATATACATTTTAAGCTATGCGAAAGGGGAGGAGGCCATGATGGATAGGCTGGGCCAGTTGTAATCATCATCACACTGGCTCTCAATCTTCAGGCAAAGTTGTGTGGTTAGTGCAACAGACTGAAATTCTGTGGTAGGTGGAGGTGATTTAAGTAATAGGTTTTTACAATTGAGTCTGAAAAGGAGTCTCACAGTCTGCATCTGTTTCTCTCGCCTATTATTTTTTTTTCAAATAGAGGCTTAATCTAGAAGTAATAAATATCAGTGATGACAACCCAACCTCTGCTTGTGACTCATTGGGGCAAAACAGCCTCAAAGGAAATGTTTTGGGTGTAGGTGAGATGGGCCATGGGAGATCAGCCATCCAAACCAATACTGACTCACTATACTCATGACTGCCATGGTGGAGGGGAGCGCTATGTATTCAACCTTAGCTGTTCAGATCAGTGATTGTCAACCGCTGTGTCGCCACACTGTGAAAAGAGTGTCATCGATAGGTAGGGAAATGGCTGGATTTGGCCTGTAGGGAAGGGTGTAGGTTGGTGTGTCCTGTAGGGTTGCTATATGCAATCAAGTGAGTCACGACTTGCAAAAAGTTGAGGACCACTGGTTAAGATCAATATCTGTAGCAGGAGAGTGACACTAATAAAAGATCTCTTGCTGCTTTCCTATCTCCATAACAGATAGACCCTGAGCCACCATAAATCTTAGCCTTTCTGCTGTCAGTCTCCTGGCTTAGTTGCACAAGCATATTTTGAAGCAGAGTACAAATATTTCTCAGCTTGCTAATAGTTTCGAGCATATATTTGCTATTTACTTCTGCAATTGCTAATGGTGCCTTAAGTGACTGTGTCCCTGTAAGGCCCTTCTGTTATTTGGAAAATACAGACACAAATCCATTTTCAGGTGTTTATAGAATATCATAGGGCTGGGAGAGGGGAAATAGGCTTCTTTGCTTTGGATAACAGCTTCATGGAGCCCATCTGAAATGCCTCCTTAGCAATAAGCCTCTCCAGTAGTGGTGACAAATCATATTGATTGGGTCTCAAGAGGGAAGAATAGCACTCTGAAATAATGGCAGAGAGAAGTAATAACTTGTCAGAATTCAGGAGAGCTGGTGCATCAGTGCTGCACGGTGCAAGTTGGCTCAACATTAGTGAAGAGTGTAGTTTAGTGGCTGGGGGAGTAACGTGTGTCACCCCTCCTTGGTTGTGTTTTGAACTCTGCCACTAATTTCCTGCAGCACCTTGAGGAAATCACCGAGTCTTGGGTTGTTTCAATTGTCTTAGGCCCAAATTTCAAAGGTATTTAAGTGCCCAACCCCCACTGGAATCCAATACCTTTGAGGATTTGGGCCTAAGTCATTTAAAAGGGCAATATCCATTGGCTTTCCATGGGATTTATGTACATACATCCCTACAGCCCGGATTTTTTTAAAGGGATTAAACATTGTGGATCATTGAAGAGTCAAAATTGCTTTTGAAAATGAGATTTAGGCTCCTAAATCAGTTACACATTGCAATACCGAGGCCAAGAATGTCTAAAAATCTTGGCTGCAGGGACTTGTGAAAATCCTGCTATTCATCTCTTTACCTCAGTTATACCTCTTATACAAGCTGAAGTATGAGGCAGAGCCATTGCTCTGCTTCTTCCCCAGGCCTTTGGGGGCAGGCACACTTCGTGGAATATGTGCGTTGTGATTGTCTTGCTGCATGTTGATCTTTGTTGCTCAGTGAAACACAGTATGTCTGATTTGCAAGTCAGTAAGGGTTAATGTGCAAGGTTTTAGTTAGATGTATTAGTTAAATACAAAGCCTAAAATTAGCTACAACATACTAGGCTAAACCTAAAGAGCTAAGCAGTCTCTCAGAAGGCTGTATACAGGAATGGCTTTCTTCTGGGGCTCTATCAGGAAGCCGGTGGATCCTCTGGTCCAACCAGCATCACCTCCTGCGGCATCGCGCATTGATGGAGTGCACCCCTTTGTTTGACTGGTGACTTTTTATACCTCCCCTATATCCAACTTTCACCTAGTTTTCTATCACATACATTGGTTTCCCATCCTTAAATTATATGCCATTCTCATTGTAATAATGGGGATCATCATCATCAAAATGACTGTGTCAAATCCGCATATGAATTCTAACTCTGCAGCTTCTCTTTGAAGCTTTGATTTGTCTGACAGATCGGAGCATGTGTGGTTGTATCTTAGGGCTTGGCTGAGGACAGTGGATCGTGTGGTGTGTTGTGGGTGAAAGCTTGAGGGACGTAGGTTTTTGGTATAAGACGAAATGCAAGCCCTTAGGAGAACTATCGCAGATGATGTCACGGACACCTTGTGGGTTGAACTTTGTGACTTTGTACTCACTCACGACCATTTCAGATGTGAAGATAATTTATATCTTCAAGTCAGCAGCAATGCAGGGGTGAATCAGTTGAAGATACACAATTGCTTTATTTATTGTTTTGCTCTGCCACTTACCTCATAGTGAGGATGTGTTTGGTGTGGGTGTGAGACTAAACAAATACAAACTTCTCTCCCCAGCTAATAAAGCTGTAGACCAGCATCTTCCTAGATGATGTGCAAGCCGGTGCAGAATAATGAAGCAGTGAGCTAGAGGACACAAGGAGCCCGTTTCCTTGGAGACGGTTTTACCTTTCCCTGAGTCCACTGTTGTCTGCCTTTCCTACATTGAGCTGATATGAATCACGTGCCTTCTTTCCTGCTGTTTCTCTAAACTTTTCTAACTAGTAGAGAGAATGTGTTAATTCTTGGGCCTTTCGGGTATTGGATTACAAATATGTTTTGTGGTGGAACTGACATGGGATTCTAATTCTTCCATATGTATTCAATTGTCATTGGAGGGAACATATGAAAACAAATTGCTAGCCTAAGTTAAATTTAGATTTATTCAGTTGAAGTTAATTATAATCTTTATTTAGTCTCAAGCGATGCTGTCTTGTCATACACTTATTATAGCTGTGAAAATTAATTTTTATTCTACCATAAAGGTGAATGTAGTAATCTGGTTTCAAGGAGGGGATTACTTTAATAAGATTTATAGGCAGTTTTCAAACAGTAGGGTTTTGTTACAATCTCTTGGTGGCCTTGCTCTATGCACACGTCTATCAGCATGCTTGATGGTGCCAAATGTGGTGTCTGCCTTGTAACATGAACACCCACTTGGAAACTCCCTTGTCCGGCTTTGTGTTTTGGCTGAGCCATGCAGGCATCATAAGCAGTGTGGTGCAAGCAATGATAAACTCTCTTTACTAAACATGTGGCTGTGCTTGGGGTTTCATCTGCCTATGTAACTGTTGGATTTAGAACTAAAAAAAACTTAGCAGGTGAAATATTTCTGAAGCTGCAATGATAATGTCATGCTTTTCTCCTGCCCTAGTGGCATTCAGCCAAGATAAGCCTTCAATGTAAGAACAAAAATTAAGATGGAGAAAGAAAGAAACTGGTAAAACCAAAAGTTCTGGGATTATTAGTATTGAAATATGGCAAGTACTGACTACCTGACCTTGTAAAGCTAGATATGTTAGTTACAGACCACAATTCCAGTCAGTTATTTCAAACTTACTGCAATTTTGGATTAAATGAATTTGTTATTTTTGGTTCATGTTGACTTTATTGCCTTAGTCAGTGTTTGCACTGTAAACCCAATAGCATTTTGCAATGTCAAAATCAAGACCTCTGCTAAATATAGAGCTTATATCCAAAAAAATCATTGCAAATGGGTTTAGCGCCCTGTTCAGTTATTCTGTACAGTGCCATGCTACCGTTGGAACAAATGGGAGTTAGGTGTGCCAAATAGGGGTCCTAAAGTTTCCCCTTTTCCCTCCCTCGCCCTCCATTACATTGCTTATGCAGCAAGTGCTTCCGGACTTGTCTTAATTCAATGCTGTGAGGGTCTACCAGCCTTTCTTAGCTCTTGGAAACTTCTTCAGTATAACTTCAGTCCACACGTTACTCAGTCGTAAGTGGAAGGAACTGTTGTATGGTACTAGTTCAGAGTTTCTAAGATTTATTTTTTCCTCCTTTCCAGACCTATAGAATTGATTCAAATACACTACACTGTAAGATTTGGGTTTTTTTCAGTGAGTCCTAGTCTACACTTAATAGGTTGGTATAGCCCTGACTTCTGAGATATGATAAATCCACACCCCTGAGTGCTGTAGCTATGCCAACTTCATCCCTGGTGCAGACACAGTCAGATAGATAGAAGCATTCTTCCATCACCCTAGTTTCTACCATTTGGATAGGAGGCATTCCTAAGCAACTGGAAAAACCCCTTCAATTGAAGTAGGCTGTGTTTGCACTGTAGGGTTTGGTTGATATAGATATGGCCTGAGTAGTGCGGGTTGTTCATTTTGAGGAAGGAAGCTGGAGGAAAGGAAAAGGAAGTTCCATAAAATGGTTAGGAGAAGTCACAAGAAGGAGCTCTGTAGGATAAAATGGCATGAACCCAGCCGCAGATCTCGTGGTTATTGTAATGCATTTAGAATCATGTTGGGTGTGGGGTGGGCAAGCGAGGGGGAAAACAGATTAGATGATGGTATGCTCCCAAGCTCCTTTGCACAAGCTGAACTCATCTCCCTCTCCATATAAAAGGATATCTCTGCAGACAATGGGTTGTGCAGGGCCTCAAAATATAATAATTCATGATCTTTCTTTTGTGCTTTGAACAGCAGTGAAATAACTAATAGCTAACTCCCAGTTGAGGGGTGTGGGAATAATTCACATGTAAAGTTAGACTAGGTCTAGCCTGGGAAAGGTTTGAGGTATGGCTATGTCTGTGAACTCTCCTACCAGGAGTACAGTTATCCTGGCAAACTAGGTGCTTGAGCGAAATAAACTATGGTGGCACAAAATGCTTTTATGCCAATATAATTGCATTCATGCTAGGATTTCTGCCAGTATTAAGATGTCATAAAAATCATGCTTCTAAGCTCCCACACCCGGATCCTGTTCATTCTTAAACTGAAAGGCAGAGCTCCCACAGACTTCATGTGTGTCAGGTTGGGTCTTTTATTTGCTTTCAGAGTAATAACATTTACAAAGATCAATACTTCAGCAATCTTCCCAGCATCTCTTTGACGTCTATGTGGACGCTGGCTGCAAATTCAGTTTTTGGCAGACTTTCATTTGGCTCCAGGAGAATATGTATTTAAACACATCTGTAATAAGGCCATTTTTGTTTTGTTTTAAGGAAAAATGCAGTTTGACAAAGTTTCTTTCCAATACGTTTTAATTTAGATTCAGTGATTTTTTTTTTTTTTTTTTTTCCAGTGCTGACATTCAGCTGCCATGGTCTTACTAATGCTACAGTGGTGGTTTTGCCTGTTAATTAGAATACTATGTTTGAAAAATAAATCTCTTTAAAATACTCTGTAAATTTCATTGGTGTCTATGGTTTGCTTGGGAACTTCATTCTAATATCTTTCCCTCAGGCTGCGAGATTGTCCTAAGATGAAACCTTGAGTTAAATTAAAGGCAGATTCTCATTGCTTATTCTTCAATGTGTCTAACGAAGTGGGATTTGCTCCCATGAAAGCTCATGCAAAAATATTTGTTAGTCTTTAAGTGCCACAGGACTCCTTGTTTGTTTGTTTCATTGCTTATTGTGATCTACAGCTGTAAATTTGCTTGCGTTTTTACCGTCCAGTGCTGTGTTGCATTACGCCATTGGTCCAGGGTCAAAGTGCTATAGCTGGATTTGAAAATAAAACAGTCTGGATAATTTAAAATAGCAAAACTAAAAATGTTCAAAGAAAAGAGAGCAAATCTTTTTTTTTAAAGGTGTAAACCTCATGGTCTAGCAATCTGATATGATTGGGAAATCCTGCGTCCTCATCATGAAGAGCAGAATATTGTCCCAAATCAGAGAGCATATTTTCATAGATGACTAGTAACTTGGTCTTCCAAAAACTGGAGGCTTCCTAACTTGAAATATGTCAAGAAGCCTGATTTCCGGAAAGTGCTCAGTGGAAGAAAATCAAGCCCTTTGAAGGTGTCTCAAGTTGACACCTAGGGCACTCAAACTCAAAATGGTGTGTGTTAATTATATACGTTTTCCCCTTGCCTCTCCACTATTGTTAGAATCAGAGTGATGTTACTATGGCTTTGAAAGAGCACAATACTCAGGTACAGCTCATTTGCACTCCTGTTGCTCTTCTAGTTCTCTTCTGCCATTGCTCTTTCTTGTTTTATTACTTTAAATAGAATCAAATAGTGATCCCGAACTTACTGAAACTGTCGTTGAAAGAGCAAGTGATTTAATGGTGGTTGTGTCAGATCTCCTAAACCTGGAGCTGTGTCCCATTTTAGACTGCTACTGTAAGGTGATTGATGCTACAGAGTTGAAACTTGGAATTAAAATGGAGGGGGTGTTTGGCCTGTTTTGTGTCATGAAATATTTCTTTTTAGGTGTTCTGGCAGCATCATAAAATGGTGCTAAATTCAAATATTCTATTTGGTTTCAGGTTGGTTCTGGGACAAAATCTAGCCCTGTCTACTGGTGTTTATGGCTTCCCGTATAAGCTTTCAGACAAAAATTGTCTCATTTTGTTTGAGTTATAGCAGAATAGAATCCTAGGTGTCATACCATTGTGTCAGAAGATACACCGTGTGCCACCAGTATGATGAAATCAAGGAAGGGGGGAGACATGCCTTTAAATTCCTGTAAATCAATATTTGAGAAATAAAACATTGGCGTAAAAGGTGATAAAACTTGCTATAATGTAAATGCAAGCATACTCAAGCCTTAAATCCTTTTCCAATTCCTCTCATTCCTGGAAATACACCAGTGTCTAAATGTCCTCAAGTATCTGGCTTGTCTTAGGAGAAAGGCAAAGCTGAAACACTTTGTTGGAAAATCGGAGGATACGCTGCTGCTGTATGTCTTTGACTTATCTGTGCAGCTGGATAATTCTTCTAATGAGATTTCTGAAAAGTATTGCCTTCAGATGCCACTTGATTTATCTACAATTAGTTCCTTGATGGCACTTGTCTGAGAATTGACTTTTTAGCAAAGAAACAAACAACCCAACCCCTCTGCTTGCACCAGAGCAAAGTTCACTTTCAGATACTGAAAACTGCCACTCCAATTTCTGTCCATAGTGTCATGCTGTCAGGCTCCTCTATAAATAGAAGTACAATAATGGAGCTGCTAAAAACATCCCTTGGTGACTAGAATAGGCATTGGAGCTACTGATCATTCTGAATTTTTTTTTATTTCCTGCTATAAATAAGACGTCTTATCCCGCAGCATGATCAGCAAAGACCGTTCTCGTTAGGCAAAAGAATGACAATGTTTATTCTTTAGCACAGTGGTTTTCAAATTTTTTTCCCTCAGGACCCAATTGAAAAAAATCATTTATGCTCGTGACCCACAATTACATCTTTGAGCAATGCATTCCAGTCTTTTGGTGGCAACAACAGCAAGTGCCGTGACCTAGTACCTTAGGATCTGTGACCCAGTATTGGGTCCTGACCCTAAGTTTGGAAACCACTGCTTTAGCATGTAGTGGCAGGGCTGGATCCAACCATGAGGCACCAGTAGGCTCTAAAATGTTGTGCTCTCCGGTTCTGTAGCTGTCATAGGATGTTGCTATTGCTACTGCTTGATCACCTGTTTTGGCTGACCTATATTATCAGGTGGCCCTGGTGCTTCCCCGTGCCCACCAGGTTGTCCTTGGCATTCCTCCCCGACCGTCTGATGGCTGCCTTGTGGTCCCACCTGCTGGCATGACTGACAGCTGCTGAACATCTTGGGCATCACATAGGCGGCTGCCGCACATGACTTCATGTTGCTTCATCTTTGTTTGACTGCTTCTCCCTTCCTGCCTGCCTCTCTGACTCCATCCCAAGCTACTTCAGAAATCCAGGTCCTGTCACTTCCCACAGCTGCTTTTGAGAAATAAAATATTTAGCCAGCCTTGCCTATGACTTCCCCTAGAAGACTCTTTTCTCCTACTCCTGCTTGCTAAAGGGAGCTCCTTAGCTGCTCCTGGGTTCACACCTTGTATGTAAGGAAATGCAAAAGTGAAGTGGTTAGCTTCATGCGTCAAGAGAGCATCCACCTCCATGCCTCCAGGGACTGACAATGGGGTAGCTGTATTGTGACTTTGGCTGTGCTTTCCCACAGGGATTGTCAGGGTCTTCTTGCTCTCTGGTATGAGCTTCCCTTCTGCAAGTAGCTAGGATGGGATCAACATGTTTACCAGGGAAAACTAACTTGGATATGACTCTGCATGCTCCTATTGTGCAGCCCTGATGAAGTGTAGACCTACTTCTGAATCCTGATTATAGCTCCAGAGCATCACAACGTCACCAGTTCGGTCTTGGAATTTGTAGCAAAAGTTACAGTTGAACCCAGAGCTTTTATACCTCACTCATGGTGATTGTATTTGAGCTCAACTGTGTGTGTGAGAGGAACATGGGATGCTTTTCATGAATATTGTTTTTTGGCTAATGTAATTTATTTTTATAGGTTCTTGTGCAATCAAGGAAAAAAACTAATATATATATATAGTAAAAAGATATGCAATTTTTAATAAATGAGAGGGATTTAAATAAATCATAGGAAAAAATCAAGCAATCAAAACTAAATAAGTAGAATTTTAAGAGGTGAGAGTGGAGCAAAGTCCAGGATGAATAGATGAAGAGATTTGCCTTATAACAATCTTCAAGAAATGTATGTAGCCTTATTAAATCTACAGCTTATACATGGCAGCTTAAATACTTTAACTTATACAAGGCAGCTTTTATCAGTGCCGAATTTTGGTGGACAGTGTCTGTCATCTGGCTTATAACAGGTGTGATTGTTGCTGTAGTTGTAGAATTGCGCATCTTCTGTAACCAACAATGACAAACATTAAATTTGTACCCTGCGATTTAGATGCAGACTGTAAGTGGTTTGACCCTAGAATCTGTCATTGTTTTTGTTACCTCTTCACCTTATGGAGCTGCTGTATATTTAATCAGTTGGCTTCTGTTCGGTTTTGGTGTCATTCGCAGAGGATCAATGTTTACTGGACTTTTGCCAAAAAAACAAAAAATGTTAGTTTAGAAGACGTGATCCTCTTTGGTTTAGTTTTATAGTCCATTTGAACAGTACTTTTTTATTATTAATTGAGGATGGATCCCAACCAAGACTTTGTGGTCTATGCCTTTCTCCCTTCCTGGAATATGTTGGGGGGGGGGAATAAAAGATGGACAGAGGTGATGACAAGTCCATTTTCATACTACTTCTGGGGTTATGAAGTTTTGTTTTTCCTTCCTTGTTGGAACAAAATCAAACCCATTAGAACTTTGTTGAAACAACTGTTTTTTGGTTCAAAAAGATGAGGATTCATCCTTCTGTTTAGGGCACCCCCAGCCTTGAGAGCATATCACACTGGAACATTTCTAAAATTGTACAAGTTTCTGTGAAGTCTTTCAACTGAAAAAAGCATTTCATCGAAAGGGTTCAATCTAATTCTAAAAGGAACCCATGTCTGAATGGCTCCTAACTGTAGTTCACAAATCCAAATCAAGAGTGTAGATTTGCATTCCCCAAACTGCCTGATTTTTCCTATTAGAAATATGGGTGAAAACCATAATCCTTTCATTTTATTAACTGTCCACCCCCCCCCCCAAAATGCAGTGGTTTATATACATTGCAACTTGGATGTGCAGAAGTCATGGGTTTGATTCAATTGTGCTAAATGAAAATCCAGCCAATAAGATTTTGCAGAACCCAAACTACAACCTGGCCTTATCTCTACTGCTGGTGCCTGATCCAAAACCCATTTGACTTCAGTTGGCTTTGGGTCAAAGCCTTACAGCAAACTTTAGATGACATACTAAAGGAGCAATGGAAAGTTAAGTACTGGTATGTTTGGTCTAATTGTGAGCAGTGTTGTTATATTCATGGTGACAATACGTAAATACTTTTTAACTCTAACAGTAATGTTGTATATGATAACTAATTGCTTTTGAGAGAAACTGAAGAAAAATGAGTTAGTAAATATTAGAATTCCTCTGTTTTATTTCTCCTTTGGTTTGCAGTGGTGGAAAGCCGAGGAGGAGTCATGGACAGTGCACAGAGGTTTTCAAATCTGCCGGTCTATCTCCCCATTAGCTCTCACCTCTCCAGTGCTGATGTTTCCTTCTTCCTCAAAGAAGCCAATCAAGATATCATGAGAAACTCCACTTTGCAGGCTAGGGTGGAATCATTCTTTATATACAAAGCCAAGAAGCAGCCACCTGTAGTACATGTCACCTATGGGCCCTTTTCAGTGGAACAAGCTGTTCCCCAGGACTTAATGATGTCTGCGGCACCTTTTGTTTTCACTAATGAGTTCACATTTAATTGGAAATTAAAATCGCACATAATTGACAGCTCTATATATTCCAACAGACCTAAAGTGCAAGCCCTGTTCTATATCACAGGGAAGGACTGGGATGACTACGATTCTGCAGAGAGACTGCCCTGTGTGAAGATGTTTGCTTTCCTGGGGACTCGAGAAGTGATGGCTAGCTGTAGGTTGAAAGGTCATCTAGGATTGTGCGTTGCCGAACTGGAATTGACGCCTGGCTGGTTCAGCTCACCTTCGCCATTGGTTTTGGAGCACGAGCAAACAGCAACCTTGTTGGAAGGGGTTACTGTGGAACTCTTCTATGAGATGTATGCGACAGATGGGGAGTGTACTCCTGAGGATGCAAAATGGGAAAATAACATACACGCAGACCGAAATAATGTGCACAAGGCTTTGCCGCCTTTGGAGAGGATTGGTAACATCATTGTTTACCCAACTCAAGACAAACTAAAACAATCTTCACTGAGGCTAGATGAGAACATCATGATCCACTTGCCGCTCAACCCTGTCAAGGAAGGGGACATAGTCACCTTTCACGTGTCCCTTACCGATGACTCTCTAGTAGATCAGTTTACATTACGGTAAGTGGCTATTCTTTTAAACACTTATGTATTTGAACAGTCCAGCACATCATACAGGCTGAGTGCATCCCAGATGTAGATACACTGATTCAGTGTTCACCTGAGAGGCAGTTTCAGGATTTGGCCTACAGTTTGGGTTAAAATTATGTGTTCCTGGTGTATCTGAGTCCAGTAGGATTTGGTCTTTGGAAGCTGACATTGAAGTCTGTGTCATTAACATTCATATGATACTTTCTATAAAATGTATAATAGATTATGACTAGCTTAACTCACTTGGTTCTGCTCATTATACGTCCTGTAGGCCACCCAGAAAGACTGACTGTGACTCTCCATTTTAGAAGAGAAATACTTTACAATTCGCATTTTTTGTTGCTTTGATATATTCTCAGTTGATCTACTTTATTGACTGGATTATCACAGTACCCAAGCATTGCCAAAATATTTCTTTCTTACTCCTTACAACACTTACAGCTGATAGGGAAATGTCACCCATGTATTTGTACAGATGAGGAACTGAGATGGAGATTTAGAGTTTGTCCACACTGCCTTGTGGTTTAGATCCGAGGTTTTTGAATAATGGTTCACTCCCAAGTGCAATACTGTAAATTGAGCGAATGCTGTGGATGGGAAGTAAAATGCTCCTGGTTTATATAACTATAATCTGCACGTATCTGATGAAGTGGGATTTTTCTCCTATGGAAGCTCCTGCAACAAATAAATGTTAGTCTTTTAAAAGTGCCACAGGACTCCTTGTTTATAATCTGCAGACTAGGAATCTTTTACTTTGTGCTGAGACCATCTACTGGGGGGCGTTACAGTCCGGCAGTTTGGTGTGCAGCAATATTTAAAATCCTTTCCCCCCAGGCTTAAATTTCAGGGCAGTGTTGATATGTCCTAAGTCAGAGTTTCTCAACCACCGTCCATGGATTGGCGCCAGTCCTTGTGACCTCCCTGGCGCAATATAGGAAGTTTTTCCCTGGCATCCAAAAGATGGAGAAACACTGTCTTAAATGACTTAACCAAGGTCACGCTGAAAGTCTGTAGCAGAGGTAGGATTAGGAACAGATTATCTGAGTCCCAGTTCAGTTTTTTAACAGCAAGAGCAGCCGTCCTTCCTCCCCTTAATAGTACTTTATTTTCAAGCTTAAGTGACTGCTTGCTTCTGGCATGGTACTTTCCTGTTTAATAGCAAAGGAGAGAATTGGAAAAATAAACCCACAAGAAATACATTTTTCCTTGAAGTTTTCCAACTGGCTTTATGTGTGAATTTCAGTTTATTTAGAAAACTCTTGAGTTGCATCATTGATTTCAGGCACTCTTAACCAATATGAGGGTTAGTGCTAGATATTTTTTGGTGTGCCCTTAACTGTCATTGTTGGTTAAGAACTACACGCAGACAGAACTCAGAGAAATGGGAGCCACATTCAGGGAATAGAATGGCCAAGAGGTAATCGGAGCATGTCACACTGAGAGAGCATTAAACGTGAAGGAAAGGAGGAATTGCAAATACACACTGGCAACTTAAAATAGACCCATTTTTACTTGTAATTTTTAGATCAAAAAAGGTGGGGGTGCTATTTGACAGAAGCATACTATTCATGACAAAGATGCAAAGTGAATGAATAATAAACCTTGCACTAACACCTTTCTTCTTCCAAGCATTTTGTCACGCTTTTTGGATAGACTCACGAATGTGAGTGCCTACATCAAGGCAGACTGTCAAAAACAGGGCAGATATCCAAAACTGGTTGTGTGTCTATCGTTGTATTTCACTAAGCTAGTAACAAATGTGGACTCCTGGATCACTAATAGTCTTACCATGGTGTGTCAGACAGAACCCTTCGATCCCCTCAGTTGATCTTGCCTCCCAGATAAACTGGTCTTACTAATAACTGGTTGGTTGCACCAAAAATCATAACATATTCAGGTTGCTTCCACTCCCAAGAGGCCAGTCTCTTATCCTAGTTCAGTTGGTACCCTAGCTCTTACAACAAACACCATGATTGTAGCCAATCTCGTAATCAACTATCTAAAGGCTTATTAGCTAGAAAAAAGAAATGAGTTTTGTTTATAGGTTAAAGCAAGTGATTATATTCTTACTAAATGAGTTATTTAAGTCCAAGTGACCATGTTGTAGGGATATGCCATTTCAAAGCATCTTTCAGGCCAGATCCAGAATAACCTTGGAGATTTCTGGCTTCAGTCTGAGGTCTCTAACCTTGTCAGATTTCAAACTGCAAAGAGATGGAAATTTTTTCCTGTTACTTTTGTTTTATTTCCTTCATTCAGCTTCCAAGCCCACAGAACAAGCTTCCTAGCATGTAGCCTTTCCAAGGTGCAACAGAGCCGTTAATGCCAAGTTCCAAAGGGGCAGCCGTGTTAGTCTAGTAAAGCAAAAAAAGCAAGGAGTCCTGTGGCAGTTAAAGACTAACAGATTTATTTATTGCATGAGCTTTCATGGGAAAAAAATTCCACTTCATCAGACGCTTTGAAGAGCTGTTAACCAATCCTTTGTATTAAAATGTTTGTTGATGGCCCATTTGACTTTAACAGCTGTTCTACGTGCATGGGGACAATTGTTGGGCATGGGGCTCACAAGTTCAGAGCAAATATTTTTGAAGTTATAAAGCAGACTATTTTCTTGTGGCATGGAATACTGACCTTACAAGCGAGATGAATACATGCAGCAATTTACAAGCGTTTCACAGAGTATAAACACTAAATACATTCTTATGAGACTAATACCTATTTTGAACAAAATTAACATAGGTGAATTGGTCTGGTCTTTAGCTACGGGTTTATTTCTTAACCAGTACCAGCAAGTGTGGCAGCACCTAGTACCTGGTTTGCTAGCATCACCACACTTTACAAACATCCATTCAACATATAAATGTAATGTAATATCCCTATTATTGTGAAACAAAAACATTACAGTCAGAGTTGATCAGCGTCTATTGTACAGAGTGAATGAGTGTCCCTGTGTCCTTAGGGTACAAATGTGTAATAGATACAAACGTTCATGCTTCAGGGCCTCCACCAACCAATATATGGTTATGGTGAGGAAGAAACTTCCCATAAAAGCAAATTATTCTGTACTTGTTTAGTTTTAGGTTTCATGCGTCTTTCTCTGATGCATACAATATTGGCTAATGGTAAGTGATGGAGACAGGACAGTAGACTAGATGGGCCAATGTCATGAGGTTAGATGGCAGTTCCTAGGTTCATATGAATCCACTCAAACCATGTAAGACACAGTGGTGCTGAATCAGAGAGATTAAGTAATTTATCCAAGTCTGCAGTAGGAGGTCTATGTTAGTGCTGAAATTCTTGGATTCCCAGTTTGGTTGAATACAGAAGTGGAAACTCCCCAAGGAATTAGGTAATACTGAAAATCTTGCCTGGCAAGTCATTTCTTTTGCTGTGTTTGGATTTCCAAAGTAGCCAAAGAAAGAGGGGTGGGGTGCTTATTTCAGGAAGCTGAATGCTGAAGGAAAAAGGCAGAGTGCACATCTGTTACCTGCCCATTGATGCTCTTGAGTGGAAGGAGCAGAGGCAGTTGATGTTGCCATGAGTGTTTCGAATGACATTCACTCTTTGCCTATGGAGAATTTATTCAACTAAAGTTTACGCAGTTAGCAGGGAATTATGCTGAGGGAAATGGAATCATTATAGCTCCTACGTCTAATTTATGCAGTTTTCCTCTGTAGACTCTCCCTGTTTTTTCAGACCATTAGTAATGTCCATAAAAACCCAGAAGGTTATTATATCTAGAATGTCTGTGTCTTTGCACCAGAGAAAAATATACTGAAGTGAATATGTTTGCCTTGGGAAATATGTTTTTGCCCAGTACATCCCATTGTTTTAAATTGTGTCTGTTACAAGTGGAGTGTAATGTACTCCATTCCGGCTCATATAAGGCTATAGATCAAAATCAAATCATCTTTAAGATTTCAGTGTGATGCAAACTCCATTGTTGTGACTGTATGCAAAAAGAATGGATGTGTGCAATTTTATGTGCCTCTGTAGTATTTCATACACTATGTTGTGCAGTGTTTTATTTTGTGCTGAATTTTGTACTCGTAAATACTGAATTTCAGTCCATAAAAAGAATCTGATTTTGACTTTTTAGGTAAAATATTGGGGTCTTAATCTTGCTCTGAAATCACAAAGCTTAACAGCTTCCTGGCAAATGGTAAGGAAAGATAATAGTTATTTGCTGATGGACATTGTTTGTTTTTTGCGATGGTATCAAGAAAGCAATAAACATTGTCGTTCAGGGAATGTATCTGTTTTAGAAGGCACTCCAGATATGTCAATCAGTCATATCAGAAGAGATTGTTAACCAGTTCTGGAAAAGTCACACCTTTGTTACCTTGCAAATGGCACCAAAATTTCTATTGATGTTTTAGACTCAGTTTGCCAACACAAACTCCTTCATTACAAATTTTGCATTTTCCAATGAAAAGATACTATTCAGAAGTCTGTGTGTGAAAGCCAGTTTCTGTGTGCGCAACAACAATTTCTTTTCCACGCAGCTCGCTCCTGGAACAATTATTCACTTCTTAAACCCGCTCTCATTTGTTAATGCCATCCTCATCTTGAGTGGGATGCAATGGGAAAGTGAGCCAGAGAGACACAGCATAGCACTTTCAATCATTCCCCAGTTAAAATATATTTTTGTTCTTTTTTTTTACATTATGGATGCTATGTCTGAGTAATAGCAATAATCTATAGCTTTATAAGAGTCTCTTAATACATGGAATTTAAGATTGATTAAAGGCTTCAGCTTTGCTTTGACCGTTAATCAGTCTCTGCAGACATTTATTGCTTTGTATACTGCAAAACAGACTATGGAGGTTTATGTCCTACTTTGAAAGACAGATACCCACAGAAACTGCCAGAGGAATGCCAAAAGCAGAAAGCGTAGAACTTCATAAATTGGGCTCTACCACGACCCTTTAGCCCATTGCCTTGGTTTGGTAGTAAATTCTCTAAGCAAAATGTTGCTGGTGCAGGGCATGTTCCATTGTGGTGATGTGGACTAGTTCCATTTCACTGGTGAGATCCTGCTCAGTGATGCACAATCCACGTGATAAAGCTGCTGCAAAGCCTCCGGATAAAAATAATAGTTTAAATTAAAACTGAATTGGTTTTAAAAGGTGTATTACAGTTCCAACAGGAATTATTTTCAGTAAAAGTCTGTGGTGTGTGTTACGTGGGAGGTTAGACTAGACGACCACCATGCTGGCTTTTGGTGCCTATTCACATTAAGCAATTTAGAGAATGCTGGAAAGGTGATAAGTGTATTAATACAAGAATAATGGACCAAATTCTGCCTCCTGATGTGCACACATCTCCTCTGGCTACTTACTCTATTAACATCTTTGTAATACACAATATACATTGAATTGTACATAATAAAGTATAAAGTGAGGGAAAAAATGGCAACTGAAGGAGAAAAAGGGAATGAGTGCTTTTAGTTTTTTATATATATTTTTTTTAACAAAAGGAGTCTCCTCTTATAAATAGAGGAATTGTAAAAGTAAGAGAGGATAAAATGTTTCTTTCTTGACTGAAAAGATAGAAGTCTCATCAAATAGATGCATCTGGGGGTGGTTTAACACGTCTTTCCTGAGTGTAGAGTTATTTTAACACTGTCTTGGGACAGTAAAAAGGGAAACCATTTTTTTGTGTCAAAGAGGAGAACTTAATAGAAATAATAGATAATCACTTCTTGGTTCCGAGAATAGAAACCTTGATGTTGTTCATAAAATCTTTTGGCACGTTGGTGCTTATTTTCCAAGTCTCTCTGTCTTAACTGTAAGGAAGAATATCAAAATAAAGCCAGGCTGAGCACTAACAGCAATTTGTTGAGTTCATGGCTAAAAGATAGTTATTAGCATACATTACATGCACCTAATATGAATGACCCATTATTCTTTAATCTTCTGTCAGAATGGAAACAGATTGGGGCTATTCCTAAAATAAGAGGAAGGGACAGACATCAAATAATTAATCCTAGACTAGACAAATGAAACATACTGCAGGTAGGTTGCAGTCATCATAACAGTTAAGTTGAATGGCAGGAATATATAGAAACTAGAAGCCTAGCAGATATTTGGTGCATGAGCAGCCAAAGAAAAGAGATTATAGTTTCTTTTCCCACTCTGCCGCACTCTATATATTGCAGCAGTATAAATTACTTTTTGATTTTGGATGAATTAGAACAAGGTGAAATACAGGAGTTGTTAGCTTTAACTAATCACTCTCACTAGCAGAACTGATATTAAGAATTTATATTAATAAACATAAATCCATACAGAGGAGGTTAAATGTCTGCCTATAAAGGGGAGAAAAATCACACAGGACATTAAAATAGAATTTACAGGACTTCTTTGTTAATAATGGAGGAACTGAGGAAACATGAAAGGTATTCTAGAAGGCAAGGAAAGAGCGTCTCCAAGCTGGCAAAAGCAAAAATGGGAACCACACAGAAGGTTTTAGACCTTGAAATACATAGGAAAAAAGAAACACACACACAGTGAAGTGCCAGGAACATGCTGGACATGGCCTTCATCATTCCAAAATGAAATCATTATGGATCAGGTAGCAAGGCAGGAACATGTTAGCTGCACAATTAAAATGACTAGTTATTAAAGCTCAAGAAATAAGATTAGCATAAATGTCCAGCACAAGTATAGTACGGGGATAACTGTCTCCAAGTTTATCTGAAATCTTCTCTATTAATAGAAATAATTAAATTATTCCAGGACACTACTATAGGAGATGGGATTATTTAGAAAAAAAATTTAAAAGCTTAAGATACTGTTAAATTTAAGATGTTATTGACCCACATCATGTCTGTATGGGAGGCGCGTGCACACGACACAGACAACGGCATTAAAAGAATGCTATTAAGGTTGCAAAGTAAAACATTGAAAAGCTGGGAAATGCCACACTAAAGGTTGATTGATCGTCTTTAATTACATCACATGTTATATTTACACAGGGTCATTTGCCTCATTCAGTGCACAGAATGGATGGTGCTCACTTAGTGAATGGTTATTCTCACTATTTTGTCACCTTCTCAGTGTGTGCCCCGTGCCTAGTTTACTGCTCACTGTTCAAACCCTAGTCTGAAGACTATTCTTCACTGGCTCGTGGGCTTCTTGGTGTTGTTCATCATCATTATCATGAGCAGAGAAAGCTCCTTTTGACTTGGGTTACAGCTGTGAGCACTTGGTACTCCTGCTGCAAATCAGACCTCCAGGCCTCAGATCAGGCGACTAGCAAACGGGGACACACAGTTAGTGACCGCCAAGGACAAGCTTAGTTATGTGACTTGCTAAGAACCCCATAGGAACTCTGTGGCTGAGACTGGGATGTAATTCATTGCTTATCCAGGCCACTGTCCTTTCTCTCTCTTCAGTCCTCTGCCTCATGCTCTGCTCCCTTTGCAAAACCTGCAAGAGATGAGGGAGGGCTCCTGCAGATGATGCCTCCTTTACTAAACAATCCTGACTCATCCCGAGAGCAAGTCCTTTCTGTGCTGTGAATGAGAGCAGGTCCCGGGGGGGGGGGGAACAATAATGTAATCATACTGTTAAAGACTGTGTCATATTGTGTATACAAATGGGCTGAATTAAGGCTGCACAGACAATCTTAATTGTGGCATTTTCTATCTTTTGAGTGTTTGACTTTTGCAGTCTGACTGTTCTTTGAACGTAGTTGTGTGTGAGGTTTCTGAGGTGTTTAGAAAAGCAAATGAGAAAACAGAAATCCCAGGAGGTGGCATCATGGAGACACACACCATGATGCATGAGCAGGGTTGGAAACTGGAGAGCCCCCCTCTCCCACACACCTTTACAGACTAAGGGTATGGCTATACTGATGGTAGCAAAATTGTCGCCATCAGCCCGGTGTTCTGCGAGCGCTTAGCAGTGAGTTTGAACTCACTACTGTGCTCCTGGAAGTCAGCTCCATAAATCCTGGGGGCCAGGAGGCATACGGGATACCTGACTGCAAGGTATTTATGGTCAGCTTTCCCGAGTACATCCTGGCGGCTAAGAAAGTCACCAGCATTTATGCAAGGTGTTTAACATGCCTTATGTAATGCCGGTTAACTGCTGCCGAAAATCAGCCCGAGTGTAGACTAGGGCTCTGATACTTCTATACATCAACTAACTGATGTCAATAGAAAGTTGTCACCCCTCCTTGCCCTGCTGTCAATTAGCGCTAGTTGGGGATGAGACGTGTACTCCACCAGGGGTTTCACAGAGATTATCTGATAGCGGGAGAAGGGGGAGATTGAGGGATGCTGGGTTCCACTCCAGGCTCTGGAGGGGAGCGTGTCTAGTGGACACAAACTTATTTTCTTGTTTGGCCTCAAGCTTGAATCTTGTCAATTTCCAAAGGGATAGCCGTGTTAGTCTAGTCCAGTAAAAAAACAACAAGCGGTTGTGTGGCACTTTAAGACTAACAAATTTATTTTTTTGCATGAGCTTTCGTGGGAGAGCCACTTCAAGCCGGGGGATGGAGCTGCACCCTGCTGCATCCCTAGCTCTAACCCCCATGATGCTGATCTTAATCCTCCCACTCTTCTGGTCTCTCTGTTCCAGTCGCCTTGTCTCAGTCATCTTATACCCCAGTTTCTTGTCAAATCTGTCCCTCTGCCACCTTTCCTAATTGCCAGTCCTAGTCTCCTTGTCCAATGAATCCAAGTGTTTCCTTTCCCTCACATCTTTTTTGGACCTTAACATCCACCCACGTCCCCAGGCCGCTAGCTCCCAGGCCACTCTCTTTGTCCAGCCAGTCCCAATTTCACTCTCCCCACTTTGGTCCCAATCTCACCAGATTTATTCCTTTAACTCCCTCTTGTCCAGTTTTGTCTCCTCTGCATTTAGTTCAAATAGCTTCTTTCTCCATGAGGTCTGGGAGCCGGCATGTGAGAGGCAGGTTCTCTGTTTTCACTTACAGTGGTTGGCCCTAACCTAACCTGAAGCAGCAATTACAGAGACAGTCATTCTGAGATCCCATGCAACCCTGGGCTGCAACACTCTCATTTCCTCTCTGGGGATGGCAGCATTTTAGTTGCTAAAATGTAGTGTCTGCTGAACATGTACAAACTTGATTTAAAAAAAACCAAAAAAACTTTGGGTGGGAAGAAGGGTTATAACTTGGCCCAATTTTCATGAGGACAACAAAAGCACGTCTCTATACAAAAGCCTGCTCCTTCCAATTTAAAATTCTTGCTCCAAAGCATGGAGATACAAAGGCTATTCAAAGAGGTTGTTAAAATTTTTAAATGTGGGTTAAATAAAGTGGTTTCCCCCCTCTAGTCTTGTTCTCTGAAATAGATGAACGCATTTACTGAAAATTCCTCTCCAAAAGCTTTAGCCTGAGGCCAGACAAGATGGAAAACTTTAGTCTGAATAATTAAAATACGGTAAAGTGTAAACAGTTGAACATCCATATAGTGAAGTGTCGGATAGCCTTAATGAGGTGTACTAGCATCGTCATCAGACAGTCTAGGAAGGACCATGCTGCCTGCCAGGGTGATCACAGCTGATAACATTGCATCAGTCATCATGTAGTTCCTAATCTTGGTTAAGTCCACAAATCCCTGGGGCATCAGGTAGGACTCTTGCATGTCGATGAGGCGTTTGAGAGCGTGGTCTGCTGAGGTGTGTTTTTCTTGGTGACACAGTGACTCCACCTGTTGCACCAATACTATGTGCCATTTACGGTGGTGTGGCATTGAGACATAATGATGTGGTCCTAAAGGACTGAAACCTGATCTTGTGCCCATTGAACTTGATGATGCTCTTGCTATTTTCAGTGGTAAATATTCAAACGCTTTATCAGCATGACTTGAAGATGGATCTATACAACAGAGTTTTTACCAACTTACCAACTAGTCTTTTGTTTAGATGTGCGATAGAGAATTTCTTACATATCTTATCAGAGGGGTTTTGTTTGTTTCTTTGGACGTTTATTTGGTGCTGTCCTCCGATCTCCTTTACTACTGAGGATCCTGTAAGAGTAAGAAAAAAGATTTTTAAGAACTTCTGAAATGGACCTTTAATTTTTTTTTCCTAAACATTTGACAGTAATAAAACTTAAATACTGATAAATGTCAAAATGAGAATAAATGACCCAGCTAATTCTATCAAATCTCAAAGAACTCACAAACCCACAGTTAGCAAAGCCATTTAATGGAATTTTAGATAAAGGTAACCACCTGCTGAGACGAGTAGCAAGGTAATCACTCTTCATACAAAAACCAGGTAGAACAGCAGTGAGAGGTTGATTTCACTATTCAATAACAGGTCTGAAATAGTCTCAGAAATAACCACAATGAGAGGGCAGGGGCGTAATGCCGCCTGCAATAACTCTCTCTGGCTTCTGTCCCGCAGGAAGCAAAAGCGCCATGATCTCACTGACTTATGCAGATACATAGCTTTCATCATGTCGTTAAAGTGCATGTTTTAGAGAGGAAGCCTTTCTGTGCCTCTGTTCTCCATTTGTAAAAGAGCACGTCCTGGTCTCCCTGGATGTTGGAAGACCAAGGCTATATGAGTACCTGCAGGAGATAGGTATTTTATATGAAATAACTTGGTACACTGTGTACGCCTCTACATATATACCTGTACAATGGAAAGAAGAAAATTTATGAAAACTTAAAGGCAACAAGCGTATCAGCTGGCCCCTCCATGTAGTGGGCTGCATTCAAAATAGATGAGTGGTTATGCGTAATTATGGTGATGCTGTATGAGACGCACTGCGTGAGGTGGTGTACTTTGAAGCGTATCATTTTACAGCTGAGTAACAAACTATTGGAAAAACAAGATTTTTAACAGAAGCCCTAACAGCCTTTTGTCTACACTGGTGTTAGCAATTGCTGCTTATAATCAGCAAACAAAGGAGATGTGAAAAACGTTTCCAGTGTACTTGTGAGGTGCCAATATACCCTAAAACTTGACACAAATTTATCTTTGTTGACAGTAATGGAATGAGATTTTACATTTTTAAGTAGTTGGGATTTTACAAGCCCATTCTCAGGCCTATCCTTCTCTTCCAAAGTTTCAGTATGACAGCTCCAGCTAATTATCTCCAGCCAGATTCGGTTTCACTTGATATGTTTCAAAACGTGAAAAGATCTGGAGAATGATGTCAGGCAGAGGTGGCAGAGTGCATATCATGGAGAGCATACTGAGGGGAATGTGTGAGCGTCCCTTAAAGGGCTCAGGAGGCATTTTGGTTTTTAAAGCATTGTAGTCTTTGTACGCCTCGCTGGAGGTGCTGTGATGAGGGTGTATACTGCTGCGGCTATAAGGGCCCCTTCGGAGCAAGATGGAGGGAGACCCCCCTGAAGGCGATGGGCTTGATTCTTTGGTCCATTAAATTCGTGCTGCTTAAGTAAAGTGAATTTAGACTGGCTCTGGAGAATTCGCTTTCTCTGGCTGCTGTGAAGCAGACGGGGCTGGCTTGACAGTGTATTTCCTTTGAAACCGTGGGAGGTGGAAACGTCTGGATATGTCAGTACAGGAAGGGGAGGCAGGGATCGGGTCAAGGCATAGGGCAGTGGAGTGAGGCTCTGCTATTTTCAATTCTTTCACCAACCCTGTAAGTTAAAGCTGCCTCCCCGCCATCTGCACTGTGACCACTTAGCTGAGAATCGGGAACTGTGTCCGGCTCCCAGACAGCCTCTCTTTTCCACTCAGCGTATTTGTTGCTTTTCTTAGGGTCAGTTGAGAATGGAGCCTGACTGATTTAGGTCCCGATTCAACAAAGTGCTTAAGCATGTGCTTAACTTTATGCATGTGCTTAAACACTTTGCTGGATAGGAATGGGAAGCTCACACACCTAAATTCAAATGTGTTTGGTTGTTTTGCTGAACTGGTTTCTTCCTGTGGGACCACTAAATAATAGGTGGGATTTAGATGAACATTGATGTTAGATGTAGGGGAAACTGAGTTATGCCCTCATCACTGAAGGTAAGGGGTAAGATATTTTAGATTAAAATAAAATAAACCTCTTGAGCGAAATTCTACTTGCCTTGAAGTCAATGGGATCAAACCCTGCTGATGACTCCATCTGCACGATTTCACCCTCTTAACCTGAATCTTTTTCTAGGCCCACTCATCGAAGCCTCAGCTAAGTTTTGTCTCCTCTTGCCTAATGTCTCCAAGATCAAACCTCTTCTGTCTGAACAGATTACTACAACTCTTCTCCAAACCCTTACCTCATGCTTTGGGGCTGAAGGTGTCTTTGTGCAAGGCTCTGGAATAAAACAGTGGGACAGTCGATTGTGGCCTGAAACTATTATGGCAATTTAAATAATAAACAATGGGGAATAAAACCAGCAAAGGATGGAACTATTTGGGTGAGACTTGCGCCGACACAACCAGCTCTGAGCTCAACGGCAACTAGAAATGAATCTAAAGCTATTTTCAGTTGACACTATTGATAAAATATTCAATAGCACAGAGAGTGATTTAAAGATAGCCAATTGTGAGGTAAAAATTTTATGTGCTCAATTACTTTTTTTTTTTTTTTTTTTTTAAATCCTCCCAAAGCTTGTGATGTATGAGGGTAGTTTAAACCAGTGCCTGGCTTTGAGAGAACGTTCTGACTTGCCGAACATCTGTTTGGGGTCGTTCAATTTGTGTGCCCTAATGACTCTCAGCCAGCGTGGGGTTTGGGATGGGGATTCTCTCTTTTGGACTGTGTGTTGAATGCTTCTTTGCTGTGTGTTGCTAGCCAGTGACAACATGGATCAAATCCCAGTGCAGGTCCTCATTAGCTGAAGAGGCAGCGAGTCTCAGTCTTGTTTAAACAAATTGAATTGCTGTAGTTAGTGGTCCTATGAGTAATGAACAGTACTAAAACTAAGTCGAATGTGTGCATCTTTAAATTTGCTTTATTCAGGAGATAGAATAAAGGGGGTCAGATTCTGTTGCCAATTACACAGCTATAAAACGTGGCATAACCGTACTAGAAAGCAGTACTCTGAGTGTCTGTGTTAAGTTTAATTCCTAAAGCTTCATATCCATGCTGGCGCGCTTAGGCATACTTCGTCCCTTTGTTTCCTGGTGTGGTGGTGTTCGTAGATAAATATAGGAAGGACAATCCACTGGCTCAGACACTAGCCTCTGGCTTGGGAGTTGAGGTTCAATTTCCTGTTCCATCACAGACTCCCTGTGTTATCTTGGACATGTTGCTTAGTCTTTCTTTGCCTCAGTTTCCTATCTGTAAAATTGAGTAAGAGCACTCTCCTTCCTTGCAGGAGTGTAGTGAAGGTTAAAAAATACACTAAAGATTGTGAGGCACTCACAGAAGATAGCAGAGGGAGTCATGTAAGTGCCTAAGAGAGAATGTCCTAAGAAAAATATTCAGACAGTGTATGGGTTCATTTTAGTGCGTAAGAGCAGTAAAGAAATGTAGGTCAGACTATGGTGTTTTGTCCTCTTTTTCTTTTTCTTTTCTGGTCACAAAGAAAGAAAGATATTATGTGTGCAAAAAGCAGAGAAAAGATTGGATATTTTATACCATCTCTTTAACGTTTCGTATAGATGGCAGAAACTAGACTGGCTGGCACAGATGCTTCAGACAATGCTTGTGGACAGTGTATGAAGGGAAACAGCATTAGAAAGGTTATTGGCTCCAAGATGAGCCAAGAGAGCTGCATTAGAAGAAAACAATGACAAATGACTGGGACATCTGGTGGCACAATTGTTCTTGCAGTTGAAGCTATTTTGCTTCTTCGTAGCATTGCTCTTGAAGTCTTTAAACGGTGTGAATGATGGAAGGGCAAAACACAGAAGGCCAGACCACGTATGAGGCATGGCTCAGTGGTGTGGAGGATGCTTCATCCTCCTTGTACAGAAATGCCACATACAGTAGCAGTCCTTGCCTGGAGGAGCATACTGTCCCCTCTTGATAAATAGAGCGGATTTGCTCTCCTCTGCGTGCAGGTGCATGGGAAAAGAGTGTCTATCTCTTGGGTGAGGGGGGAGAGCTCTGCCTTCTTGTCCCTCCAACATAGCAACAGTTGAGCCTACCCCATACATTTGGCATTCTCCTCCCAGCTACCCTGAATTGTACCATTATTCAATACCATTCTTCCACTGAAAGGACGTACAAACATTTGTAAGGTGAAACTCGTGGCAATAATCTTTGTATGCAGAACTCCCCAGCTTTGGCTAAATGCTGGGTGTTCCCAGCAGTGTAGGAGATGATTGAGAGAGACAAATCTGTCATCTTGAAGGAGCTGATTTAAATGTAAAATGCCCCAATACCACTTGCTATGATCCACGTTGGTAGAAATGACGGCATTTAAATGGGTACAGTGAGGGCCAACAGGGGTTCCTGCTACATCTGAACCTAGTAGTACTGTGCTCTGCCATGTGAATGGAAGGAGGCCAAGTCAGACCCCAATTATGTCTTGTTTTAATTTGGCCATTGTGAAAAAAACTACCCACTTCTTACAATCAGTTTCTTCTCTTTGGGTGGTCCAAGCTTTTATGTTGGATTTAATGAAAGGGAATAGTTAGAAGGCAGTTATATTGAAGAGCCAGCTCTAATTGCACTGGTACTAGATGGCAGTGAGTGGGAGAAGCAAAAAAAACAAAGAAGGAAAACCAGAGAGGCGATACTGCTTGCTTTTGCATTTCTTGCACATTCAAAACACCACTGAACTTATTGAATATTTGGAGCAAATAATATAGAAGCTAGTGCCTCAGGTAGGACGTGTACAAATTCTCATGTGGAAAATCTTTAATACGGGAGATAATAATAAAATACAGCAAATAATTGCAAATTCCAGGCTGTTCAGTTCGTGTTTGTCCCACGATAGAGGGGTCTGGCTTGGTTCGGTATTCTTTTTTAATTTTGGTTTGTTTTGGATCCAGGGTTTCAGTTCTGGCCAACACTGGGATAATTTCCATTGACTCTAGTGAAGTTACTTGAGATGAGAATTCTGGAGTGTGCGTGTGAGAGACACATCTATGGATTATCATCTGCTCATATGTCTGATAGCTAATGGGAAGTGTGCTAATGCTGGGAGTAGATGGCCTTGGAGTGACTGGTAATCTGGGCCATTCATGTGTGTGTTATGTATTTTGACCCCTCATCTTTAACTGGTACATAGTGCTATAGCATAATAAATCAAACACAGTCATAGTTATGGAATAACTACTGTTGTTGCCTGGATAACAGAGCATAAGCCACTAAACATAGCACAGTAAATTTTAATGCTCCTTTTGCCTTTTAATTATAGAATCATAGACATGGAAGGGACCCTAAGAGGTCATTGAATCCAGTCCCCTGCCCTCCTGGCAGGATCAAGTACCCTTTTAAGTCATCCATGACAGTGTTCATCTAACCTGCTCTTAAAAACTTCCAATATAGGAGATTCCACAACCTGTCTAGGCAACTTATTCCAGTGGTTAATCCCCCTGATAGTTAGGAATTTTTTCCTAATGTCTAACCTAAACCTCCCTTGCCATAGATTATGTTCATTTATTAGTATTTGAAGAGATATGGCTGCTTGTGTGTTTTCTTTGCCTTGTATTACTCAAAATAGAAAGAAAACCCTAATGGGACTCTGAGTTAGACAGATTTTTTTTCGCACTCAATTTGTGCAAACAATAGACATCAGTGCAATGAGCATGTGTGAAACGTGAAAGGAACAGCTAACTGTAGCCAGCCAACATTTGTTTGAAGGTAGATATATTTATTTGTCTCTTACATGAATTAAGCAATGGATTCATGCTAAAATGTGTTTTATGAATTCATTCATACCCTCCTTTATTTAAAGGTGGTTTTTAAATAATGAAATGTCATTGGAAATGTACATCAAAAGACACATACCTTATATTGCTGAAAAGATGTGTGTTGATTATTCCATTCGTCTGAGTTCATTAAAGTAGGAGTTTCACTTCACACCCTTTCTGCTTGTATATTTTCACCTGAGAACTGTCAGAGAGTTTTATTAGCATTAATGGTCAGGTTTTGCCATCCTTGCTCACAAGTAAAGATAATTTTCTGTGCAAGTAATCCCATTAAGGCCAAGGGGAAAGATACTCCTGGGAAAGGTACTCCTGGCCTAGGTGAGCCAGAGTGGAAGAATTTCCAAAGGGGTAGCCGTGTTAGTCTAGTCCAGCAAAAACAAAACAAGGAGTCATGTGGCACTTAAAGACTAACAGGTTTATTTTTCTCATGAGCTTTCATGGGAGAAAATCCCACTTCATCAGATGCTTTGAAGCATCTGACAAAGAGTGGAAGAAGCTGGCCCCAATTCAGCATGCCTCACAACATACTTGGGAGGTAGGGGGTACCTCAGTTCACCTGGGGTCAAACAGCGTTCCCAACCAGAATAGTAGATTCCTGAGCCGCGGTACGTGCTCTAACCACTAGATGACACTTCCTCTTTTTAGTGCAGACAGGGGGAATTAGACTGCATTCTTTGTGTTGGTCCCTCGTTCATAAAATGCTATCCTTACCCCTCAAACAGTATCACTGTGCCACCTTCATTGACAAAATGCGTACGTAAGGTAGGAACCTATTTTCTTCTAGATGGTAACATATGGTGCAGAGCAGTGGTTCTCCACCTGTGGTCTGCAGATGATGTCAATGGGTCCGTGAAAGGATGTTGTTATCATACCAGAGGAATTTTCCACTGGTGGTCAACTCACCAGGGGTCCACAGACTTCTTATGCGTAACATTTTGAAAGTGCCTCTTTAACTACATTAAAAAAAATTTAGTGGCGTGCAAATGAAAAAAGGCCAAGAACTGCTGAAGTAGAGAACGTCCTCGCTGCATGGTAAGCAGTGGGGGCTGTTGTCTGACGTGTGCGCGCCCTTTCAGGAGCTAGAGGGCCATGAAGTGGCTTTCTGCTGCAGTTATGGAGAAATCGGAAAGGGGAGTGGGAGAAGGGAAGACTACGGTGGTTCAGGAAAAGCCCCTTTTCACCTGAACTGGGAAGATCAGCACACTCCAACCCATGTGAGCGGTGAAACACCAGGCTCAGGATCTGCTGTGGGCATGGTATTAGTTGCTCCTTTCTTGGGGGACTGGGAAGGACTTTTTCCCTCATCATCAGATTGGCCAGGGTGGAGTAGGGTTGTTTTCACCTTCCCTACAGCAGGTGTAGGGGAGGCTTCATTGGGAATATGATGTTGCAATTTGTGATGATATAAACTTGGGGTGACTGTCCAGTGCAGATATTCATAGGGAAGGGATACAGTGATCTGATAAAATGGGTTGGGAATGGCTTTAAAGGAGATATTCTTTAAAGGAGCAAAACCAGGAGGCTCTGGGGCTCCTCTGATTGATAGAGCTGGGAGCCAACCGAGCTCACGTGGAAGGACTGAGGTCCCAACAGCAGGTTGACTGGGGACCAGGATGGGTAAGGGGAGAGGTGACAGACACCTCATGCCCCCTGCTAAATACTGAAATGATTATGGACATCCTGAACTATTCATTTTATCTGCTGGGTACTCCCAGACATACAGGATTAAACTAGTGGCCTAATTAATCCACATCCAATGTCTCCCGTCCTTCTTCCAGCATAGCCAGACAATAAGCCACTTCTCTCCAGGGTGCCAGCTAGTGGGTGGACACTGAGAGTTGTGGCAAGGTTTCGTGCCTCACTTACTGGTTCACCATGAGCAGTATGTCATTTACAAAGCAGACTGCCGCATGCTCATCTCCCTGCCTGTTTCTCAGACATCTTCATGTAGGTATCTCGCTGCTGCTCCTACCCCAGAAGAGCCAAACTTGATGTCGTCGTTGATCCATTAGAGTCTTCTCCTCCTCCACTGCACAATCTGGATAGTCTCTTAGATTTCTTTCCTTCCACCCCCAGCTCTTGCGAATTCCTGCCCCTTCTTTCAATATCTGTAAAATCTCTCCTTTAGAGACTGAACTGCAGTCTGTCTCCTCCCTTCCTCAGCTTGCTCCCTGCCATCCTCCTCTTTACCCCCTTCTGGTTTATGCAAAATGCCTCTGCTAAAAGATCCCCTCTAACCATATCATGCATTTCTCACCCAGCTGAGATCCTTTTGCTGGCATGCCTTCTTCTTTCTGCATTACTTCCTCATTGTTTACATCGGTCACAATCCCACTCCTGCCTTAGACTGCCCTCCTCACATCGTACATCCCCTCCGGCTCTCTTTGCTTCTCAGCCTCCTGCTTCTAAAGGAGCCGGGATGCTACAAGCCGCCTAGTAACCTCATGTCCCATTGAAGTTAAGAGGCATGCCACACCTGTTGGCACTGGCCTTCTCATCTTAGCTTCACACCTCCTTTCATGCCACCTTCTCTGCTTGGAGCAATCGGTCATTTCTCTTTGCCAGAAATTCTCCCTCACCAGTCTGAAATCCCTTTCCTTTTGTGATTCTCTTTGAAGCTGATCCGTTTACTGACAATGCCGCATGCTGTCTACCACCTTACCTAACCTCTTCTCATTTCTTGTATCTGAATTAGACTGGAAGAGGTCTAGGTCAAGGTCGCTGTGCTATGTGTTCCCACAAGTTATCAAGGGAATTTACAGAAATATATAAATGCTAAATAATACCATAGGTATTTGATTCAAATATATGTTTCAAATCACACACACATATCTGGTCTAAAATCTTCTGAAGCTAGGTTTATTCAAAGCACTGCTATTTCAGGTAAACTTGCCAGGAGGTAAGTCTGCTGCTGTTTTTGTTTAAGTGTGAAATAAAAAATTCAAAGGGGAGCCTTTTTGCAAATATTTTATTTAGGAAAGCTAATACCCCCCCCCCCCAATCTTTACAATTAAATTTATTTGCTCCAGACTGGTATCTCTGGATACCAAAAGTCTTCCGTTTAATCTTAATCTTCATTAAGATCAACTTTCTTTTCACAATTAACGTCATTTTGTCACAAAATGAATCTCATTTCACACTGTTATAACATATTCCTTAGGAAATTCAAGTTGCAAAGGGGCAGCAGTGTTAGTCTAGTTCAGTAAAACAAAGGAGGAGTCCTGTGGCACTTGCAGACTAACAAATTTATTTATTGCCTTCTGCAAGTTCCCCCATCTTCAAAGAGTCTGGCGAAGTGGGATTTTCTCCCATGAAAGCTCATGCAGTAAATAAATTTGTCTTTAGGTGCCACAGGACTCTTTTTTAGGAAATTCAGTGTCAAATTCCTGCAATAGTTTTGCAGACAGTTTTCACTACTTTTTTCCAGCTTTTTTCTCTGAGTTATAATGTGGTGTGAATTGGATGCTTAGCCAGAAGGATCTGCATGATGCTCACAAACTTATTTTAGTTAAGCTATTTGAAAGAAAGCAGACATCTTCTGTTTAAACTTGTAAAATTCTACTTCTTCAAGGTGAGTGAAACATGTTGTGGAAAAGGATGGGTGAGCAGAAGCTATGGTGGGCTTGTAAATTGGCAGGATAATTTTGCAAGCTTAATTATATTTTTGCTCTTTAAAAAAAACACAGGTGCTTCCTTATAGATGTAATATGCATCTGTAGGATATAGGTACACCTTCTTTTTAGGACTAAGCAAATTCACTGTCTGTTTCTGCTATTACTGAGATGAATAGCATCTTGATTGACAAGAAAACTAAGACGACTTCTGTTGAAATCTGTACTGCTCTCCTACAACAATGACATTCATTATTCCCAGGATGAATAAAAGAGTTACAATAGTTTATAATTTGGTCTCATTTCTTTCATCTTGATATGCTTATTAATCACCTTGTCAAAAGACAGTCCAGGAAACTTTGTTCATACTACCTGGTCTGGACTGCAAAATCAGTTTTTTTTTAATTAGTGTTTTCTTGGGGAATCTGATAAATAATCCTTGAATTTCAGGGAACTTGACTAGAAATCAGAAACTTATAAAGTGTTCCAGTTAAACAGTGATGAAAGAAACCACACCACCTCAAGATGAGAGATGATCAGCTGTACTAAACTAAGCCAGTCTGGGCCAAATCAATATTTGCATAGAAACCTCTGAATTCATAGGCGCTGCAGCTCTTGAGGTCACAGATAGTGACGTTCTCCTGTTAGCATCGAACCAATGCTCTGATACGGTATTGGCAGATTGTGTTGATGGGGCAGCTCTTTGACTAGGATGCAAAACCAAGGTCTTGATTATTTGCACATTTGAAGCTCCCATATTACCTCTCACAAGAGTAGAGCAATTTAACTCAGCATATTGGCTAAATTTCAAGTTCAGTCATTACAGCTTGCCTGCCGTTTCAATCATGTGTACTGTTCTTCACATCTTCTTTTCCTAAACTGTTGGGTGTCTGTATGCTATTATTGATGATGATGATGATGATGATAGTTGGCATTGTTATGTGGCACTTTTCATCCCTAAGATCTCAAGGGGTTTTACAAATAAAGGTATCATTCCCTGATTTTACAAATGATTACTTTATGACTTGTATTCTGTGAAATCCATAACATGTTATGTTTTCTAAACTCAGGGAGGCAAAATCCCTGTTTCTTAACTGGGGACAGGAGGGACTAGGAGGATAAATGTGTCCCAAAGCTACTGTCACAGTTAGGAACAAAATGTGGATTTGTTGATTCAGAACCTGGTTTAGGATGGCTAGTTTTCCCAATTTTATATGGACATTCCCAATATTTGGGGCTTTCTCTTACGTAGGTGCCTATTATTCCCAACTCCAACTGTGATTTTTCACACTTGTTACCTGGTTACTTGAGGTCAGTGGTTATCAAACCCTGGGTTGAGATCCAGTACTGGGTCACAGACCCTCAGCTATCACGTCGCAGTGCTGCTGATGCCAAAAGACTCGAATGCATTGCTCAAAGAAGTATTTATTGGTTTGTGGGCATAAATGATTTTTTTCAAGCAGGTTCTGACAAAAAAAATTTGCAAACCACTGCCCTAGGTGCCTTAGTCATGGAAGAACACTGCAAGTTTTTAAAAGCAGCTGCTACATTTCACCCCAGAAATGGCCACCTTTCAGGGGTGGGTGAAATGAACTGAATTGTTCACGCCTTGGTGAAATTGCTCAGGGGTGCAAATGTAATTTTCATATGGAGGAGGCCAAGGGCTGCTGATTTTGGAGAAAGAGGGGATATGGGAAAATCTTCCTGGAGCCGAGCACATGATGGGTAGGGGGGGCCTATTGTCCAAAGTGACAGGAGATTTCATCATCTCCTCGAGCCCTCACCCAGCCTAGTGTGCCTATGTTTGATCAGCCATCTATACCACTTGAACCAGCTCTCTGTTGTTGACTCAGCTGCTTTTGTGGATCTCGAGGAGCCTCAGCAGCCTGACTTCTGCAAGATCCCCACATGCGATGCTGTGCCATGGAGCTACCCCTCTCTGGGAGGGATTAAGAGTCACCAGGGTGTGTGTGTGCCTGTGCATGCACATTTTTCTGCAGATCTCTGTAGGATGCTAAGGCAAGGGGAGGGTTGGGTCCTCTGGCCCTCCCTTTTGTTGTGCCCTAGAAATTCCTTTAGAAAATGGCTTGAGGTCCAACCGGGTAAAAAGCACAACCAAAATATATGTATCTTCTAAGTCTGGGCCAGAAGTCCCCTCTGTATGTGTTGTGCAAAGTGCAACCCTGTTTAATACAGATACTAGCAATGTTGGCACTAATTTCACAGTATGCTGAGGAGAGATTTATTGTATTTGCATGTGGATTTACAGCATATCTAGTAGGTTGCCCGCTTCTTCACGCCTTAGCGTGTTGGGTGTTCAAAAAAATAATTATGTGCGCAAGGTTGTTCCTGTAATTGGCTTATGGAGAGTTTGTTGAACTTGCGTCTTCAGCATTAATAAGCAGCCTAATGATACAACTGCACAGTAAACAATCCTGAAAGGTCTGCTGGGGACACAGCTGATTAAAAATACAAAGCACACATTGGTATCGTTCTGTCCCGAAATGAAGGGTGTCATTTAGTGATACATTTCATCCGCCTGCTGACTGTGAGGAAAGATACCTGTCTGTTCAATCTTTTTTAAGCTTAGTCTTCTTTATAACCATTACTTTGGTTGCAACATCTGAGGCTATCTGGTGCTATTGATTTTTGAAGGTAAACAGCTCATGGATGTGTTTGCATGCAAAATGGGTATAGAGATTTTCTTCCCAAAGTGCCAAAATATTTTAAAGGGTAGCAGTTGGGATTGTTCGTGTCTTGTTGCTAGTTCCTTGCAGGGCCTGATTCTGCTCTGGTGTAAACACGCACAGGTTTTATGTAACCTCCTTGAAGTCACCCTGGTGTAGGTGAAACCAGAAGCAGATGGATAACTTTTAACTTGTACAGGCAGTATTAATCCTGTTTTGGTAGTTTTGCAGGGCTGACTACAGTGCCTTTGACTATGGACCCACAAAGAATATCTCTGTTGGGGTATTCTGTGTGCATTCCCCCGAGAGTCTGAGTAATGCCTTTGATGCTCATATTATATGACACATCTTTCATGCCTGAGAAACCTTATATGTTCTCATTAAAGGGAATCTCATTGGCCATAATTGAAAGTCTGGCAGCACTTCAGTTTCATTAAAGGATAACTAAAAGAGATGCATTTTCCTTCCTATGAATCAACGGCAGCCTCTGTGAGCTCTAGACATAGTTTTATGAATAATATGTGCTAACTTTTGGACCTGGTCCATAGATCCAGATACCTGAAGCTCACTGGCAATTTGCCTCTGCTCTATAATACTTTTTTTCTGACGAGCAGAACCAAAGATGTACAGAACAATAAACAGTTAATGTTCCACGTGAAGTGAGTTCTCGAGCACGTTATGGGCCTCATTCAATTAAAAAAAAGTCCCACTTTCATAGAGCAAAATACAGCTGAATATTTTTTTTTAAGTGAATAAAGTTCTAAGAAAGTGACTTGCAGTTCTTCAGTTTGTGATGTTCATTCTTATATTTCTAGTGCTGGTTTAGTTCAGGGTGGGGCAGCTCCCCACCCCCTGGCACAGTGCAAGGATAACATGTGGGGTAAATTGGCATAGAAGCTGTGTTTAATAAGATAGGAATGGCTTTAACAACCCATGGCAAGGTTGCTGTGGGGCTTGGGGAAAAGGGATTTCTAGAAACTATCCAGCTGAAGAAGATGGAGGTGTTGCAGTATGTGTAACATCCTTATGTTAGAATTTATGCACCTCTAAAACAGGTATTTATTGCTTGCCTACTTCACATGGCTGTTCTGAAGCTTTATTAAGGCTTATAAAACATTGAGATGCTCAAGGTGTTTTGTAAATGCAAATGGTTGGCATTGTTATTTCAGAGGGGCAAAATATGTCTCCACTGCCTGAGGGGCTGTGACACCTGTGTAGAATATAACACCATTGGGGGTGCTGCAGGGGGATCAGAGCACCGAGAGGAGCAACTTTTGTTGTCTCTTTGGGTATGTTTACACTGGAGCCTTAGGTTGACAACCTTCCTTAGGTTGACTTAAGGAAGGTTAAGTCGACCTACAGACCCCCTGCGGCCACACTGAGCTTTTATTAAGCTGATTTAAGCGCTTCCTTAAGTCAACTAATAACACTATCTATTAAATTCAGCTTAACGCTTCAGTCGACCTTATTAAGTTGACTTAAGCCAGTGTAGATGTGGAAAAGCCCTTAAGTCGACCTAATTGGCCTCCAACCCCCTCTCAGAGTTCCTGAACACCCGAAGGGTTGACCTAGCACCTTCCAATGTGGACGCAGGCAGTTGACAGACTTTTCAATGTGGCCTCTCTAAGTCTACTTAACAAGGTCAACTTTGAGGGTAAGTTTGTGGTGGCAGCCCAACGTTCAGATGCGATTCAGCAGCAAGTATGAACTCGCTGCTGCGCTGCAGAAGTCGGCTCGAGAAGTCCTGCCCCCTAAAAGAAGTAGCTGAAAGCCAACTGCAAGCCATTTGTGGTTGGATTCCCTGAGTGCGTCCCAGTCTCTTAGATGGTTGCTGGCAGATATGCAAGGTATTTTACATACCTTGAGTAGTTGCTGACGACTGCTGCCAAAAATCCCAGTAAGTAAAGACTAGGGCTAAGTCGACTTAAATTTGACGTTGTTAAGTTGATGTAACAACACCTCCAGTGTAGACATACCCTTTGAAAAGTGTGAGCTGCGCTCTCTTCTCTCCTTGCTGTGCTGTGTGGAAATGGCCATCGCCCTGCCCTCAGCGCATGAAAGTGTTGGTGCTGCTCCTCAGCTCTAGTAGCCCAACCACAATTCTTACAGCTGAGCAAAGACCAGAATTTTGGACCTCCAGGATATTCTCTATGATAAGCTTTGGTTTTTCCTCCAGATCAAGACAAAAAGTTGAAAAACTGAATCATTCTATAGACAGAAATCCTGAAAAGCTTTGATGGGGAAATGGCAAAACATTGAACTCCAGTTCTGAATGCTTCTGCATTGCCTCATGGGAGCTATAGTTTGGGAACCTGGTGTCCTGTTCTCCTCCTGTATGCCAAACTACATCTCACACTAGCATGACCTCTGGCATCTGTCTCGCATCCTGGGACGCAAAGTCCAATGAGGGAGCCTGGTCTGTTATGAAGAATGGGGTCCTGAAGTACAGTGCCCAATTGGTAAGGGTAAGAGTCACAGACAGCTCACAGGTAACAAACAGAAATTCACAGGAACCTGTAACTTGTCTGTGATTCTTACTACACATACAAAACTACAAATAACCATGACAAAAATCTCACTCTTCTTACCAACTGGCAATGTGGCACAATAGGAAACTGCAGTTTAATGTTGAAATGACCTGAAAAGAATGTTTTCATTTTATTTTCCTTATTGAAAACTTCTCCTAAAACTGCTTTTTCTGTCAAAAAATTATTTTGACAGAAAATTCCCTCCAGCTCTGATTATCCAGTCTGTGAGCGTAGCGGATGGGATAAACTCTGCACGCTCTTTAACAGGAGTCATACTAAAAGGGTTGTTGTTGGACCCCAAGGGTACAGAAGTGCTTATATGATGATTTTTGTCTACCTGAATAGTGTGTCAGTAACACTAGCAAAGGACAACTGGGGAAATAATCCATTAGAAAATTTTGCCTCTTTCTTATTTCCTTTGGGAAACTCCTCCTGATTTTTCTAAGATTTTTTTTTAGAAATTATTTTGGCTGAATAGCCTCCTCAGGCAGTTCTTAGCGTGTATTTTGTTTGCTCTGGTATGTGCAAACCCATGGAAAACTATGGACTAATGGGTTGTAACTGGGATATTGAAGTTAGAGAACAGGGAGGATTCACACCTGTGTACTTTCAGTGCCTACACTGTTTTGATTGGGCACATGGATCACATGTTATGTTCTCTTTCCCTGATTGGATAGGTCCAACCAGTATAAAATCAGAGTTCCTCCAGGAATACTCAAGATGGCAAATTTTAAAATTCACTGTCTAGAAAAGTTCTGCTGCATTTGCACAAAATCATCTTTTTCCATAAATGCCCCGGCCAGCTATCTTGCTTGAAAGAACACTCGAAGCAACTGAACACAAAAGAAGTGTGAAGCCAGCTGAAGTGCACTTTTTTGCTAATTTAAAAGAATATTCTTTTAGTTTGTAAATTCCTTGGGAGGAGGGGCTGTCATTTAGATTATTCTTATTCTGTTCTTAGAACAATGGATCCCTGATTTATTGGCCTCCAGGTACTGCTGCAATATACAGATGAAATAGTAATATTCATAAAAAACTAACTATTCCCTCAGCTCTGTACACCAGCAGATTTGTAAGACAGCACAGGTACATTTTATGCTCTCAGGTCCACGGTCAGTCATGCTCGATAGCAGTGAGAAAATTGGATTTGTCAACTAGTAATCCCACAGTGATCAATAATTAGCTGTAATTATACACTATTTAAGTGCTATGGAGAGGGAAGTTTGTGGCTGGAATGGGAAATTAAGAATGGCAGATGTATCTGTTCATTTGTCATAGGAGAAAGTAATTTAAAAAACTGAAGTTATACAAAGAGAATAGAACTAAATTGCTTTTCAAAGCTGTACTATGTCACACAGCTCTAGTCCTGAAGATCAGCTGCATATTTTAGTCAAGAAGCAGGTTAATTCATGAGTTAACTGGGTTCACTGACTATGAGCACCATAGTTTGAGTGACAGAGAAGTTTGCTTTGTTGGAGGTGTTTTTTTCCCCATTCCCTAGTACATAGTTACTCTTATGGGAATTGTGTAAGATAATTTTTTTTTTTTGTAATGTGCTTCGGCATGAAATGTCTTTTTGATATTTTGAATGTTTCCCAGCCAAATCCCAACATTTATGTGTGTGTGAATAACCTAGCTCACTGTACCTTCCTGAGAAATTCAGTCGCTATTTAAATATGTGATCGAATGTATTAATTTGGCATGGAAGAGTCACCCAAAGAAAAGATGGGTAACCACTGAACAGTCACAGGGTCATATGCCTGGTTTGAATTCAGATCTTCTCTCTTTATTTTCTACTGGTGATGCTTAAAAAGTGAATAATATAGGCTAGGTTTTCACAGAGGCTGAGATTTTTCAAAGGGAGCTCTGGGTACTTGGCACCTCTGAAAATCCAGGGTCTTGGATTTGAATAAAGGATACTCAATTAATCTACCACAGGTAGCTCTTCTCAGCCAATGAACTAAAGAGGATTGCTGACACCCCATCTGGGTAAGAGTTATTTCTCCTCTCCAGCCATGTCTGATCATTGTTCTCTTTGCAGTCATTAAAATGACATGAACCATTTAACCTCAGGAAGTGGGAGTGAGGCTAGACCTGTTACACAATTATACATGAGAATAAGCTGAGATAATTTATGGTATTTGAGGGACCAGTGCTTTTTAAGCTTCTTGTATCGCTGTGGTACATGACTAAGATTAGCAGATTGTTGTTCATGTCTCCATGATGTATCCGTAGTAACCTGGCCAGCGTCCAATGGAAGTGATAGACTTTTATTTTGAATGAGCCCGTGACCCACAGAATTAGAGATGCATTTTTTGGTTGTTTAGAAATCCACAGTATGTCCTGGGGTTTAGTTGCAAAACAAGAAACTGCTAGATCTGAGCTCTACTCGCAGACTTTACCAAAGACTTTGTGTATGGCCTTCAGTGAGTTGTCTAACTTCTGTGCATCTGTTTCACCATCCATAAAGCGTGTGTGAAATAACACATTTCTTACTTATGACTATTCCTGTTCCTTTTTCATTTACTTTAGTGTTTGACATGTTTCCACCATTGACTTTCTTTGACTTCAATAGGAGTTGAGGGTGCTAGCCCCCTCCAGTAGGAAGCTGCCCCGCATTTGCAGTTGGTGTTGATCACTTTCATGGGTTCTTGTGATAAATGTATGTAATTTTGGATTTTGCAGCTTTGAAGTGAAACTGCCAATTTTACATAGTGGGAAATCTCTACCTGGCAGAGCAGACACTTTGGATCAAATTCTGCTCTCAATTACACTGCTGAAAATGCAGGGTAACTCCCAATCCAGTAGAATTGCAACATAACCAAACATACTATAACAGCTGAGAAGAGAAATAAATTACAGCTTGATTCTTTCCTTATCTCTGCAGTTTCTGGCATCTAATCCTGCCCCACCAAACTGAAATCTACACAGCCTGAGCTTTCCTAAGGGACCGATTCTTGACCTCTCTGATTTCAGTATAATTTAGTAGTAGCTTCGCTGAAGTTGTGTGGGTATGAGGGAGATCAGAATTAAGCCTCGTACCTATGTTTGTGCCATAAGAATTGAGATCGGGGGTCAGTATTGATTTACATTTTGAATATACAAGTTGGGCCTTGTATAGCTGATACAATGAACTTGAAGAGCAGACGACTTACTTGATTGGTGTATAGTGGTACTGGTCCTGACAATCTGTCACTTCTAGGTAGGCAAGTAAATAATGATGCAAGATAAAAGCAATAGCAGGATCCTCTGCAAAGGAAGCAAAGAGAAGACAAAATGTACTTGAAAGGCCCAGGTGCCATAGTTTGGAGCTACATGTTCTTCCTCTCTTATCATGGAGACTTCATAATGGTTTGAAAATTGGGCAGTGACAAAAATTGAATTCTGTGAATCCTTGGAACAATTATGAGCATTTAAATTTACTTATCAGATCTTTAAGGTGAAGGCATCTGCATCTATTTGTCCCTGTATCAGGAAGAAATAAACACACAATCAGTTTTGTTTGTGGGTGACATTTTTATCTTTGCTCTCTAAGGAACTAAGAAACAGAGAGAGCCGTGACACAGATGCTTTTTAAAAACAGTTCTCCATGTTAGAGCCAACACGGAAATGATGGAGAACTATGCTATTCTTTCAGCAAATGGTGATGAGAACAGCTCGTCAGAGTTTACACAGTGTACGTACAAGAAATTGACATTTCTTTAGCCCTGTTGGGTTGATTGTTCTGATTTCCATAACTGGCAGGCCTTTGGTATCTTGGCACAGAAGAGTTAATTACAGCAGAAAGAGCATGCGCTGGAAGGAGGACTATGTAGTAGACCCACATACTGACTCTGTGGATCAGACCTAAAGAGAAGATTTGGCTCGTAAAGCGAAGGGAGTAACCAGGTGGGAAGAGGAATTGCGCTCTATGTGTGAATCTGTCCAACATCTGTATCCTCTAAACTGCCAAGTTTGGCACAGTAGACACCTCAAGGAAGGAGGCAGAGAAAGAAGCATATAGCACACCTCCAATAACAGCAAGGATATACACAGGAGTCACTGTCAAGCAATCTAATCCTATTTTGAAGTCATGCTCTGAAGTCCTTAGGAATTTTCCTGAAGGAGAGCTCCCCAACTCCTATTGTGTTTTAAGTTTGACTTTCTCACTTGGAAAGAGATTGCAATTGTATCTAGAAACGGACCTTTTTGACTTTATGGAGGCCACTTTGGAGTATAAGGGAGTCTGTCTGCCACCATTTGATAATTCTTTACAGAGACTATGTGGCTTCAAGTTTGCTTCACCTAGCTTCTTCAAGGGAGACAATGGGATAAAATGCTAGAGAGAATGAATGTGAAATCAGAATATTTGGCTTATTGTATTACCTCATTACTAGAGAGTAGGGAGCACAGTGTATGCTGTGTTCTCCCTTTTTGTCATAGGATATGTCTACACGGGGAAAAGTTTAGTTCAAATTTGTTAATTTGAACTAATAAGTTTGAGGCTAGTTTGAACTAAACTCAAACTTGTTAGTTCGAATTAACAATGTGGACTAATTTGAACTAACGTTAGTTAGAATTACTCTACTTTGATAATTCAAACTAACTGTCCTTAGTTTGAAAGTAAATTCAAACTAAGGGTTAATCCTTCTGTATATCATCCTTAGTTTGAACTAACGATTGAACTAAGGGCTTAGTTTGAACTAACCAGCAGGTCTTACTAGATCAAACTAAACTTTCATTAGTTCAAACTAATGAAAGCCTAGTGTAGACAGGCACTAAGTTAGTTCAAATTAAGCCTCTTTAATTCAATCTAACTTGCAAGTGTAGACATACCCATAAAGACTTGTGTTTAGTTCATGATGAATTATGGACTAGAATGGAATAAAATGAAGTAGAATTATACAACCTAGTTACTTATTTAAAGAGGCTCACCTCATGCATCTGCCTTTATAGGCTGAAAATATTACAGGAAAAAGGTATGACTGTACCAAAGTCTATCAGACCTAATGGAACCTAGGAAGTTAGACGTAGAGTTGATTCAGCAGCTCCTGGCATCTATTTTGTAAGCAGCAGGATTTGTAGCATGCATTTCTCTTCTTTACAGTCTTCACTCTTACTGTAAGGGAAGTAAGTAAGAAAGAAAAACATGAGAAGAGAACAGAGATGCAAAATTAATTTGGTAACTCCAACCCTGTCATGTAGCTTAGGAGGATGTGGAAAAGCAATGCTAAGAAATACAGAATTGTTACGTCTGCCTTAAAACAAAGTCAGAGATAATGGTGATGAATGGTGCTTTGCTCTCATTTAGTATATTCCAACCAAAGCTTTATGGACATTAATGAATAAAGTTTCACAACCCCAGTGTGGGAGGTTAGTATTTCAGGGGTGGTCTATGCTACAGAACATTGTTGACAAAAAGCAGGAGCGTTGCATGCTGGAACACTCCTCCCGTGCATGCAGCTCCCCGCTATGCCAACATAATAAAATTACCTCAATGAGAGGCCTAACAAAGGTGGTTTTATCTTTGTAGTGTAGTCAGCCCTAAGTGAGAGACTTGTGCACTGTCTAGCTTGGCAGTTGGTGCGGTAGCCTCGAATGTGGGAGATGGGCTCCTGATTCAGAGCAAGGTTCGTTGGTTGGTGGTTTTATTTATTATCCCAGATCACTTTGAACAAGGCAGAGTGGGACTTTCTTTTGGATCTCCCACATCCCAAGCCATTGCTCTTGCATGCACCTTAATCAAAAAGTTCCAAAGGTGGTAGCCGTGTTAGTTTAGTTCAGCAAAACAAACAAGGAGTCCTGTGGCACTTTTAAAGACTAACAAGTTTTTATCACATGAGCTTTCGTGGGATAAAACCTCATGTCTGAGGAAGTGGGATTTTCTCCCACGAAAGCTCATGCGATAAATGTTAAGTGGCACAGGACCCCTTGTTTGTTTTGAATCAATAAGCTTAGTTTTCCCTCAAAAAGAAAGGACTTTGTGAAACAATTCCATTTTGGTGGAGGTGTTTGAAAATTTTTGGTTTTGTTCCAAGGAGAAAACAGTTTGAAACCTGATGGGATGCAACTAGACAGAGAAGTCATCCTTTGGTTAGCGCTGATATTATTTCTATTTTATAGATCAAGAAACTGAGGCACACTGACGTAATTTGCTCGAGGTTGCATCAAGCCTGCATTCTTTTGCTTGACTTCAGTTCACCATAGTTCTCTTGGCTCCTAGCTGTTTGCTGGCCATGCTGCTTCTACAGAGGGATAATATGGTGCACTGATGCCGAAATGTGTCTGAAAATTCAAATGGGTTATACATCTAAAATGGGCATTCTACCTTTTGTGCTACAGACCATCATGGAGAGCATTGTCTTAGAGTGGACAGCGTATGTGCAGCCAAAGGACACTTGTATAACCCTATCAGTTTGTGCTGTATGATTTCTGTTGTTGGCTTGCCATAGGGGGTTTGGAATAGAAGAGTAAGATAATCTGAATAGAAAGATGACATCCTCAGAAGAGCACCGTCCAGCATGTTTTACCAGCTGGCCTTATGGTTCAAAGAGAATAAGCAAATATAGCTGGAGAAACTAGGGTCTGCTTCAGTGGTTACAATAGTACCAGCATAACAGAAGAACTGGGAACGTCAACAGAGATGACTCTGTTGATCTGATTCTCCCATCAATTGCCAGTGACTGTGGAGATGAATTGGGCTGAGTGCATTACCAAGAAGGACTCCTATTTCTTCATAAGATCTGTTCAAATTTTCTTTTCCCTCCTTTCAACAACGCACATGAGGAACCACCAAAATCAGTTATTTTGCATTCTTTAATACCTTATGGGGTTTGTGTGATGGAGTTTCTTGTGGCATCTTTCCATTGGCTTTTAAATGGCATTCTGACTTTTAAAAATTTGATTGTGATAATGATTAGGGGAAAATTCCATGGTTCTTAACCTGCAAAATGTGTGTTGAATATTGGTTGAGCAAGGATTGTGGAATTGGACCTGGCTGGAAATTGCCCGAAGTAGAACAGAGTAAAAACTAAATGAGGATCTTACATTTGGCCCGTGATGAAATGCTGTATATTAATGACCTCCAGGCAGGTTATAAAGTGAAAACAAATTTGACCAGTTGAAAGCTTACAGGGAAACAGGTTAATGGTCTTTTTCTTTGTAATGTTATCAGGAACCAATGTATAATCAGCTTAGAAAAGCAAAGTAAGTACACGGAAATGCACTTTTAAGTCGATTCATCCCACTGTTTGTTTCATTTTATATTGTGAGCATTCTGCAGCATTGACTGCTTGAAGGCGTTGCTCAGTCTAAGAGGAGCCCCACAGCTGAATAATAGGGACACAGAAAGTAAGGCAAACTAACATGTTTAAAGAGGAGTGTTTATAGAAACCTGGGAAATTGTGCTTTGACCCGGGCTTTGAGAAAAGCTGCATGTGTTTCGCTCATTGCCGCTCTCTGACAGCTCTCATGTAGAGAAACACTTCTCACCGCGAAGGAACTGCCAAGTCTATTTGAAATGAAAGTTTCTGATTAAAATGGGCACGGTGGAGCCTCCAGCTGCCGGCAGCCATATTGTGGAACAATTACAGCCATGGGATCCCTGTGCAGAAGTTGTTGCTTTAATGATCCGTAGATCTTTTAAAATATTTAAACCAAAATGCTTAATGATTTAAATATTCAAGAGTATTCTTCTTCCTCTGATGAAAGCAAGATGGAAACTGGTTGAGAATCAGATTGCCTGTGTCACAGATGTAAAATCAAACACTTTCTACTTCACTTCATGAGCTTAGTTTGATCTGTACAGAAGGGATTTGAGAGTGCTCAGGCCAGATTTGTAAGCTGTGTCCTGAAGTTCTTGCTGAGGGAAGGATCCTGCTACCTTTCCTCCCCTCCATCTTTATTGGAAAGATCTGGTAAAGGGATGGGGGGAAAAAATTGCCAGTCTCCTCCACTGAGGGCTGGTTAAGATTTGCAGGGGTTTCTGCCAGCCAAAATCAACTGATCTTGGAAGGAATGGGGGTCAGTTCCCAGTCTGCCAGGGTCTTTCCGTATGACTGTGGGCAAGTCTCTCTAACCCTGCTCTGTGGTAGCTCCTCATCTGTAAAATGAAGATTATTGCACTCCCAGACCTCTGAGAGTGTCGAGGATCAAGACACTAGATTGTGAGTCATGTAAAAACCTAAGAGAGGCAATGGGTCCCATGTCTTTGACCTGCCCTTAGGGATTCTGAGCTCATTACAAAGCTGTGATAGTGTAGCTTTGCTCAAAAGGAGAAGGGGATTTTCATGGCAGAAGGTCCCTTGCCCCAAAGTTAGTGCAGCAGTGAAATCTTCCGATTTAGACCATACGGTTTGCTAGAAACGTGGGCAATGGCACGTGATGGACTTGATTCGGTGTCCCTCTAATATGAACCTGGATAGTGATGCAATTTCAGGCAGATTAGTCCATTTAGTTATTCCAAAAAGAGACTTTAATGGGCATGGACAAGAAAAAGGATTTCCACAGCTCATTTGCTGAGCGGAGCAGCTAAACACAGTCTCCCTACCAATGTATTAATAGTTTTCAGACTGTTCTCACTATTTCAGTCACTAGAAAGACATTGCAGTCAATGCACTGATAAGCTTTCCACAGCGCGCCAAAAAAAAAAACCACACCCCACAACCACTGACGTTCCTGACGAGTCTGTCTTTTGTTTATCTCAACAAGAGCAGTTTCTTCTGATCAGTTTTGATTGGTGTAACCACTGCCTGGGGAGTTTGTGAATGAATGACATCTAATGAGGGTTCAGTGTCATTTCTCTGTATCCTTTAAGAATATTTTACTCTGGAACAACAGAGAACAGAGATGAAAATGGGCCATGTTGCTTTTTGTATTGTTTAAGCAAATAACCTCTTTTCTTAAGCCACCTTGAAGGAAGCTGGTTTTTCAGTAAACAAAAGGGAAAATCTGCTTGGTATATTTTTGTTTTTGATTTAAGACTGTAACATGTAGAAGGCTCACTGGCTCATCTGTCTGACTGGTATCAGAATTTATGTATTTATTTTCCTCCCAGTCATTTGTACTTCTCTATCTTCAGATGTCTGACAAAGTGGGATTTCTTCCATGAAGGCTCCCATGACAAATAAATTTGTGAGTCTTTGAAAGTGTTACTAGACTCCTTGTTTGTTTTTGCTGAACTAGAATGACATGGCTACCACTTTGGAACTTGATATCACAATACTTACCTTTTAGGATGGAAATAGTGCTGCAGATGTATTCCACCTTGCTAAAAGATTTGAAATCTTCAAAGGTACAGTGGCTGTTTGATGTCTGTGAAGCTCAGGAACCCCATTCACTAAGGACAGAAGGCATTTTGGCAACCTGCGTATTACGACCGGTGCCTCAGAATTACCTAAAAAAAGCTAGAAGGTGTACTATTGCTGTATACTGATGTTTCCCATTGGTGTCACTGTGAGTTGTTTTGCACAGTGAGATCAGAGGCAGGATATTTTGGTGAAGGAGCAGTTCAGGCACTCCCCATGCAACACCCCTTTTTGAGCCTTGCTTTATCTAAAAGATGACAAATCCATTATTCTCTCCAAGAGTTGAGGGCTTCTGGATGCTGGATCATCAATAATATACAAACTCTTCTCAAGAGAAGATTTCCTTTTCCTTCCCACATCACTTCTTACAGCAGGTTGGTATCAATAGTCACAGCTCAACAGCATCCTCTTAGGAAAGGCTTTCACAAGACATCCCTCTTTCAGTGCTAAGTAGAGCCCCTGCACATTTTGGAGACAGAAGGAGCACATCTTGGTGTCAGAGACCTCCAGTAAGGACATCCAACAGGAGAAGTACTTGTATTGTTCCTTAAAAGCCATAACTGATGATGATAGAAAGATAAGGTGGATGAAGGGATATTTTTTATTGGACCATCTTCTGTTGGTGAAAGAGATGAGCTTTCAAGCATACACAGAGCTTGCCCTCAAGCCTGTTTCATTTGCCAACAAATGTTGGTGTGGGAAAAGACATTGCATCACCTCCCTTTTCTCCCTAATGTCCTGGATCCACACAGCTGCAACGGCACCACATACCTGATGACGGCAGGCCTCCTACTGGTACAGCTCTGTGCTATCAATGTATCAGAGACTGTGTGGTCTCATGGATAGATCAATGGATGGTCTCTAGTTCTGTTCCCAGTGTTGCCTCTGGCCAGCTGGCTGACCTTGAGCAAGTCCCTTCCCCTCCCTCAATTGCAATTTTCCAATCTGTAATTTTACTTAATTCAAAATTGTTTCATTTAAAAAAAAATCTCATGCACTTCTGTTTGTGTTTTAAAATTTGATTTATTTTTCATTATCCTTCCAAATCTTTTTTTCCTGATGAAAGCACATGGATGTGAGCTGTCATTCACCTTTAATTCTGTAGGAGAGTTCAGTGAACTATAGGCAGCAAATTGTATCTTTGTTGAATGTAGTCCCCTTTCTGTCTGCAAATCACTTGTATTATTTTTGCAAATGTGATCAATATTTGAAAGTTATTCAAACAAAGGGACTATGAAGTAGTCATTCTGTCCCTTTGTTTCAAGCATTTCCCATTCATAATTTGCTATGCCGTTTGTGCTTTTGGTCACCTAAGTGGCATGGTGTTTTTCTACTCCAGGTTTGGAAATGCTGCACTCAGAAAGGATATTCAAATTGGCAATGCAAACTGTCCAAGTACAGTGGCAATATATTTGCTCTAATAATTACGGCTTTTCTCTTTCTGAATACGTTTTAGTAAACAAAAATTCATTGTGGGAGAAATTTTTCAGGGATGCTATCTAAAAAGGAGAGTAAGAGACCTTTTTGATTCAAAGTGATACTTGTTGTTCAAAATATGTTATGTTAGGTTTTTTGCACAGTATCTGTCCTGTTCTGTAACCACAATTTCTCCCATCTATTTATTTAGTTAAAATTTTATCAAATACAGTATCTAGGGGCATGCACAGTATTTAACATGGGTTTTCAAAACATTAATCTCCCCATTCCTTTGTCTAAAATAAAATTCACACAAACTATTTCTCCTCCTTAGGGTAGAGTTGATTATACCCCGCTTCAAAGACCAGCAATCCACTTTTGTTAAACCAGAAGGGAAAGTTCCACAGTCAAAGATCATCCTCAGAAAATCCTCTGTCCAGATATTTCTATCTATAACCCTTTAGTGTGAGTACCACCGTGCAGTTTTAGGCCATCATGGTAATGATTTGTGGCTGGTATCTTTCCTTTAATTCCCAATGATGATCAGAGACTCTTGATATCTTCCCCCACCCCCTCCAAACATGCTGACTAACTTTCTATTTGACTACATCAAACTAATTTTGTCTGGTTTGTCATGTACAATGCAAAAGCAAGAATGTAGAGGAAGCTGCACTTCTGGTGGCAAGAAATCATATTATATTCAATGTAATTAGTTGTTCTAGAAGTGTGATTTCAGCTACCAACGTCCCATTAAATTACTTCCAATCAGTCTCAATCTGCCAAATGAAATCCTCTTGATTTAGATGTAAAAATGTAATAAATATGAGAGAGTACATTTTGCATTTGTATTTTATCTTCCCCTGGTACTGTATATTACTTTCCAGTTTCTCCCTGCTCTGAAAGTGCATATCTCACCTGTTTCACTCAGCTATAATGTACATTGATGTCCTGCTTTATCATGGTTTGTTCTACGGTATGCCAAGTTTGAGCCATTAGCAGTTAAATTTGATGCACAAGTGTGAAGATGTCTTCACTGCATGAATGTACTTCAAGAAAAGGGCATTTGACAAGTGGAGGTGGGTTAAATGTTCCCACTAGCAAGTCAAAATTCAACCTCCATCTTTATTATACATCTGAGATTATATTTTGCTTTTACAGAAATGTTCATATACATCAGCATTTTTGATTGGAAAGTCTTTAGACCTGAGGTGGGCGAAAACTGATGATACAATTTTGCACCAGTAATTATTTGTCCAGGAGGATGTTCTTGGATGCATAAGTGTTTGACTTATGGTATATTTGGATAAAGTTTCAGCAATTGCTTGAGGAGATAATTGAAACCACAGTTATGTGTGTGTGTGTAGGGAGGGAGCTTAGGCAGGCTAGCCTGAAAGCCAAACTCAAAATGCTAGTATTTGTGGTACAATTTGTGGGTGCACAATTGCGAAGATAGTGAGCTTTTTGTGGGTGCCTGTAAAAGCGTAGTGCAGATTTGAAAACTGGGCCATAAGTGTGTTGTTTTTTAATGCAGCTGTTTCTTACCCCTTCTCTGTCTCTTGACCTTTTGATGCTGAATGGTAGACTTGCCTAGTCATATTTGAGCTGAGTGGGTAGCTGTAAAACCTATCCACAACACCTGTTCCCAATCTCAAGGCATGTCTACACCATGGTGGGATATCGGCAGCGGTCGATGAGAGATATTCAAGGTACTTAAAATACTTTGCATACCTCCCCTTGACTGTCTACCACCTACTTACCATAGTGTCTTCAGTGTGGTGAGTCAAAAGGAAATGCCCTCCCATTGACTCACGCTACTCTACTTATCAGGGAGGTCTTCAGCAATTGACTTCCTGATCAGTTGAACGTGTCCTCACACACCTGATCACTCTGATGGTGGCAAATTGGCCGTCAGTGAAGACTAAAGCGAAGTAGCAGCTATCTCCTGGAACAGAAATGACAAGTGTTGGAGATTCCCAGCAACTGGAGAGTTCAACATCGATCTTATTTGGTTAAATAACAGCAAACTCTCTAATCCAGCCTGGATCTTTTATTTTTTCCAAGTACAGGATCATTTTAAGCATTTCAGAGAATTTCCCTTAGTTTAATGCAATCTGGAGTATCTCAGCATCACAAGGGACACTGGTTGTAAAGAGACCAGATCATTTCCCCCTGCTCTAGGTTAAGAGTGAGTGGACACATGACTGCTCCCTTGAAGACAGAACCAGATGACTTGAGTGGAGGAGCATGACTGATTTTGCTGTCCCCTTCAGGAAATGGGGAGAGTACACCAAATCACCGTTCCTTGATGATTTTGGGGTAAAGAATGAGAGAGAGATTCTAGGACTGACTTCCCCGTGAACAGAGCAGGGTAAAATGCTGAATGGACTGGGGTCTGCTAGGGGAGGCAGATTCCAGTTCGGTGGCACCGATGGGTCTCTAAACAAGTAAGAAAGCTCGTGTGTTATATCTGTCAGGGGATGGGATGTTGAGTTAGCTTGGAGGCTGTTTGTCCTTCTGTTCACAAGGAAAGGGAGGGAGCTGCTGCACTCCCATCTTAGGAGGAAATATGCTGCTGGGATTTCTGTCCTCAGAGGCTTGGAAGAGGGAGAATCCAAAGAGCATGTCTTCACTGCCTTCAAGGTTTGGGGCTGAGAGACTTGTCCTCCTCGCGCTGAAGCCTGGGGAGGGAGTACGGCTGTTTTTCTACTCAAGCATAGCCAGTCATAATTACTTTAGCCTTTAGTTAGTGTAATTAGCTTAGAAGTGCAGATACCAAATTTTTCTGCGTTAGGAACCTTGCTAGAAAATCACTATTGTGCCTTTTCTTTCCAGTCCTATCATTTTTTTTTAATAGCTCCAGATTTACTAGCAGATGTTTAGCATCCCTAATGCATGGAGATTATTGTGTCCCCAGATGCCAAGCTGCGAGACCATCACTTGGCACCTCTGAGTCTAGAGCACTGCATGATACCCCTTGTTAAAATGACTTAACAGCTGAGTTCCTTTATTGGAAATTTGCAATACCCCCTGAGCACCACAGAATCCCTTGTTGAAATAGCTTGGGTTTCCTGCGGTTATACGCCCTGTATCTCAGAACAGTTTCAGTATTCAAGTCCTCTAAACAAGGCTCATTAATTGCAAATTCATGACTAACAAGGTTAGGGACTAGTTGGAATTAAAGAAGCAGCCTGTAAAACAGGAATGGGAAGCGCTTAATGCTCAGTGGGATGCCATATCTTACTGTGAACAGTTCCCACTGAAAAATCTCTGAATACATTAGAAAGGGTCATAACCTCTCTGTAGAAGGTCAGCTCACCCCCACCACTCCCACCCTTTCAAAGTGAAAACCCTGTATTTTCAAATGTTTATAATGTTAAGTACAGTGTATGCTGTTTGTTTATTTTTTTTTTAACTTCAAGTTTAAACTACTTGGCACTCAGTCTGCAAATGCATAGCCTTAATTAAATCCGTATTTTTGTCCTCGCTCCTTTTTGTTTGACATTTCAAAAAGCCAATTTTTTAAATCCTTCCTGAAGAGGTGTAGTGGGTGAAATATAAAGATAGGCCAGGAAAATGGAAGACTTTTGTACCCGAGAGCAGAAGTGGAAAAAAAACAAATGAAATCATGATTGCAACAATGTGTTTTTATTCTGAAAATCGTTGAGCAGCATTAACTTCTTGTTTTACTGTTTTTCCCAGAGACCCTAATTAGGATCAGAGTTCATTGTGCTAGGTGTTATCAAAAGTAATGTTGATGTAAGCATTAGAAAAAATCCTGATGGTTAATAAATGAATGGGAGTAATTTATGTTAGCCCATTTTGCTGTAATTCCTTGCCTAAGAGGCCTCAAGATTCTGTCATCCACACAGTGGGAACTACAGTACCTGATAAAACCATAATGACGTAGTAAATGGACATCATAGAAAGGTGAAGGAAAGGGTGGAGGGTGTATTAATGACAGGAAGGAGACCTGGAGATGGAAAGCAACAGATAAGACAGAACCTGACTCCTGGGGGCGGGGGACAGAAGCAGGGTGTGACCCAAGATTACCTTGAATACCTAGAGATATTTCATGAAGATCTCAAGATGCTTTGCAGACACAAGTGGCCAGTTTTGCAGGCTGTATTCAAACCGAATAGCATTTACTCACATGAGTAGGTGCTCAGCACCTTGTTGAGCAAGAAATTGCTTTCTGAGTTTGACTGATTCACCTTCCTAGCACATATGCCTCAAGGTAAAGGTACAAACAGAGATGATTGATAGGCGGACACAATGGGACTGTTGTGACTTGTTGACAAGCATTTAAGGATGGATGCTTTTATTTTTTTTGACAGTGAAGGGGAAACAGCATTACTAACAAGATTGAGCCATGCATTGTACCAACCCCACTTGCATTGCATAGTCTATGATTCCATCATAGCTTTCCTTCAGCTAAACAAAGAAAATGCCCACCTAATAATCCAATTAAAAACAGCTAGTTCAGACAAACCACTTGACTTCCTTTAAAGCAAGAAAAGATTTCACTGCATTGACCCCAATTCAACAATGGTTTTCATTTTATTTCCCCCCCTACAGCTGCCTGTCTTCTCTGAAGTGCCTTTGCATTACCTTGGTTCTTTCCTTTCTTTCCTTAAGATACTTAGTTAGAATTTCTATATAACAACCCTTCTTTATTTTTGTCTGAGAGTCTGGAACATTGAGCAGCAATGTAAAAAAATCCATGAAACACACACTAAGAACTGCCAGAAACAGGCAAACAATTGTCTTATGCACTTTGCCATTTATGTATTCTATTGCGATTTCTACTACAATAAAAAAAAAAAACTTTAAAAGACCACCTTTAATAAATTACCTCTTATTTTTCTTTGTCACTTGAAAGCTTGCTGAAAACCGGTTATACTGTAATTACATTCTGCACATTACTTGAGAAAGCATGCTTCAAACAGTCAGAGTAACACAGCCAATGCAATGGTGTGTGCTAGTATCCTCTAGCAGCTAGCAAACTCCCATGGGAACCCAAGTCATCCTGCTGTGTTACCACTGTTTTGAAATTCCACAGCTGACACTTCTGTAAGTAGTGGAAAAGGTAAATTGAGAATCTATTTCCAATATACTATCTATTGTAAATGTATTGTAGCTACATATTAGACAGGCCCCCCCTTGTAGTTTTAACTAGAACTGGTTAGAAAGTGGATTTTTACATTCAGGGTTGGGAGTGGAGGCAGGACTTCATTCCAAATTGGGTGAAAAGCTAACATTTCGGAATTTATTGTGAAATGAAATTGCAAAAAAAAAAAAATCTTATTTGAGGTCAATTGAAATGTTTCATTTTAAAGTGGATGCTTTTTATTTATCTTTTTTAAACATCAAATAAAATAAATTTTTCTAAACACATCATTCTGAAAAATGTGAAAATGGAATGTTTTGATACTTTCATGATTCTTTTCTAATTTTTATCCAATTCAGTTCCACTTACGTTTAAAAAGAAAATCGTAACCACCCAATCATTTAGTTAAAACAGATTTTATCAATGGAAGAGTGTTCAGATTAAAAAATTCCAGCTGGCTGTGGTTTTAACATCCCATCTGCAAGATGCTACCTGGGGCACAGGCAGTGCAGGCTAGTGGGTAGGGCACTGGACTCAGACTGAAGAAACTTTGCCACTGTTTTTCTGTGTGTTTTTGGGCAAATCACTTTTCTCCCTGAGCCTCAGCTCACCTACCTTTAAAATGCGGGTAAGGATACTGCCCTCCTTTGAGTCCTTTTAAGAGCTATGTTATCTGATTTATAATAATAATATATAATATGGTGTAAATCCTGATAAGGGTATTATTAGATCTGTTAATGTCAGTTATAATGAATACACTTCTTCCTTTATAACATGGACATTGGCTCAGGTGTTCCCTAACGGCAAGAAAATTCAAAGCAAGATTTGTGACCTATTCTTAGCCCCCCCCCCCCATCCAATTTTGACAGAGAGAAACTGCAATCCTAGGTTTAATCAATTCACAACAATCTCCCATTTTTAATTTTCCTTAAATTCTAAGCATCCATGCGTGATCTTTGTTTATTAGGGAAAGTATGACAGAGAAAGATGAACAATTTTGCTTTTTAGGAAGTACCTAGGCAACAGCAACAATGACCTTCACAGTTTTTCATTGATAAAGTTGGAGAAATAACACCTTTTAATAAGACCTTCTTTGGTCTCTGACTAGGTCTGACGTGTATTCAGGCTGCAAAAATCTTTTCAAGGTTGATTTCTGAAGGGAACATCTTCAATAGAAAAGGAACCACTAGGCAACTTTGTCTTTGCACAAGGAAACCTATTGACTTACTTAGATTGTACAATGTTCAGAGATGTATTTTTGTGGGATTGCAGAAACCCAGGCTCAAATACTTCGGACACCTTCAGACTTCATAGTACATTTTGCTCCTATATTTCTGGGCTTTAAGAAACAATTTCATCTACTGTAGCGTTACAGTACTTTCAAGGTAAAGGATGTAGATGGAGTATTTTAGATCCTTCAGAGGAAGGTTGGAGGGCCTGCAGGCTTTGATTTTTGTTTTGTAGTCCTGGGGTATTGACAGTCACTCCAGCTCTTTTTCATACAGAGAAGCTACATATTATAGAGTTTTTTTTGGGAGCAGACAGGATTAAGAGGGCACGTGCTTGAACTCCTCAAGATGTGTAAGAAAGCTTAGGTGAGCAGGTGCTGATGAACTCCTTGGATAATGATAAACAATGTGTAGAGTCTCCATTGCCTGGGCTAAAAATGAAGTAGGAAAGTTAAGTTAAATCTTCTGTTGTCTTTTTTGTTTTCTCCTCAAAAAAGAGATGCTGAACTTGCTCAATAGACATATTTATGGTGACAAGAGGAAGATGTCAGGGTGCACACTGAGCAAGAAGAAATCCATGACTTGTTGCACAAGCAAGGACCAGGAGCTGGGCTTGAGTAGTTCCTTTTGACCCATAAATTCTCTCCAGTCACAAAAGCTATTGTCTGGACAGTTCTCTAAACTTTTAAAATCCTGGGCAAGTGCTAAGAATTTTTATTTATTTGCAGAGAACAAACAGTGTTTCATACATTTTAGTCAAGCAAAAGAAAAAATGCCTAATTCTTGTCTCATTTGCCTTGGCAAAAATCAGGAATCAATGAAACCCGGCATAGGCATGAAAAGGATCAAGCCTGTGCTGCTAACAGATCTTTCCTTCCTCCAGTATTTGTCTTCATTTCTTTCTGCATCTGCTTTTTTATGTAACCTCTTTTAGCTGTGCTGAAAAGCATTTGGGAAGGAAGGGTGCATGAAAGCAGCTATTATTGTGTTGCACTGGAATATCTCTATGTGAACATATATGTCTAACTTGCTACAGTTTCCATTTCATGCATCTGAGGAAGTGGGTTATGCACATGAAAGCTTGCATGATAAATACATTTCTTGGTCTTTAAAAGTGCCACAGGACTCCTTGTTTGCTTTGCTGAAAGAGATTAACACAGCTACCCCTTTGGAACAAATCCAGATACATTTATTTATAATTTAATGTCGAGTGATTTGTATGTCTCAGGCCTAGCAATGTTTCCTGGTGGATTGCAAAGGAGAAAATCTGGAGCGCTGGTATTTAGTTTAATCAAAAAAATGCTAACGTCTAAAGGACACTTAAATTGACACTCAGACTATAGAAATATACTGAAGCCCAATGTAAACTTTTGACTGAATAAATACAGATTCTCTGCAAGAATAATAAAATGTATCACTTCTTGCTTCATAAGCCTTAAGGCACGTAAACTGTATGGCTCCCGTTTTGAACTGAGACATGGACAGGTCAAGCGATTCACAGATTGTGCAGTGAGTCAGGAAAAAGGGCCTGCAGCTCACATTTTTCTCTACCACCTTAGCTTCCTGGCAGTCTCAAGAGTACAGCTGGTTGCCCCGTTGTCACCTGATGGACCAAAGTGTTGGTTAGCTAAAGGGGATTGGAAGAGGTGAAACCATCAGCAGCAGAAGGTGCTGGCTGTTAAGCGTTTTGCTTCTGCTCCTCCCATGATCCAGCCCTGCCCCAGCCCTGCTTCTTCCTGTCCCTGACTCCAGAAAATCTGCTTCCAACCCTCAGCTCCAGGGTTGGTGGCTCTGACTGCACTTTGACCCTTGAATTTGGTGTTTTGACTTCTAATCTTTGGCTCAGATTCCTGATTCTGACTCAGATTTGAGCTTTAGCTCTGGCACCTGACCTCTGGCTATGGTTTTGACCCTCCCTTCCAAATGTCTGCTCCAACCACTATGCCAGACAGCCCACATCCCGGTCCTTAACAGTGTGAATGGAATGTTACCTAGATTTCCTGATTCCCAAAAGCTGCATTACAGATAATTTCCTTTGGTAAATGCTAGTTATTAAGAAATGCAAACTTTGCATTTCCATTGCAAAAAAAAAAAAAAAATAGTTGTGAATTTTCACCCTGGGTCAACTTTGTAAAGAAATGCAGCAAATGTGAGCTTTCAGATAAAAATAGTCAGAAATAAAAAGCTGTTCAGGAGGGTTTTGTTTTTTTTTTATCATTGTCTGTTTCTTCAGTTCACTTGTCTGATTTAGACATAGAGCTGGCTAAAAAAATGACATTGTCATTCTGTAGGACATTCAGCATTCCACTTTGCTGAGAATCAGGAGAAAATGTCAAAATCTTAGCATTTTTGATGAGTGTAATATTTTATTTTGACCTTGTTTCATTGGGCATCATATCTTTGACTTTTTTAAATTGTAAATTATAAGATTAAAAATGAATTATTTTGACAAATTCCCATCATATTTCAGTAAAATAGCTATGTTCATGTGTAACATTTTGGTTTTGCCAGATCAGCATTGTCTGATGGAAAACTGTTCTATCAAAATGTGTTTCAGATTGGTCTACTTCGAGATTTTACAAAGCATTGTTGGAATGTTTGAAATAGTTAACATGCTGTCTGTTGATACTGTTTATTTAATTTAACAGCTAGAAAATGTTTCTGAGATATATTAAGAGCTCTGAGGGAGTGGCATCTACTTGCGGCACCTCCTTGTCTCACCAGTTTCTCTTTTCTTATGTCTAGTGCCCATATGCTTCACAGAAGTGAAATGTAGCTTCAATTGACTTTTTGATCTGTATTAAAGTCAGTATTAAAGTCAAAGAAACTGCTGATTTATACTACCTGAGGTTCTGCCCTCGAATGTTTGGAAATGTGGATGAAAAATGGGGGTTGGAAAATTCCATAGTATTTTGAGAAATTATCCATATATTTTGACCAGTTCTACAACTGACTGGAAATGGGGGGAGGGGTGCAAAAAGAAGTGGGGGGAATTGTAAGAAAATATCCATAAATTCCTGTGCTCACCACTGCTCCTGTTTTTCATCTGGCCCTATTTTGATCTTATTTCTGCTAAAGCCTATAATGTGGTCTCCATAGAACTGCAAGCAATCATACTAAAGGGTAGATTGTATTAATTTGTCTTCTCCAAGAATCAATTTATCACTTGGAAATAGTTTCAGAATCCAAATTAAAATGCTGTTTACGCTCTTCATTATTCAAAATTCAGTATGCTGGTGAACTTAATACTTGAAATATTTTGAAACATTTGGTGGGCTGCAAAAAAAGTAGGTTGGCAGTTTTAACTTTGTGAGTAGAAGAATGATATAAATATCATGTGTTCTTCAGCATTTTATTCTCTCATACGTCCTTCAAACAACTATTAGTTCATGATCCATACGCCTCTTTTCATCTATTAGCCACCGTGTTTATGGAGCAATTTTGTTCTTGTGCTGTTTGCTGTACCTCTTTTGTCTTTCCTTTCCTACCTGATGTTGTGGCATTATTAACTTAATTCATGCAGCCCGTGTTGTTCGTATAGAGATATTCCAGTACAACACAATAATAGCTGCTTTCATACACACTGCATTCCCACATGCTTGTCAGCACAGCTACAAGAGGTTACATAAAAAACGCAGATGCAGAAAGAAACTAAGACAAATATTGGAGGAAGGAAAAATGTGTTTTCAGATGCGGTTTGAAGGAGAATAGAGAGTTGAGGAGATGAGTTACAGGTTCATGAGTTCTAATGAGAAAGCATTGCACCAGCATTGGTAAGAATAATGGGGTAGAGATGGGGTCAGGAGAGTGGGCAGATGCAAATTAGGCAGAGGTTAATTCATGGAACTGGAGCCTGAAATGAATGGGAAGTCAATGGAGTAGGTGATAGCGTGGGTGGTGGGACTTGATGGTAGAACTTGAGGTAAAACTTCCGTTCTCTTTGCAACATGCTATGTCCGTCTTTATTTACTGACCTCTCTTCATCCCTAAGGGAAAATATCTGCTTTGATCCAGTTGTCAGTTACTTTGCTGATAACACCTTTTCCCACTGGGTATACCTCAAGATCATATTGTCCTTACTAACAACCTGTTCCCGGGGGTTTTGTTCAATGCCTTGCAATCATCTGTTGTCTCATCTGCCTACTGTGTCTTTTCTCCTTTTGGCTTTGTAGCTTTGTTGTTTTACTTAACTGAGTTAAATCCCACCCTGCTATTTGTGCTTTTACCATCAGTCTTTGTCTTGGGTAGGGCTCTCACCCCCACCCCCAAGAGGCATCATATCCCTTCTATGTGTATTTCAAATAAAGTTTACATTAACATTTTAACTTTTCAATATTAATTTGAATAGAAGCATTTGCAGCTGCTATTGTATTGCTATTTTTAGGAGGCTTTGGTAGAGAACCAATCTGAGTGTAAGTCTGTGACAAGTCCATTACAATGTAAAAATGAAATAATCGCTAAGCTAATGAGGATTTAGAGCCTGATCCGGTGGCTTGCTGAGCATCCTGGGAGCTGAGTACACTCAATACTTTGCAGGAAGTGCTCAGCATCTCACTGGCTTAAATTTTCTTTGTATGAATCACTACGGTTGCTTTCCTTTTTTCCAATGCCATGATTAGATGGGGCTGAGTTTTGCTGGTTTCTGGGCTTGGGTGAAGTAGATAGCTCGCCACTACAAGTGGAGTCATGTGTTGTAAAGTCTTTTTTGCTCCAGCCACAGAACATGTTAAGGAAGCTTGCTATTATAACCGTGAGTGTTACATAACCGAGGAGGAATTCAATTCAGACCATGTTGTACTTTTCCATAATAGCAGGGAGAAAATAAATGACTGTTTCAGAGCTATTTTAGAAATCTTCCTTTCTAATCAGTTTAAGTGAGTTCCATCTGCTCTAAGCATATTCCTGGTTTAGGTTTCTAAATATCTTTTCATTCTGTTTCTATTTTAAATTTCTTTTCGCTGAGGTTGTACATCACAATTATAGCTGCTTGAAAGCTTCTCCCCATGTACGGCAAGCAGACATTTACCTTTCTGATTTCTCATTTAATTACATGGGAAGCAATGGAGTCATTGCACTGCTTCCTTTCAGTGGTCAGTACTTTCAGTTCCTTAAGTCTCCTTCCCCGACCCCAGTGATTCCTTGCAGCGCCTCTCCTTTTGTTCTTATAATAACTGGGAGAAAAGATTCAGAGCTGTTCAATTTATAAGGCCATATTCTTTTAGGCTGGGATTGCATTCATCACTGAGAGTTGAGAGATTGGGGAATGCTTCTGCTTACCGCTCCATTCACTGTATAGTATCTGCCATGTTACATGGAGGGGTAAATAGAAGACACTAATTTTATAAAAGTGCTGTCAAGGAGACCAGATGTGTTCTGGAGACTACAGCCAAATAAACTATCTCCTTACCATATTCACAGTAGGGGAGGTAAAATCTTAAAGGGAACGTTGGGTTAACTCGATTCCCATCATCTGAATGTTCTTGAAATAGCCTTTTTTCTCTTTGTTCCAGCAGCTGCCTCCCACCCTAGAAGGCTTTATGACCACAGATGCCTCAAAAAGCCAGGCATACACTTTTGACCGTACGATAGTTCACTGTGTAACCATCTCACTTCCACCCATCTGCCCGGTGCTATTAATTCCATTACTCTGCTCTAATTTTTCTGGATGTACAGAGTAAAAGGCAGAGGGGAGTTGGGACCAAAAGTGTGCAACCCGACTCTGATACTTTGGAAAAGTTTGTCTGCACTTAAGAACTTAAGGTCTTGGGTCCAACCAATGGGCAGAATTAACAAGGTTGGTTCCTGAAATGGGGTACAGATGGTTTGATTGTTATACTCCATTGGATTGGATCCTCCAAGTAAAATTGGCAGTACCTTTTCTGTCACTAAATACTGATGTTAAGTCTTCAGTTTTAGCTCTGATGCCTTTCATGAGTGCTGAATTCAGTGACAAAAGGGAGATACATGGTGGATGCCATACAACCAGATGGTAGCAGTGACACTTAGGTTTTAGAGAGGTCTCTCCCCCGCCCCCATTCCCCATTGGATTACAGTATCTGCCTTAGGTACTCTGATGGCCCCCATTAGTTGAGTACCACTCAACATTTGATTTCTTTATTATTACATTAGGTTGAAAATAAAAATCCCATCCGATTTTTCTATCTCAGGGTGCCATTTTATCAACATGGAAACATTTTTTGTGGAATCATGTTGATTTTGATGAAATTTTGGGTGGATTTAAAAAAAAATCTAACTAAAATAGAACACTTTTGTTTAGACTTTCTTATTGCAGTCCATCTGTATCTTAACATTTGATTTTTAACGTGTTAACTTTTTAAAAATAATTGAAATAGTGTATGTAATATTGTCTACCATGTTTTTTACATGAAGAAATGAAATATTTCAATAAGAGCTTTTCAATGTTTCCAAAATGACATACTTCAAAATTTTCATTTGCAGAAAATTTTGGCTTTAGTTCCAATTTGAGATGAAAGGAATTTCCCAAAAGCCAGAATTTCCATTAAGTAGAATTCTGTCTTTTGCCCAACTCTGGTATTTATCCTCATACCAGTCCTTTGCACAGGGAACTGTTCCTATTATTGTTTTACAGATGGGGCATTGAGGCACGGAGAGACTAAATGACTTGGCCAAGGTCATGCAGGAGTGTCTATCGGAGTGAGGAATAGAGTACAGGGTCTCCTGGGTCCCATACCAGCAGCCGAACCATTGGGCTATTGTTCGAGTCAGTAGCATCAGCTTTGGAAGGAATTGCCCATCCTTTTTCATGCTCCCTCTGGGTTTTTCATGTCCCTGGAGCTTGAGCATAGACTTGGAGCTCTGTGACTGTCAGAAGGAGGAGAGGTTCAAAACATTTATCTGCAGACTTGTTTAATTTTAATGTCTTGTTTTCCAAGTGAGCAGCTGAATTCGGTTTCTTCCCTCTTCCGTCCTTCCGGGCTCTCATGATATCCAAAAAGGCCAGATGACATCTTGCGGCATTCTGAGGCATTTTGGAGAGAGTATGAGGGACAAAGAAAGTAGGTGGTGTTCCCTGATGCTAACCCAGTAAGACAGCGGAAACACAGCAAATGAAATTTGCAGGAGCAGTCAACAAGGCAGTCCTGCCAAAAACCAGAAGGCCTCTTATTAAGGGACAATACCTTAAAGGAGGGAAGAGGAAGCAAATAGTGAGCCAACAGGACAGAGTCATCAGGGAGTCTTGTCTGCCATCCAGATGGTCAAAAATAGCTCATAGCTGTACTCAGACACAAGAGAAGCAGGCAGCATTGCCTCTGGGCTTCAAGGACTCCAAGCACCAGCATTTGGTTTGTTTGTAAGATGGTGTCAGTGTTGCTGGATGCAATGTATTTGGGAGTGCTGGAAGAGGATAAGAGGGTATGGGGGTAACACTGCATGTCAACACTATTTACAAGAAATGTGTCTGAGTTGTATATACCCAGACAGCAATCAAGTTTGTCTCTAGAAACCCCAAGTGTGTTCTCTCTCTCCCCTCACCAAAGAGCTTGCTTTTCCCCTCTGGAGAGTCTGCCTTTTCCCTCTTATTACTCTGCAGAATCAGTTCTTCCCTCATTCTGCAGATTGAGTCCCTTTCTGTTTCTTTCCCTCCCGGCATTTTATCTTCCTTCCTTCTGCACATCTTTTCCACTCAATGTTTTCTTCTTGTGTCCTTTACCCCCAGTTCTTCTCCATAACTAACCCTGATACACCAAAGGTCGCTACGCCTTCATGGTTCTGCCTGCCTCTTGGTGTTGCACATATGTCTCCTCCTGTATGCTGCCCTCTTTCTGCTTTCTGGCATCTCTCACTCTCTTTTCCTCCATAGCTTCTCTTAGTGTCTTGGCCTCGTTCTCATCCATGGCACATTCTGCCTCATTTAGGCATCAAAGATCTTGACGGCTGCTTCCACAGAGGGTTGATGGGCAGAGGTGGAGGCAGCTCTGATCTTGGTGCATCCTTGCCAACATCCTCTGATCCCCCCAGCATGTGTGGGACCAGTGTTACGGGAGCTGCTGGGGGAAGATGCAGAGAAGCAGGCACAGCAGGGTGTGCAGGGGAGGCAGCTACAACACAAAACCCCACGGGGATAAAGGCTGGTGCCCACAGCAGCACGACGGGAGGCTTTGATGATGAGTTTGGCGATGCTGCCTTCTGCATTCCTGGGATATGTTGATCAAACCAGATTCAGATGTGAGTGTAAGAAAGTTAATCCTGAGGAGTTAAGAAATCTAGTGATATGATTAAATAGGGGGAAGCATTAAAATCAGATGTGTGGAAGAAGCCTGATGAATCCTGGAAGATACAGGACTGTCGTCTTTGTGCATCTCAGTCCCCCAGTCTCTGTACTCAGACAAGGACCTGATTCTCTTCTCGTTTGCACGGGTGTAAATCAGGAAGTCAATGGAAATGTGGTGTTATAAGTGAGAGGAGGATTTGGTTCAGTATAATTAATGCAAAATAAGCTAAAATTCCTCTGAAAACGGGAACAAGAAAAGGGCAGTTTGGCTTGGTGAGAAGCTGCTCAGAGATCTGACAGTAAGTAGAGAAGCAAGAGGGAAACAAATCTGGTCAAATGCGTTCCCTGTTGGAACTCCTTTGTCTTCAGGCCTGGTTTGGCCTGCCAAGTTTTTCAAGGCTTTCAAGGGAAACGATAAAGGTATCATAAAAGCAGAATGAGCTCTACGTATCTAAAGGGAATCTGCCTCCACTGGATCTTGACCGTTTGTTCCAAAACCATGAACTCTGCTAATGCTTAAGGGATGTTTGTAAATAGCTTTCAGCATAGTTCTACCACTGACTTGCCACTAGGCTTCAAGGGGGGCAAACTCATCGTTATTAACTGCTAAGTAACGTTTCAAGCCTCTGCAGTACTGTTTCATCCCACCATAAGACAAAGAGGTCCCTTTGGCATTACTTATAAATTAATTAAATCACAGCAGGGTGGCAGTGCATTTAGCTGGAATGTACTCTGAGCACGCTCACAGTGCTCCCGTGGAAATCCCAGAACTTGAACAGAACAAATGAAGTTCCCGTTGTTGCAGCAGAGTTTATTTTCCAATCTTTGGCTGTCCCTTTATAGCATGCAACTCCACAGTGGCTACAAATTCACCCCCCTCTCCTTTTTATTTTGGACCATCAGGCAAAAAAAGGGGGGAGAGGGAAGCCATATCAGCCATTTTCCTTTGCAATCTGCTAGAGAAAACAAAGATTTTTCAGGTTTGCATATTCTGGAAGCAAATGGAATGGGATGGATTTTTGTAATCGTATAACCCACAGGGTAGCATGTACCCTTTGCGAGATATAAATGCACCTCTGTTGTTTTTCATTCTACTATCTGTGACAAGGCAGTAAAAGACATTTCTGCCCCTATCTCGTGTTGCACTCTTTGACCGCTTAAACATGTTCCTTATGGTACGTCTCCCTTGTATGTAGAAACATCTTACTCCAAGAGCTCGACAAACATAAGGAATTATTTATAGCACACCACTATGGTTCTCAGTGTTAAGTTAAAGTACGAACACAGCAAATTAAATCAATGTATGCTTAGTCACATCTGTTTCATTTATGTCAAACTGGTGTAACTGAGGCAGAAAGTGTTCTTGTTTTTGCGGCATTGTTCAAGCTGTAAATTAACTGGCTTTGCACATATTAAAACTTGTACGTAATCTCATGTAAAATAATTAGACTATTTTTTTAAAGGTAGAGTGACTTACCATTCCATACATCAGTCTATTATGGATGCATGGGGGAACATTTTGTATTTTATTTTTCCTGTTTGCCTCTGGGTTTATTTTCATAGTGTTTATAACTAAAACAATCTCTGTTGTTCCCCAACAGAATTAAGGCAGTACCAGGTGTGAAGATAATGGCCATCAGAGTCACTGATGCAGACCAATGGGGAATTCAACAAGAAATAGACAATGGAGGGAGACAGACCACTGCCTCTGTTGTTTGTGAGCGTACTGATCCAAATGTAGAGAGCAGGTAAGACAGTCAAACCATTTTGATGGGTCATCGCAGATGTAATGTCTAGCAAGAAAAATAATAGGTTCTTTTATAAATGATGCTGCTTTTGAAAGGGTTGCCAGCTTTTCATGACCCTGCTCGGTTCTAAAGCCTTGTGAAAGCTATACCATGATTCCATGTTGTCTTATGAGAGCTTTAGTTTTTTCAAAACAAACAAGGAGTCCTGTGGCACTTTTAAAGACTAAAAAATGTATTTATTGCATGAGCTTTCATGGCAGAAAATCCCACTTCATCAGACACTTGAAGATGAGGAACTTAAAGAATGGGAGCAAGTCACCATCTTCAAGCATATATCATATATCAAGCATTCAAGTGTCTGATGAACTAAGATTTATTCCTATGAAAGCTCACGAGATGGATAAATTTGTTAGTCTTTAAGTGCCACCAGACTCCTTGTTTTGCTGAACGAAACTAACATGGCTACCCCTTTGGAACTTAGTTTTTTTTCAGTGCTTAATAAGTAATTATATGTGATACAGCAGAAATTACATTTCTTCCTAGCTGTTTGTCACCTTCAGGGGATGTTGGGAATAAATTGCCTGCTGCAAAAGAACCAACAGCAAGATGAGCATTAGAATGGGAGAAATAGTCAGAATAATTTAAAAGTGTATAGGACAGTGCTTTCGCTTTTATTTCAAAAGCTATAAAAATAATAGCTGCCAAGTGTCATTCATTATCACCACAGAACACAGATTGGTCCCTGAGACTTCTCATGAATGCCAGATATGTTTATTATGATGATGCTTGAACAAATGCTATCCGAAGATATCTAAAGTAATGGGAATTTTAACTTATTAATCAAAAATATGTATTTTATAATGCAAGCAATTTCTCTTGTAGTTGCACTATTTTTAGAACACACAATGCATATACTTACCATAAAATTGTATTGTCGTACAGAAGTACTGTGTCAGACTTTAAATACAGGGATCCTCCTTCTGCATCTCTCCTCTGAACATCCTTTTAAGGAAGCAAAGCTAATGATAGTGCAGTGCCTGTAAAAACCTAGGGAAATGGGTTTTTGAATATTTGGATTTCAAATTCAAGTTCTTGCCAGTTTCATATTCGGTTTCTTATGCTGTATTTGAGGAACAAACATTGCAGGGATGTATTTGAATAAAAAGTAGTCTGTGAGTTTTTTAGTGCAAAATTCCAATTAAATCTATCCATACCAGGTTTCTTTAACTTCCTCTCCTACTATTACTTTCCCCATTTGCCCACTTCCCCTCCAAAAGAGGCAAACCCAGATTTTGGGATCTACTGTAATTTATGCAGTCCTATGTTGGAGGCTCAGGGGAAGTTCTAGCTTTCCTTCATAATTTTCCTGCTGTTAATTTTTCATCTTAGTGATTATCATTGCCATTCTCATACCTCACACTTCCAACAGAAGGTCTGTATGCTATGTGATTTTTCAGATTGTTTTTTTTTTCTCTCTGTAGGAGTCTCTGTCTCTCTCATGGCTAAAGCTATGTGCTGGCTTTCTTTAAAAGCTTTGGAAGGGCGGTCTGCCAGGGGTAGGACATTTGTGTGGGAGGTGAGCCACCTCTGTTATAGTGGAGTTAGTTGCCATCTATAGAGTTGGGCTATGAAAACTCAGAAGATTAAATTCAGTCAAGGTTTGTCTGAATGAATCAAGACAGTCAATCAGGATTGTTCAATGTTTGATCGCAGATAAATGTTTAGATTTTCCATTACGGCAGCTGTGACCTGTGTTCCATTTGGAGCAATAAAACCCCATCATATTAAAAGGGAAAAGTTGAGGTTCAAGGAGAACTAATACAATTTTCTGCTTGTTTAATTGAACTGAAGTTACCAATTTTTGTTTTTAGTTAAGCAAAAACACTAAAAGTTTTTTTGCCTTGTATGTGTTTCACTAATCCATGAAATTATACCTGTCACAGTAACTTAGTTTTTATTTAACGCTCTTTTTTGCTTTGTGTTGAACTGTTAAATTATACAAAAGCAACAAATCTCAAGTTAATTAATACTTTGACCCTTTCCTTGGTGAGATTAGTTTTAATATTTTTGGATTAATTAAAGTATGCAAATAGAAACTGCTGAAAGATTGGTTCCAGATTTGCAAATATTCTAGTGCTTAGAGTAAATATTTAACTTTGATCTTTATTTTAACTTGCTTTTCCTGGCCAAAGTGGTGGTGCTCTCTTTTGAAGAATGTGTAAACTTCATATAAGGATGTTGCTCCTTTGTCTCCCCCACCATTTAAATCAATAGGGCCCAGATTCTGCTCCCAATTAGCAAAATTGCCATTGGGATTGGTCTTGCATTTCTTCTGTTAATAACTTCAAGGAGGTTTATTGGAATCAACTGGAGTTTTGCATGAGTAAGTTTTGCAAAATTGTCCACAGCGTACAGATGTAAATATTAATAAATAATTTCTTCCTTGTGGGAATCTTCCAATTCCCACTGCAATCAGTGAGCTCAGTTGTTGGCCACTGGCTTCCTTAGAGTGGTAGTGTACTGGTGTAAAGCTAGAGTAACCCAGTGGATTGAGCCTGTTGACTTTTGTGGAAGCAGATTGTCATCCTGAAGGAAGAATCTGGTTGGCTTGCTAACATTTGCAGCACATACCTCCACTTTACAATTAGAGAGTGATCCTGCAACTCTTACTCCAACGAGCTTCAATGGAACGGCTTGGAAGAGTAAGAGCTATTCGTATTTAAGAGACCTGCAGGATCAGGCATTCTGTTGCAGTGTCTCTCTCTGCTTTCTAGCGCCTTTCCCTTACCGTGGCCTGTTTTCTGCTACTTCAACTTCAGCTGTTGCTACCACTTTCCCCAGTGTTTGGCTCTGATAAGAGTCATGAAGGACCTTGAAGTCAGACTTAGACTGCAAGGAGAACAGTGGCTTTAGGCTGTAACATGTTCGTAATCCAGTTTCCACTCCTTTTAGTTGGCATTATCTTTCAGAGTCCTTCCAAATTTGCTTACTTTTCTAATCTTTCTCTTCTTTCTTTCTGCAATATGATCCTTTATCATGAGTTTTTCATCTCCATTCTTCACATTTGTGCATGCAAATCGAGTGTTGGGTAAAATATTTTAAATTAAGACCTTTCCTCCTTTCATGCCAAGTGCATCATGCCTTTTCACTACAAGACTTAAAAAAAAAAATCCTTATCACAATGGCTCAGGCGGTTTACATTATATTCTATTAAAAATCCATTTTGTGTAGGGTTGTCACAATTCATAGATGAAAGCTTTCCAGAGTGTGTTTTGTTAGGAATACATTCTTAAATTCACCTTTTTAGAAGCCCAACACATCCCATAAGCTTGTATTTCAAATCACTTTCGATAACACAGTTTAACAAAGAGCATAAAAGGAGAAACTTTATCTATTTATACATATTCACTGACATGCTGTGTATGTACACACCTATTCTGTATAGGTGCTTATACCATCCTCACCCCCATAGTGTCTGAGCGCCTTCCATAGTGCATCAAGAAACATGACCAGTGTGGGTTGTTCTCTCTCTCATCCTCTCCCCAGTGGCAGAACTGTGTTAGTATTTTGTTTTGGTAGCACTAGTATTGTGTGTTTGCTTTAAAAGTCCATGTTATCCCTCTTTGTTAATATTAGTGAAGGCAAGGTCTCAGGAGTGTGGTGGGCACTTGAAGCACAAGGTAGTGAGGTCCATGATGACCCTTAGTTCTTGTGGAGGTCAGCATCAGCCCCTGAGAAAACCGTCTCCTGCACAGATGATCTTTTGCTTTTATTGCGAACCCATGTGTGCACACAAATGTTATTCAGCATAACAAACAAGGAGTCCCGTGGGGCTTTGAAACACTAACATTTATTTATTGCATGAGCTTTCATGGGAGAAAACCCCACTTCCTCAGATGATTTCAAGTTGGGGCATACCTTGTTGTTTACAAGTGGGAATTAGTTCTGCTTTGACCAGCTACTGAAAGGCCATTGCAAAGGAAATAAGAAAGGGAAAAATAGGAAGGAAGAGATGAAAAAAATTATATACTGAACAGATTTTACAGCACTGCAATTATGTAAGAAAACGGACATTGGTGTGGAATGTAGTAAAAAAATTGGCACAACATTGGTCTAATTTTTGTTAATCTGTTAGGCAAATGAAAATTCTGCCATCATTCCTGAGACTGCAGTTTCTGATTCAAGTGGAAACACCTCTATATGATACATATGTGTGACATGGAGCCAGATTCTCCTTCCTTTTCATGAGGAATAAAAATATCTGTGGGCCTTGCGAAAGGCTGAGTGCACCTTGGGCGTTTGTGTGCACTCTTACCTCCTGTTGACCTCAATGGGAGTGGAGAGTCTTCAGCATCCTGTTCCAGTCTTTACCTTTTTGGCAGGATCGGGTCACGGTCACCCAGTACCATGCAGTTTAATACGTAAAACAATAGAAAGAAATCCCTTTTGAAAACAGGTCAAATGCCAGTAATTGGGAGACTGCCAGTCACACTAGTGTCTAATAATGTCTCGAGAGCTGATTTTATGCTTACTGAAATCCATGGAGATTTTCCATTGAATTCAGCACGAGCAGGATTTGGACCTTGTGCTTCAAGTGTTGCTTTCTTTGCAAAGAGTCTGAAATGTAGTTACCATGGGCTGGCTGATGACTGTTGCATAGCAGCCTGCAGTGCACGCAGCTCGGGTAGAGAAAGGTGAAGGACATCTGGGCAAACACCTCCGTTTGGGAAAACGCTGAGAGCTCGGGGTCTAAATCTCCAAGGTCCTGAGCGCCATCCCAGAGGCAGTCTTGAGTTACTTAAAGTCACCATGAAATAGGATGGGTTTTTGAAAGTCTAATCTGAAATGCTCCCTGGTCAGTACTGTTCATAGTACTCAATTTCTCTCCCTTAGAAGGCTGAAGGGGTGAGTTAATGCTTGGAGGCTTCAATCTAAGGTTCAGCGATGAATGGGCATCCCAGATATGATGCTTAGACCAACAAGTCAGCCCTTTGCTTTTTGAGGGTGTGTATTTAGTCTGGGCCAACTTCTTTTCTTTGGAAAACTGTGCCATTGAATTCTGCAGAAGAATTGCCTGAGAGGTGGATAGGATCTGACTTGAGGCCTCTGCCAAACCAGCGCTTTAATCAGAATGGTGATGCTCATGCCAACTAGCAACATTAGTGAGATTGATCCTTCCTTGCACTGCTTCATATAGTATTATTGGGACCAAACAAATCAAATTTGGTTGGGAGACTATTTCAAGGTCTGCAATACTGCTTCCGTCTATTAGGTTATCTGCCACAATACAAATTGAACGTGCATGGAGGGGAGTCCTACTGCAGAAATAGAAAGCAGGGGTATGGGAGAGGGGAGGAAGGTGAGGAGATTTTGCGATAGTCCTTAGTTTCTGAGGGAGTTCTTTGCACTGGCTTGGATTGCCCCCTGAAAAAACTGTTTCCTGATTCACCAAAGAATTGGATTCTTAATACACCAGGCTTCAGGGTGCTAACCTCTGTTATTTATTGGAATAAATTCCATTACTCATAACATTGTATAAAGTGAGCTTTATGAAAGTGCATATTTTCAGTCTTGAATATTATTCAGAAAGAAGACATGCATTTTAAAGGCATTAAGGGTTTTTTTTTTTTTTTTTTTACATACATGGATTAATCTTGCTGCTGTCATGTATAAAAGAGCCCCAACGTTTATGGAACAGTGTTGCTGTAAAAGAAACTTTAATGACCTCTTGCAGTTCCTTATAGCATTTAGGGGAAAAAACAGATGACTGAATAGCAATGTCAAGGATCGCTTGTTGTAGAGAGCTATGGTACCAGGATCAAATGATGTCTGGGACTATATACTCTCTGGAATGGCTTTCATTTGGGGCCGGAACAATGAAATTGTCTGCCCATCTCCTGTTGGGAATCTAATAGCCAGCTAACCACATGAATTCTCCACTAGCCTGCCAGTCATTTTAGATTGTCATTTCCTCCTCTTATTTAGTGAGATCGACTGCTGCTTCAATAAACTTCCCAGGAGCTGTGGGTCATTCGGATTAGTGACTGGTAGTTGGGATAATTACATTTTGGCCCTGGTTCACCAGTACAGAAACCTAGTAACTTACTGACACATTTCACTCCATTTTTGCTGTGCTGGTTTGATGCTTTATTAGGCCTGGGGAAAGTGCTTTATGAAGTAATAAACATTCATGGCTGGAAAGAGAGATCCCCTGGAACAATGCAGCAGGGAACCAGCCCAAGGTAAATACCCCTTTGTCTTGTTAAATGTTGGAAAAGTGTGCAGCTTTCCACTGGAAAACTAGAGGTTTTGCCCATGTTCAGCAAATATTGTTTGCTGCTGAGGACATAGATTAGGGGGAGGCAAAGCAAACTGTCCTTGCAAAGTTTTCATGCACAGCAGTTATTAAAACAATTGAGAGTAAGCTCCAGACTGAACTGATCTTGTGACTTACTCTCTTCTGTATTTATTCACCTGACATGCTACAGCTTCCATTTCATGCATCTGATGACATGGGATTACACCCATGAAAACTTATATGAAAAATAAACTTTTTAGTCTTTAAAGTGGCACAGGACTGCTTGTTAATTTAACTGAGAACAGTTGGTCCAAAACACGAGATCAGTGTAGTGCAGTGGTTCCTAGCCTGTAGCCTGGGAGCCAAAAGTGTCCCTTGGGGCATTTCAAAGTGTCCTGTGGCTCTTCTCTTGCTGGTTACAGAATGGAGGCACGGCTTAAGGACCCGGATGGAGCATGTTTCTATGGTGCTAACAGACCCCTGCAGGCTCCTTGCTGTAGCCAAAGGGACAGGAGATAAGTGCTCTGTTCCCTCCGGCTGTTGCAAGGAAGCATGGCAAAGTGCTCTGCCTATGTCCATAAGTGTCGAGGTCCCAGCTGGAGCCAGAGGAAAGGGAGCACTGATCATCTCTTCCCCTGGCTGAAGAAGGGAGCCACTGCCTTGGGACCCAGATGGAGAGCACAGGGTTATCGGATGTGTGTGGTTTCCCTGCTGCAGCCAGGGAGATGGGGGATCGATGCCGACTGCTTTTTGGGGGCAGTGGCTGTAAAAATGATATCTGTGGCCCTCAAATCAAAAAGGTTGGGAACCACTGGTGTAATGCATACTTCTGCAAGGCTGGTTGGCGCTCGTATGCCAAAGAGCTTGTTAGCAGAGTGGCAAGTGACCCCCAGTATAATGGCCCCTGAAACCTTCCATGTGTGTCTGGGGAGCTTACCTCCTGCCATTCATGCGTTTGCAGTTACCCTTCTAATTTTATCATGCTCACTTGATCAGAGCTCACATGAGTACAGCAAGGTACCCTGATGGGCTGTGCTCCTGAACATATGAAACCGCAGTGTTTAACATAGCTCCTTAGATAACTGCTTATTTTGTTTGTTGGAGTGCCCAGGGCTGTACAAATTGCAAAGAAATACATAGTCCCTGCTATAGAAGCTTTCACTGTACACGTTTAAGCTCGAGAAATTCAGTCCCTGCCGTAGAAGCTTTCAATCTGCACACTAACCTCAAGAAATTCTCCAATTTAACAGTGAATGGAGAGCAAAGATCTTTGGTCTCAAGGGACTAAGTTTTCACCTTCTTTTAGGTAATTTATTTCTAAGCTGATTTCACGGATACATAACGGGTTTCATTTTGTCAGATAAGCACTCATCTTAATGGTGTACCATTTAATTTCTTTAGTGTCAAGAGGAGGAAATAAGTCATTCCTCTCTTTAAAAGAGTGATTTAAGTAGGCAATAATGAATGCAAAATGCGGTAGTTAAAAATCAGCAGACAAACTGATGGATCCTCTGTCATTCTCAAGTCTTTCTGTAACGGAAAAGGAGATAATCTTTTTTATTTTTTTTAAACAGTAATGATGAATTTAGGATATGTTAACTGTGAATTGCTTAATAATGAAAAGTGTTATTTCTCAATTTATCAAGCAATCAACACATAGACCCTGCCCGCTGGCCCAACATATCATAGGAGGAAGAAGTAGCTATCAGGACCTAACACAAGATGAGTTATTGTAGCTTTTAGGCTGATTTTTCCATTGGATCACACCAATTTTATATTGATAGATCTCCATTAAATTCAATGGGCAAAAACTGTCATAAAACTGGAGTTAACACAACAGAGAATGAGGCCTTTTGTGTTTTGGCAAGCTGCTACTGCTTGCTTTTATACAATTATAAAATTATAAATTATGTAAGGTCATTATTTGCAGAGAGCTATCAACGGTTGCTTGGGTTACAAAACTTTTCCCTATCCTTAGAATAGAAATTAGCCATGTGGTAACGGTTGATGAACGTTTACTAATGGTGGCCATTTCCTTTAATAAATGGCAAAGAGTTGCTGCTAATGCATTATTTTTTCTTCCAAAGAAACATATTGTAACAAAAAGCAAATGAACAATTAAAAAAATACTATCAATGGCTAATTTAATTTTTAAAGACAATTAAATAAACTGTTCTTTTGTGTTGTGGAAGTGCCAGGAGGCGTCTACTACATCTGAGCTGTGCTAAGCTTTGCATGAGCATACGGGCAAGAGTCTTCAGAAAGTCTCTGCACCTAAAACTGGGGTCAGATTTTCCAAAGAATTCCTCACAGGCTGGATCCAAAGCCTACTGAAGTTAATGGGGTGCCTTTTCACTAACTTCTGTATCTTTAGATCAAGCCCTAAATGAGTGCTGGGCTCCTTTGAAAAACCTGGTCAGTGGTAAATGACAGTGTCTGCCACAAGCAATTTCTGGGAATCTAATCTATCTAGGAGTCCTGTGGCACTTAAAGACTAACATATTTATTTATCACATGAGCTTTCATGGGAGAAGATCCCACTTCATCAGACACTTAAATTATTTTGCTCCCATTCTGAAAGTTTCCCTATCATCAAAGCATCTGATGAAGTGGGATTTTATCCCACGAAAACTCTTGTGGTAAATAAATTAGTCAGTCTTCAAGTGCCACAGAACTCCTTGCTAGTTTTGCATTACTAGACTAACGTGGCTGCCCCTTTGGACCTTGGTAATCTATCTAGGTTCTTAAACCATGGACTATGTTTTTATACAGAAGGTTGTGATGACTTGAACACCTGTCTTCACTGTTCATTCACAATGTTGTTAGAAAGGAGGCTCAAATTCATTTCAGGGTATGTTTTTCCAGCATATCAAAGCATATAGATCTTTTGTATCTGTAGCTTTATAAAGTGGCATGTTCTTCAGGGTAACATCAGTCCTTGACCTGTGCAATGAGGGTCAACGTAGATGTCTTTACCTACTCTCTTGTCTGTAACACTTCTGAGCAGCAGCAATTCCTCTCTGAGATCCCATAGGCTATTCATTGTGGATGGCCAAAGGTCACTGAAAGCCTTTCAGGTCCTGCATAATTTCTTTTGCAATGTGAAACAGAGGTGGAGAGTCCTGCATGATTGCAGTAAATCTGCTCTTTCATTTTACACGGTTATGACAGCTGAACAAAAAAGGTCAAACACAGGGCTCCAGCTTCCCTACTCTTATGTCAATGTACAACTAGATAAACTTTTCCTTTCTAATTACTTGTGTTTAACATTATGTTGTTGCCCCAAGCCAGGTGAACAAATGCACTTTACAGAGACTGTGATGAAGAACAAGACATATCTTATCAGAAGCCAAAATTACAAGCTTAGTTTTCAGTTGACTTGGAGCTCTCTGAGCATCAGTGTATTTGTATAAAAATGCACCATTCATTGTATCTTATAGAGCAAGTCTTTGATCCTTTTTAATTAGCTATTTATTAGATTTATTGCAGGAGAGTTGAGTGGACAGGAGAGAGATTTGTTTGAACCATTCGAGTGGAAAATGTAATTGATCACCCATGGTAGAATTTGGTGTAATTTAGTGACATTTTAGTTTGTCAGTAAGTTTCTTGTATTTTATTTGTTTGATGAAGGGAATGGCTGCTAGACTTCTCCCTCCCACTCAATCCCTTACGAACTACAGCAGAGATGAACAGAACTTATATGGTGATATGAACTTAATGGTCAGTCTGTTTCAACCATCTTTAATATCTCTCTGGTGGACACAGTAAAAGTGACACTTCCGGATTCCTGCTGTGAGTGGTTGATTAGATTCTGGTAGCTTTTAGTTTTACTCCCTCCCCCCTTTTTTCCCCCTACAAAGCAGAGTAACCCTAATAAGCGATGGGGATTTGTAGGCTGTTTTTGATCTTTTTCTTTCTTATTTCACTTGCTTTAATACAGAGATTGAGTCTCCCTCTGAAATCTTTTCTCCATCTAGACAAACAAGCAAATAAATAGATGTAAAAAGTAGTATTGGCCTCAAAATTGGTAGGTTAGTTCTGCGGCCCGGGTAGAATTTTTCTACTCAACATGACTTAAATTGCATTTGGAACTCTCTATAATAAAATGAACTGTAACTGCAATTGCACCTACATTTTTCATTGTGCTTGTTACATTTTTCATTGTCAGCACAAACTTAAATTTTCTTCAACTATCCCCCTGAACCAAAGAAAGAAACCTTTCCTTCTGTTAATGCTGATATCTGTAATTCATCCCGTTCATTTTCTGTACTGTTATTTTTTTGAGTATGCTTCTTAAACTTATATGGTGCAGCAAACCTTAATTGCTCAGGTCTGATGCATTTCTTTTCAATTCTTGACAGAAGTGTAGGCTGCTAAACTGTTCTGTGGGAGATACCTTCTGGAACATGAAATGTGCTACACTTTTGAGAGATAGCAGGGTTAGGGCTTAATCAGAAAGATCCTTCCTTTTAATTAGTTTTGGACACTTTCTTTAAAGCTGCCAATTAGGCTGTCAACTCTAAGCAGCTTTTGTAAGTAGAGAACATTTACTTATGTGGCCGCACTGCTGCAAGCTCCTTGCAGGGCAGGGAGCCCTGTTGGATTTTAGTGTGATTCCTTGGGGGAGTCACAGATTGAATGAAAGACCCCAGTGAGTGCTAGCTGTGTTCACATGCCGGGAGAATTGTGTCTGATAGCTGCATGCAACATTAGTAACTGTGTATAGTTGTTTGTTTAATAGATAGAGGCCGGAAGGGGTCATTCAATCAGCTAGTCTGTCCTATATTACAAATCTGTAGCAGACTTCTTTAAGGGACAATCTGGCATTTATAGCCAAAACAGGCTAGCTGTAATCCAGGAGCACCCTTCCTTGCCCTTGCACTGGGCTATGCAAACAAGAAAAGAAAGCTGAGCAGAACAGAGAGGGGACCAGGAACCATTCTGACTGCTAGAGGTTGCAAGCCCATAGTTGCAAGCCTGACCTGGGCTTTAGAGACTTTTTCCGACTACATGTTGGGTTGCTGTGAGCCAGGGTGGTAAGGTAAGAACCACATGAGCTGGATTAAGTGGGTTTCCTCTTACATCAATAAGAGAACTAAGAATTTTGCTTGCTCAGCTGTGGTTTGTTTGTGGCTCATTGTAAAGGAGATGTGTAGGGAAGGGGAAGGGAAGCTTCCTGGATTCTGGTCTCTCCCTTCTTGGATCCTATGTGCAGCCACAGAATTTCATTCAGTTACCCTTATACTGAGGCCAATAATTAATGATTGACTAAAGCTCATCTTCCAGGAAGGCATCTACTTTTCTGGAGAATCCACCACCACCTTTGCTAGTTTATTTCAATATTGAATCATCCTAACTGTTAGAAAATTGCACTTTTTATTTCCAAATTGAATTCTATGACTTTAAATTCCCTCTGTTGGATATTTATTATTACTTTGTTTGGAAGTCTTTAGCAATATGCTTGTTGATGTAATGTACAAGCATCAAAACAGTCCATACTCCAAATTGTTGGAACCCTCTCCATCCCAGATTCACTCAGTTATATGTAATGGACCGGATATTTTTAAATAAAGCCTCTGGGTGACCTCAGAATGCAAGTTACGTGCAGGTTCAGAATTGCACCCATCAAAATGAAGGCTGGTTTCAAACTCAATACCAATAGATATAATGCAGTGCAATGGCTGATGAAAGCAAAATGTAAAACCATGGGACTATAGGTTGAGATAGTATATTGTTTCTTTTGGGCAAAACTCGCCCCTATGTAGCAGTCCAACACAAGGGCTACCCACCACTTAAGCCCTCCCAATAGGGTTCACGTGGGATTTGTAGCCCACAGACAGTGTGCTGTTCCCTTGCATGGGTAAATTTCACTGTCTGGTCTCTCTGCTTATTATAAGGAATATTGTAAATAAATGTTACTCATATACAAATCAGAAATGGAAAGATTTTAATGACAGTTCATTTAAAGTAAGTGAAGCTGCTTAGCCAAGTTTCACTATTTTATCATGATCTTTGTGATTTTTGATGCTTTTCTTGTGGCCTTAGCTCCTGAAGTCAAATGATTATGGTGACAAGCTGCTCCCAAAATCTGGTCCAGTGTGCCACTGCGACCCCACCATCTCCATTTCTGAACCCCAACTTACCTGGCTTTGCCGGGTGACAGCTCACTCCTGAGTGAATCCACACCAGCCTCCTGTGTGTAATTGGTCCCAGGCAGTGGGTGTGCACTCTCTGGCCACTTGGGCGATGGTCCCCGAACGATCACCCCCAGCTGTAGATACCACACTGGGAACTTCCATCCTACAGGGTTTGGGGCCCTTACCCAATCACTGTAGACGTATGTCCATCCATTTAACAAAGAAATAGAGGCACCCAGTCTCCCTCATTTGCACCGTCTAAAATCTACACAGCTTTATATTAAAAAACTACTAGTAGTTTATTATTAGAATATGATTTTAAGTAAGTATATGGCAAATCGATACACAATCATTTAATAAAGGAGTCAGGTGTTACCACTAGCAAATAAAAGACACAAAAGACATGCTGACCTAACACCACTACTACAGTTATGCTCATCTTACCACTCAGGTCCCGCTGTGATAGTTTGCAGCCGTTCTCTGCCTGTTTCTTGACAGGGCCCACTTTTTCTTATAGATGTTTCAAGAAGGAGAGTCTCTGGTAAAAAGCCTCTCTCAGTTCCAAGCATCTGTCTTTGTTTTCAGTCTCCTCTCAGCACCCCTCACCTTCCTGAGCTGTGGTGATTTCCTTATTTCTACCTGGGCCAGGGAGGGCAATTAGCATTGCCTTTGTCATGTAAGTCTCCAGTCTCAGAGATGAAGTCTTGAGGATCTGTGCTATGTAACATGCTTCTCACCTGTACACATACATGATGCTGCAGGAGACATGATACCGTGGTAATTATGTAGAATACTAGCTGTAACCCATCAGAAATGATGGGGGAAAATCAAAAGCGAATTTATGAAATACTTATTTATTTTCATCAATTAATAGCTCTTTCATTACAACATTTTTTGCAAAAGTTCTATGGTCAGCTAAAATTTTCCTTGGTAGTTTGTATCCTTCATGTAAACTTTCAGATTTTAATGGTTTCTTCCCCGAGTGAGAGGCTCTGTTCCCTCTAAGCTGTGCATGTGTGCATGCGCCCACAGCTCATGAAACCTGCGCACACGACAAAATAAAGTGCACACAAAAAAATTCAATAGTGCTAATACTGGTGCTCACAAAGAAATGTTTTTGTGCACACAGAGAAATTGTTCGTGCACACAGTCTATGAGTAATTAGAGGGATCATGAGCCACATACAATTGCCTGAAGAGTCAGTGTGAAAGATTGGAAACAGCTGAAGGCATAGCTGAGAGCTTTATATTTTGACAAGTTCCAAAGCGGCAGCTGTGTCACCAGAGCGACCTATCCCTGGGTTTCACTGACTGTTGCTGTCCAATTTTAAACCCCCAGCCATTTCGTCTTTATGGATTACGATGAGGTATGCAGCTATAATGAGGTATATATCTGTGCCATGCCAAGACCCCTAGGCCTTTGTGATGTCAGAGGTGACTCAACCAATTGTTCCCAGGGGAGAGTCCTTGGGAGCAATTAGTTGAGTCATCTCTGACATCACAATGGAGTGTCACATGGTACACTTCACTTCATGCACATAGCAAATTAGTTATAATAAGATGTCATGAGCATTCATAAAAGAACCTAACATGCCATATTTTGCATCAGACCACACAATTTCCTTGCAACAGTGAAGGGAAAGTTGCATAGACCATAACCTAGGGCTGCACAGATGTGCATCCCGTGGCAGAGCCTTGTGATCTGTGATGCATTTCTCATGGCCCTAGCTCCTAAAGTCAAGTGATCGTGTATTTCATTTTAAAACGAAAAGAAGATTCTAGCCCTCATGGTTTCAGAGAGAATCTTGAGAATGTGTCTTGACTGACCAAAATGACTCAAAAACATGACGACAAAGAAAGGCCTGACATTTAAAATATCTTTGGATTTCTAAGTGAATCTCATGATTTTTTGTGGCCTTGTTCATGATTTTTCAATGCTTGGGGTTAGAGATACTGGAAAGGAGCTGTTTTGTTTTGCATATTTTCAGTGTTAAGACTGCTCTTTGCACTGTGTAGGGCTGGCTTTGTAATTTCAAAGCAGCCAAAATTTGTCTGGCTTCTGAAAGTGGCAGTTTCCTTTCCCATTGTGGCAAATAATCATGGAGAGCACACTAATTCTACGATGAGGATGATGAGGCCCCCTGTTAACACACTATTAATGCATACACTACCATTTCTATGGATCCCTGCACTGTTAATTAGCATGGCTGTGGTTTACACTAATCACATGAACTGGGAACTGGGCCAAAACCAACAGAAGAGACTTTCTGTTGCAATAAATTGTTTTAATGTTGCAGTCTGCTCTTCTGCATGGGCCCTGTGTATCTGAAGTCATCTGTGGAATAGTCTCATTTTTCATGATTAAATATTCAAATCAGATCTTTTGGGTCCTCAATGAATCTTCAGCTCTATTGACATGATGCTAGCAATATTCTAATCAAGAATAAAAAGTTAATAGAACTGTCACTGATTAATATTAATATTTCTTTGTAGCTTACCTTAACCATGGTCCAAATTCTGGCTCTGTGCTGAGCTTTCAGAACTCCCATTTGCCTATATTTATATTTAGTTATAAAATGCTGCATGTAGTTGTGGCACTTTGCAGACACCCACACAATTGACATGCCCCTGCTCCAAAGAACTTGAAAGGTCTACTGGCTTAGCTGCAGTCAGACTTTGGTCCTGAGTAAATTTTGCTTTTAAGCCCACTGCATGAAGTCCTCCTTATACTGTTACCAAAAGCAATAGCATTTCGTTGTTAGTTATAAATGTGTGTTGTCTTTTTTGTGCTTGTTAAGTGTCAGATTGATAGCATGAAAGGCTGGAATCCTCTCTGCACTAAACATGGGACAATCACTGTGGAAAATATCCCATGAGGCCAGGAGAATGTGCCTAAACCACCTCTAGCTGTGAAAATATCACATCTAGCTGTGTGTCTCCATGGCCCGTTCAATCCTTCTGTACAAATGGCTGCCAAGAGTGGAGCCATGTAGTGCTAAATGTGGTGGTGTGTTTTACAATGTGAACAAAGCCACGATGAGATGGAGAAGATCAATAACTCATTTCATATAGGGCAATGAATACTGCTCAGAAGGTAATGACTCTTGGCCACTATAGGCTTAGGGTAGATTTGAACTGGCGACCTTCCATATCCCATTATCAGTTCCTCAGACCAGACATTTAAGGTGGATACGTAGAGGCACCTTTTTAGTAATACTCTCTATAGATCTTCATCAGGTCAGCCAGCTAGTTCTTCATGTGATGTATGGAAAATCACTCCTTTTAAAGATTAGGGGGCTAGGTACACAGGGGCGTGAGAAACATCTTGTATTTGTATATTCTTTTTTTCATCAAAATACATGCATCTATCAGTCTCTGTCTTTTTTAAAATCAAAATGCGCCTTTGCCCAAACCTAGTGTGGAAGTAATTGGGCTTGATAATTATAAATACTTGGATTATAGTTTTGCTTCCTCCAGTACATTGTTTGCACATTATGTTAGACACATAGGTAAATCTGGGATTTCAAACCAGATGTATGAAAGAAAAAAGTCAATAATCTGCCCAAATAATTTAGCAGAATTATATACAAAACATAAAATTATTAAAAGCAGTTTTCTGAACCTCACAATTACATTGATTTGTTTGTAGTGCACCTGCTTGTACTGACGTATCATGTTTCATCATTTATGTGATAGACTATGGCCGACAGCATAATATCCTATTGAAATGAATATGATGGATCACAACATTTCAGACTAGGAATATTTGGAAACATATTGCTTTTTGCTTAATAAATGTATGGAAAGTGTATTTTAGTGCATGGATCAAGAGCCATTACTTACAACTGGGATTTTGAAAGAAGGCACTAAAATCCTAATGACATTCAATTGGAATTAGTTACTTCACTTCGTTAGGCCACTTTGACAATCCTTGCCTACATTTTTCTTGACAGGTAGCAAGCAGTATTACTCTAAGAGGTCAAGTCTTGTTTTCACTGCAATAAATGGCAAAAGTCCACTCTGTTTCAATGGGAACGGGAACTAGCCTTTATTGAACAGGTATATTTCTATAGGACTGGACAGGAGAGGGTGCTGTTTTTGTGGTCGTGAGTTCTCGCTCTGGGGCTCAAAAGGTCAAACTCCCAAGGGTTTGGCAGGTGTGGGCACCCTGTCTTTCTCTTTGCACAGAAATCCAGCAGTAAGCTTGATGCAACAGAGATTTTAACAAATATCTGCTTTCAAAGGGAGAGTCCTTCACTTTAAGACTTAAGGGGTTAGACATCCTTGAAAATCCGCCTATCATTCTGCAGGTTGAATGTTTACCTCAGCGCTAATAATTTCCCATGTATCTGTGTCGGTTCTTGTTCTTGGCAATATAACACCTTGCTCTTATTCTGATTGTCTGTTGTTATTGCTTTGGTTGAAGTAAGTGCTGAGCTTGCTTGCCAGGGGCCTGAGTCTGCAGTTAGACAAGTCTCTCATTTGCCTGGCTTGTGAAATCCCTTCTTGGCGATTGCTCTGTCCTAATTCAGAGGAAACGCCCATTGACTTCCCATATGGTTGTGATGGGGGACGCAGACCTGACCCTTGCCTGGCAAGGATTTCAATGGGTTTGAAGAGACTTAGGGGGGAGGGTCATGTGACTTAGGCATATGTCTGTGGGAATGGGACAGAGCCGTGCCCCAAAATTAGTCCAAAAGGGGAGGGTGTGCTGGGAACTAGTAAGAACTGATGCTGTAGTGGTCTATAAAGAAGGATAACTCCCTGAGAGAAGGGCAGCAGTACAAGATCTGGAGTGAGATTTAGGAGAGCCTTGTCATATGGGCGGGGAACCCTGAGAGCAAGACTAGCAAGAGACCTTGCTAGAAAGAGGGAGTCATGTCCTGGGGTGGGGTTAAAAAGGATCTGGGGCTGCAAGTTGAATGCTTTTTTGTTGTTTTGTGTGCTAAACCAGGGGCTAAGGTGAGACTTCCATTTGGAAAGTCTGTTGTGTGGTGTTTGTGTGCCCAGAAAAGGGAAATGGAGGCAGTACGGCGTACCAGACAGAAATGGTACAGTGGCCCCACCACTTGGATTGAAGAAGAGTGTTGTTCCTAATTATGGGTGTATTACTGGCATGTATTTCGTGGGGTCTTTTGCCTGGATCAAGACTGAGTGAAAGATGCCAAAGGCTTCGGGATTGACCCATTGACTCTGCTGGGATTTTGTTTCACTTAAGTTTAAGGCTGACACTCTGAATCGCATATCTTCCCAGGCTGCACTAGGGACAGTGCTGGCTGCCAGTGGCCTCAGGTCCAGTGTTGTTTTGCAGTCTAGCTATACCCAGAATATCTGAATGGCTAATGGTCCATGTAGCCCAGTATCCTGTCATTGACTGTGGCCGGGTGCTTTAGAGGGAACGACAGAACAGGCAGTCCCAGTTTCCGGCAGTTAAAGGTTAGGGAGACACAGAGCATGGGGTCTGATAGGCTGATTGTGCATTGTTGAAGAAGTACTTCCCTTTGTTTGGTTGAAATCTGCCGCTTGTTAATTTCATTGGGTGACCCATAGTTCTTGTGTTATGGAAAAGGGTGAATAACACTTCTTTCCTATTCACTTTTTGCATATCATTCATGATTTTATAGGTCTCGGTCATAGCCGCCTTTTGCATCTCTTCAATTTTTTGCTCCTATTTTCTCCTCATACAATCTGTGAGCAAATCTGAATGATGCTGACTTGGGTTATGTGTAATATGGACAATGTATTCCTTCTCTCTCCTACCTAAATATCTCATTCTTGAAGTGCATCAATTCAGTGAATCTTGTCCTAGGTCTCTTCTTGTTCAGAGGCTGCCAGTCATGCTGAATCATATCAGATCATGTGGTAGATGTGTAATGTGTACAGATGTTTCACAAGCTATGCTTCAAACTATGGGGATCACAGGAGCCAAGTCACAGAACACTGCTGGAGGGAATTAATATCCTGACTGAGTGCATTGCTCAAGGGACCGTTTTATATGTAACACTAGTAGAGAGAGTTATACCATGCAGCTGAAAGGCATAGAATGAAAAACCTAATGTGCACAATGTTAAATGGTATCTTGGGTTTTGTTGGGACCTGATTCTTAAAACACAACAAAGTGGCGACAAAGATAAACCTTGTCAGCTGAAAGAGCTGCTGGGAATAACAGAGCACACTTGATGACTAAAACAAATCAAGCTTTGAAACCTTTCCTTACCAAGGAAAGTGCAGAGGGATTTAACTAGATTGGACCAGTATATTCGCAAAAACATTGCAACACTTGTTGGGGGGCGGGGGGCAGATGATTCTACAATTAGATTTTCCCTGCTGGGTCAGAGCTTTATTCTATCCAGTTTAGTTTGCTGCCTCCAGTAATAGCTAGAAACATGTTTCAGAATAGAGGATAGAAAAAATGCCTTCCTAATAGTTGCAGGTGTCCATCTTATGGCCTGAAACACAAGACCTGACTAACCTTATTTTCTTCACTTGCATAGCTACAAAATGTTGGTAGAGGAGGTAATGAAATGATCAAAGCCTCTCAAAAACCCATCCACGCTGTCTAGCTATGTCACATCATATGGCAGTTCGACTACATGTTGTTTCCTGTGACTGCATTTGTTCTACTCAGGCTGACCTTGAATTGTTTTTTAGGTTGCCCTAAACTTAGTTTGTTCATGGGATTGTTCAAGATGAGACACTTACTTGGTGAAAAAGACTGGGTCAGTGCTTAGCATCTTTGCCTGGGGCTTAGGAGGATGGGATTCAATTCCTGCTCTCCTACAGAGCTCTTTCCGCTCATTGTTGTGACTTTGGCTTAGTCATTTAGCTTCTTTGGCCTCAGTTCCCCATCTATCCAGTGGGCATAAAAGCACTTCGCTATCTCATTGGGCACTGTGAGGATAACTACATTTAAAAAACTTTGAGGTACTAAGATACTATAATAACGGGGACCATATGAATTCCTAAGGTCCAGTTGTCAATACCCATTGGCTTCATTGGGTCTGTGCGAACTGAGATTGGCAAACCTGTTCAGACACAACAAGCGTTGACTTGAATTTCCCACCAGACTTTGGACAGAATCCGAAGTGAATCGTTCTGGGGATCCTTAGACAGAGTAAATAAGTATGAGATGACTTTGTCCCTTAGTCAGTGGTTATTAATTTCCTTACACGGTCTCTTGATGGGATGTGTTGTAAACCTCCTGAGCTTTACATATGCTCGTTAATAGGAAGCACTTACAAAAAGTTCCCCTCATTAATAGGGGTTATAAAAAGTGGTTGTGAGGATGTTCCATGGATGGCCAACCTGGACAACCCTCTTCTTGCTTTTGTCCTGAAGGCCCCTTCTGGAATAATGGCTACTTTGTCTGGGACACTGGAGCAGCTGTGTGAAATGGATCCTTTACCTAGGATAACACCGTGCTCCATTACTAAAAATCAGCAGCAGTGAATGCACAGAGAACTGAAATGAAGGTGAACTTTGTCTTCCTTTGATTTACCTTTTTCATCGTTGTCCATGCTGTGGGTCTCTCTCAATGGCAGGGCTGCAGCTCTTCTACAATGAAACTTATCAAAAGCTTTTGGAAAATTATTCTCGCTCACCTCTTTATGTACTATTTTATTAACTTTTCCAAAGAGGTCTAGCAGCTAAGTGAGATGCACTTTTCCCTTGCAGGCAGTCTGCTGCCTCAACCCTGTCACATTGCATGCAATATTATCTGAAAATGCTGTTAGACTTTCCTCAGTTAGATCCTGTGTCAGACTTCCAGGAGCAGAGGGACGGCTCCGGAGTGGGGATTTCTTAAGGTCTCCTTCCAAACCGGAGGCCCTGCACACCCATGGCTAAAGCAGATTACCTCCACACAGTTCTCCCCACAACCCCAGCAGTCCCCTAGTTTGAATAGTTGCCTGCTGCCCGATGAGTGTATTTCATTTAGACCCAGTTCTCTAGGCCCTAAAAGGAAACCTGTGTTGCTGGAAGGTACCCAAGCATTCCTCTTGTTCCCCCTGCCTTTTTATGCATCTCTCTTGTGCAAATGTGAACTTCTGTGGGTGCATTTTTGAGTAGCAAACTGATGGGTTCTGAGTCTCATGTACGGTTTGTTCTTCAGTCTGATTATTCACCCATTTTCCTTCTTAAAATGAGTCTTCTGTACAGTTCCACGCCACTGCTGTCCACCACCAGGACAACAGGCATTAACGCAAATAAACCTAAGTGTGCAGTGGTCCCTGGGAGTCTGTAGAGCTAACGTCCTCTGCCTACATTAATACCTGTGGGTTCTAGAAGACCAAATGGAGATTCACTTCTTTCAGATTATAGGTGCTAAAAAAAACCTGCTCTAAAAATCCAGTGATTTACTATATCAATAAACTTATGGACCTGATTCTTTCCTGCCTTCTGTGTGTAGATGTCTCTGCCTGTGCAAATAACTGGTGTTGCACTGCAAGGAATAAGGCAGTGGAAACTTTTAAACCTTGTCTTGCTTGTGATGTTCTTCTGTTTATTATGGACTGTTCAGATCCTCGGTGATTGTAGTTCTACCCTCAGATTTTGCAGCTTTCAGTGTTGTTCTTTAACATCTGCCCATGCCCCAAAATTGCATCACATGGTACCTCAGAGAGACAATGGTACGGTTCCTAGGCTGAGTCTGTAGTGTATGGGAGTATAGGGAAAGGAAGCACAAAAGAAACAGGGAGAGGAAAGGGAACCTTTCTCTTTTCCTTAGCATGATTTTAAGGAAATGATGCATGTTGAGGGTTTGTGTAGGAGTCATTCCTTATCCATTTTCTGATCTGGGATCTTGAAAAGAATTGTTGTTATACCAAGATATACCTCTTACCTTGGTGATGAAACTGCTCTAATCAGCAGTCAGTTGTGCCCTGAAATGCTGATTTATCAATATCTATAGTTTTTCTTGTATAGAACTTGATGCACAACTCTGTATGTTAACATCTTCTGGCCTTCCTGAGCTTATGGGCCCAATCTCAGCGAGTCAATGGGAAATCTGTGAGGAGAGTGTCTGCAGCCTCTGGTTAATCTATAACATAACAGCCCAAGCTTCATTCATGAAATCCAGAAGAAAATTCAAACACCAGGTTGCACCCCTGACATTGTCTAACGTGGGGATAATTTGTAAGTGTCTGAAGGAAACTTTACTTGATGGCTTTTATTTACTTGGTCTCCGAGTACATATGCAGCTTTCAAAATAAGACCATAAAAGGAGTCACCTGGTTTTGTTATATGTGCACAAGCCAAAACAATAAGATTTGAACCAGACACCTTTTTTGAAGTTTGAGTGCTTAACAGGTAGACTGGGCCAGTCAATGGAAGGTTGTTTTCATTGTGACTGCAGAAATTGAGTCTGACTCATGCTGTTACTGGGATTCATGAAATTGACAACGTAATGGATTTGAGCACTTGCTGTATAACGTGGGCATGTGAAGAGATGAGGGTAGTCTGCAGGCCTTCAGAACCACATTTTGGCCTGAAGATTTTTTTTACATGGTCAAGCTAAAAACTACTCAGTCTCTGTTAAGGTGAGTGCTTTATAGCCCATCTTATTACCTCTGTCATACCATATATGACTGTATATCTCCCTCAAGGGATATGCTGTATCCCCAAAGGAAGGCTCTTCCTGTCTTCACACTACAGTGTTACAAACAAGGAGTTCTGCAGCACTTTTAAAGATTGACAAATTTATTTATCACTACCCGTCTGGAACTTAACACTACAGTGCTTGGGAGCTTTCTGATGTCTTGCAGGTTTCCTCTTCCTGATACCCAAGCAAGTTCCTTCTGTAGTAACAACATGGAAATTAAGGAGGAGAATGGAGTAGACATCATCCAGTTAATGACTCCCACTTCGGTTCCTTAAGAAATAACCGTAATTATAAAAGCATTATTGGACATAGCTATTAAGGAGACTGAATCACAGAAGCCACATAGAGATGAGTCTCCTTATAACCCACCAAAGCAACATTTTAAAACATCATTGACAAATTTGAAGGGATCAGCCCTTTTTTTTGATTGGTTAATGAAGTCTAAGGACAGCTCATCTCCTGTGGTATCTACTGAAGAGCCAAGAAAAGCTGTTTTCATTATCTAAACCTTGTAATCGAGCTGGCTCGCTTAATTCTATTTTTATGAGAAGGGAAGAAATGATAAAAATGCAGCTACCTGTTAAAAATGATCAAGATGAGAAATTGCTGCCTATAAAGCTTTATAAGACAAATTCACTTACACACCTGCCTTTCTTTTACTAATGGTAATGAAATCAGAAATGGCTAGTAAAAAAGAAAGATCTGCTCTAATGAGGCAATCTGGCTTATAAGGCTCTATAATGTTAAGTATTTGAATAATAAAATTGAAGACTTGTCTGGAGACAGGCTTATTTTGTGGAAACATAGTGCTAAGTTGGCTGATGTGGAAGAGCTGCAGGTAACGGAGGACATGCAAAAGCAAGTGACAAGCAAGATGGGAACAGAATAGATACTCTGTGCTTGTGCTGCTTTTAGAGTGGAGGGAGAATGATTGGGGCATCAAATCCAGAGGAAAAGGCGATACTCCCTACCCTAAAGTTTTTGGGTAGGAATATATAATTAGTGGTAAAGACAGAGCTAGTTCCACATGAATCAGAGACAACTTGCTCCTTTTATTTCTGTGAAACGTTGGCGAAGGTTCATTTCATTAGGGACCTGATGCAGAGTCCAGTGAAGACGTTGGAAAAATTCCCACTGACTTCAGTATGGTTTTGGGTCAGACCGTAAATGAGATTGGTCTGGGGTCTACCATGTTGACACAGGGCCTATTTCAGAAAAACAGTCCCTTTGGCATCAGTGGGCATGTGTGGAGGTGTGCCCTGAACTGGGGAAATGATGGTGTTAGTTTTGCTGTGACACCAGTGTAAGGCACCTTAGTTGCCTTGGGTTTTTGCCTGAGGTGTCAGTAGTTGCGACTGATGTTTTGTCAGAGATTTACCTTGTGATGAGTGCATTTTACAAATACCAAGATACACAAATGAAAATACATTTGGAAATCAGTTATACTGAGGCAACGCGAAGGCTGCAGTCTTCCATGAATGAGGCTAGGATTCCCTGACATCCTTTTTGATGTTACATGGCTTTGTGTCAATTTTTATTGTTTTTAAAACTTTATTCTGTGGTAATAGAACAGGGGGCCCTAGAACCAATTTAGAGAGTCGTGAATTGCCTTAAGATTTTGATGAGAATTAGTCGTAGACCAACAATGCTAATATTTACTTCAAAGCATGATGCAACTAAGTTAGCTTATACATGTAGCAATAGATGTGAAGCTAAATAAAATGCTATTTAACAGTGGTGGACAGTAAATAATCACAGACTAATCATATGATATAACCATCTGTATATTTCAGTAATTTACTAGTTCAAAAGTGTAATAAAACAAATTAGAGCCAACATATGATCTTATGTCCTGTCATATTCAAGCATTTCTCCTATGTTAAGGAATCAAAACAATTTCAAAGTAGGTGAGAGAAAATGTCCAAGGGTTGAATTTTAAACCAGATGATCAATGATAGGAGAAACCATAATTTGGAAGGAGTTAGTTGTCCGCACAGGAATGTGATAAAAGAGGTGCTTGATAATTAGCTATATTGAGTTGTGCTAACTGTAGGAGGACATTACTTTATGTGATGCTTTTCTATGCTGAATGCTATCTCCCTGGAAAGTGCATTTTCAGACAATTTAATCTATTGAATGCTGAAATACAGTTATTTTATCTCGGTAAAATAATCCTGGAGGATTGAGTCCTGGGCTTATAATGGAACATCCTACCTCACATTTTATTTCCAAGGAAAAAGGCTGAGATTACATAATAGTTAATAAAGATATCTTATAGTTTAGTACCTTTCATTTTAAAGGATCCAGACTTACAAATTCAGGGCTGTGTTTCCCTACTCTTACCTATGTGGTAGATCTCGCCAGTTTAATCTATTCTCCACACATACACAAAGCTCTATTGATTTACCAAGCAGATGGAAGAGAGAAAGTCAGTCATACATATGTTGGATCTCTGTCTTCATATACCATCTAGTACCAAACGCATGACAGATGCTTAATGTTTGATTCTCAGTTACACTACAGCAGTGTGAAGAGGCCTTATACAACCTGACAACACAGGCTTTAGTAAACAACATACAGACATCACCTTGCCTGTTGCTAATATGTGCTCTTGGCAGTGCTGGAACCTACTAGCTCTTTAATCACTGTGACGAAGCTCAATCTCTACCGTGGTGGGTCTTGTGCTTCCCTCTAATGCTGGGTCTGTTCAGGCGGGTGTTTTTCCTTCCCCCTCGTCTTTGTACCTGAGGGGCTCTTCCCGACCGGCGGTCTGCTCCTTCTCCAGATCCGTCTGCCTTCCAACCATACCTTGCCTGCTCCCCTCCCTCTCACGCCCCAGCTACTCCCTTTCTCTGGAGGGAAGGCTTTTAAGAAGTCCTGGATGGGCCCTTGATGAGCTCCAGGTGTGCTAGTTAACCTGGTGTAACCACTGCTCAGCTACCAGAGGAAAAGGGACTTGCTGAGCCTGGGTCTAATATATTGACTTTCTAGAACTCACCAGAAATCCTCAAGTCTGACCCTGTCATATCGCATAGGAATATCACTCATAATATAGGATGGAGAGTAAAGCTGAATACAGTGAGCCATATCCTCAGCTAATGTAAATTGGCATCACTCCACCACTGAAGCCAAACTACCTTAATTTCTGGTCTAGTCTATATCTGTTCTTGTATTGGACTCATCCCTGGAGTATCTGAGTGCTCGGTTTATGCCAGCTGATGATCTGTCCCCCAATGCAGACCATGTTTGACACACAGTCAATGGTGTAGTGGTGGGGGGCCAAGTCTCCGGACGCCGGGCTGCAGGGGGTGCCAGGCCAGGGAGGGGGAGTGGCAGGTCATGGCATAGCGTGTGGTGCATGAAGGAGTAGAAATATGGGTTGGCTCCTTAGCCCGGGTGGGTGCCGGACATCCTTGCTATGGCACTGCACACGGTTTTGTAGGAAACAACATATTTTCGAAGTACAAAGCAGAAGCCCAATGTTCCAGTTTCCCATGTGAACTTCAATTGGGAAGAAGTAAAATTAAATTTCTTCAACAGAGACATTGATCTTTGATATGAATGTTAGTAAATGAAAGGAATTGTTTGTGAGAAAACAAATGTGCAGTAGAAAAATGCCCCCCCCCATTGCCTTTAAAGCTGCTGCCACCCTTGGGTTGCCTGTATTCTGCCACCTTGATCAACCATGGTTGTTGCACAGCTCTCTTCTTCCCAAAGCAGTGACCCAGGGTAGGGCCAGACTCCTGTCTGTGAAGATGTAACTAGTCGAAAACAAGCTCTGTTCTAGCTAGCTTGAATAATAAGAGCAACGCCATCCTGGCAGCCTGGGGCAGCTGCTTGAGTATGTTCCAGCGGCCTTGTACATCCTGTGCTGCAGCTTCACTGCTGTTTTGTTGTTCAAGCTTGTCTCATCCAAGCTATTTTGGGTACGTCTTCCCATGTGGCAGTCACACCTCTGATTGCAGGGTTGGCATCTCTACAAATATTAAGACGGTCAATGTCTGACCATCTGGCTGAACTCTACTGGACTGAATCTGGGTATAGAGAGCAGATATGTGCCCTCCCCTCTTCTTGACTGGGGGCGCTGCGGGAGGGGTGAAAGAGAACAGAGGCTGCCCTAATTCTTCAGCAAAGATGGGTGTCCTCTTTTAGCCATTGAGGGATGCGTGAAAACCAGACAAAGTGCATGAGGTTTTCAGAGATGAAGCTGTGGTCCTCTACATCTGTGAAAACAATCAGGCTACTGTTGTTTAGATGCTGTGGTACAGACCGTTGAGATTGAGAATCTTGGGCTAAATGATGTCTGAGAGCTGAGTCATTGCTGGCTGGGATAAATGGTGTGAGATCTTTTGCCACTTTTGGGGGATTGATAAATATATTTTTGCTTATTTTATGTTGTTGCCCTCTAATCCCCTGAACCTGAGAATCTTTCCTATCTGAATTGGAAATTATTCTGACACTGTGCTCCCTCCCCTTCTCCACTTATAATTACGATTTCTTTGAGAGAGTGTGTATTGAAATGTCACCGAGTATTTGTAGGAAACAAAAATGAAACTAGCAGTCCACAATCTTAAATCCCAGATCTCTTAACATTTGCGTACTAGAAATGAGAAGATGTTTTCTTATCTTAACCACTGAAGTATTTCTCTGTCTCTCACGGAAACTTTTGTAATGCCTCATTAGCTTTTAAAGGCAGGATACCAAAAAATTGACTGTTTCCAAAGACTTTGAGGCCAATAAGTGTAATTCATGTATCCAGAAAACAGCCCTTGCTGCCAGGAGCCCTAGAGCCTGAACTTCTCTGCACATGAATAAAATAGCGGTAGAGCACTGTTCATCAAGGCAGCAGCTCTGCTGGAAGTGACCATTGCCTTACTGTGCTGGCATTTCTGTGTCTAGACAAAAATGTCAAATGGCAGGTAGATGGTGAACTCAAGACACCTTGCTGTTTCACTTTCAGAGAACAAGCTTGTTTTCCCATTGTGCCTATTTGGGACCTGGTCATATGGTCTGAAATGTTGATGGCTGATTTTTCAAGTAAATGATGTTTTAATGATTTCTGAACTAGACTAACACGGCTGCCCCTTTGGATCTTAATGATTTCTATTTATGATCCGGAATGCACAGTGTGCTAAATGCAGGTGTTGTGATGTCCATTCGTGGACAAGAGCGAGCAGATGCCATAAAAACAAGCTGGTGGGTATGTGGCACATAAAAAGGAGTTGTAGAAATTGACAGCAGCAGTATCTGCCTGATGCTGCAAATTAATAATATACGTGAAGGGCCTGGTGTAATTATTTACTTTGCTAAATAACGCAGAGGAGCTGTGGTTTAATTATAGTAGTTTAGCTATGAAATAGAATTGCAGTGATTTTAGCGGCAGCGCATTGCATTAATGAGTCGTGCTAACAGTTAATTGTAATATTGGATAATGTTCAATTTGTTTTCAATCATCTTTTTGAAACAAGTTGTGCGCAGATGAGAAGGAACCTTTCCCAAATATCCTGATAAAATATTTTTGTTTCCAAAATCACAAACCAGTAAGACAGTTGGTAATACAATTATATTTTATAAAGCCAGATGTGTTTGGCTTAGCTCTTCTGTCACTGACACCCCTTGTGTTCTGGCTTTGGGCATGCTTTAATCACAAAAGGCACGTCACTAAGAACCTTCATTCAGATGGTGGAAAAATCTCTGTATTTCTCCCTGATTATGTGTAATCTCAAATACCTTCCGAATTGAACTTGGGCGTCAAGGGGCCAAGAGAGGAGGGGTAACAACGCTCACGAGCTTTTCCCCTGAATATTTAGCTAGTTCTGATTTTCCTATTATGATATCTTCGTTGAAGTCGGTGGCAAAATTCCCATCGACTTAGTGGAAATAAAATGAGCTGCGGTTTTGTAGCATGTCTCATGCAAAATGCCTCCTTTCTCCTTCCTGCTCCCTCTCCACTGGTCTCCCTACATTTCACCTCCTTCCCTGCTTGTCTACCTAATGTGCTGCGGCTAGGACCACCCTTGTTTCCCACGGTTCTGATCACCTTGTACCCCTTCCTTGGATGCTGTTCTCCTATTGAAAGTACAAGAAATTTCCATTTTTGATAATGGCAGCTAGTTGCATCTTGTACTGGGAGCATGAGTACAGCCATTTGTATGGCTACTGGCTACTTTATTCTTGAATCCTGTCATTTTCTTCCCTGCTCTTCCTTTACTAACGTCAAGCTCCTTTCACGCTCTCGTGGGTTCTGTGTATTGCATTTTGGTTCAGCAGCCAACGAGTTAACATAGCAATTGCCTACCTGCTCAGCCAGAACTGAGGGCAGCCCCAGGGCTGCTCTGAGGATAAAAGGCCTGCACAAAGGAAGGTGAAATAGTTGCCAGAAAGACAAGTGGATGGCAGACAGAGAATCCCTCCAGCAGGAAGGTGAGACTCTGCCAGGCAAAGTAGCGCCCCAAAGGGGGGGAAACTGGGCAATGAGCTGGGGGAAACCCCAGAGGTAGGAAGTAGTTCAGGGAACAGCAAGGAATAGAGGAAGACTGGTTTCTGAACCCTAAGCTGAAACCCGGTGGAGTAGGTGGCTCCTGGATTCCCTCCCCTTCCCCGGTCACCGACTGTTAGAGAGCTAGAGTTGATTAGCCCCTACTGTAATCAGGAGGAATTTGTTTCCCCGTTATCCTAAAGGGGCTAGTGACTATTTAGGACCTGGCCAGGAGGGATCAGTCCTTGACATCTGCAGAGTCAAGTGTGATGCCATAGTGAGGGATAAAGCCAGGTCCATGTAGATCTCTGTCACGCTACAAAGGGATGCTAGCAGATGAAGACTCCCGTAGTACACACCATCCTGTTTACGACTTCTTTTTCTTCTCACTCCATCTGCTGCTCTCCAGATTTTCTTCTAAATTCTTTCTTCTCACTTCCCCTGTTTTGTGTGCTTCCTACCCTATGCATGCCTCTCACAATAACCAGCCTCTTCCCATGAAATAAAGCCCTTTTTATGCAGATCCAAGCTACAGCATTAGCAGTAGTCCATGTCGTCTTGTGCCTAAACTATTCTGCATTTTGTGGTTGTCTGTGTTACCCTGGCCATAGGAATTGCCCTACCAGATAAGATCATCTAGTCTGATATCCTGTCTCTGACATGGCCGGTACCAGACATTTCAGAGGAAGGTGCAAGATACCCTGCAGTGGACAATCGGGGAATAATTTCTCCACATTAGAAGGTCCTGGAAACATGTTTGAATTGTAGTGAGTTCTTGCCTTCAGTGATCTCTTGAGAGAGCAAGATCCACAGATAAATTAATTGTTCACCATGCGGAAAAAAATTGAGCATTTTGTTTAATCATTTGTTCAATTAAAATGATCAAAGGCAATAATTTTAGTTTAATTGGATTGACCCGTTAGCCTTCTTAGGTGAGAGAATAAACAGAAGCACACATTTTATCTTGTTTATGCTATTCTTTTATTTGGAGACCTCTGCTCTGTTCCCTCATAGTCTCTCTAAAGCAATGTTTCTCAACCATCAATGGACTGGGGAACATTATTTTAGGCCAGCATGTTTGAGTGAAGTTCATTTATTGTTGGAGTAAGGCTTGTTAAAGAAAGTCTCAGTGTGGAAGTTATCTCCAAGCAATTTCAATGCTGGTGGTAACAGCAGTGCGAAATTTAAAATACTGCAGCTATAGCAAAGGAGCAAGGCAGTGATGGATGCTGACGCTCCTGGAAGCTTTGCTGTGGTTGGGGCATTTTAAATCTCCCAGGTCCTCCTCAACTCACTGTGTTGCTCCTTTCCTCCTCTCCACACAGCCTCCACCACACTCCTGTCTACACCCCCTACTTGATGGGGAGAGTCAGGGTGGGTTGGGGAATAATTTCATTACGTCTGCGTAGCACTGACGTTCCACAGAGCACCAGTTGAGAAACACTGCTCTAAAAAGATCAGTTTGGGCAATATTTCTCTTGTGCTAACAGTAGTGAGCACATCAGATATGCACAAGACAGGAAAGAGGGAAAGGTCTGTGTTTGCCAACTTTCGAGTCACGTGGCAAGTGCTGTCTGCTTGCTTCTGTGGAAGAAGGATGAGTTTAGTAGACTAGGGGTGGTGGGAAATGGGAGAGCCAAGGGAGGGTTGTCTAACTTTTGCTCCTATTAAGGAGACTAGGTAGGTGAGATGATATCTTTGATTGAACCAGTTTCTGCTGGTAAGAGAGACCAGATTTTCAAGCTTACACCAAGCGCTTCTTCGAGCCTTTGTAAACTCCAAAGCATCTCTCTCTCACCAGCAGAAGTCAGTCCAATAAAAAAAAAATTGCCTCTCGTGCTTTGTCTTGCTAATATTGTAGGATCGACATGACTACAACCACACAGCGTGTGTTGTTCCTAGCAATTGATCTGAAGTTTTTATTCAGTTTGCATTTGCAAGTAGAGGATGGAAATTTTATCTAAAAGCATGTCTATTCAGGAACGCTTGGAAAAGTTAGTCTGAATTAAAGCAGCGAGAGTCCTGTGGCAGCTTATAGACTAACAGATATCTTCGAGCTTAATCTTTTGTGGGCTACAATCCACTTGTCAGGTGCATGGGTTGTAGCCCACAAAAGCTTATGCTTGAAGAAATTTTTTAGTCTATAAGGTGCCACAGGACTCTCGCTACTTTTGCTATACACAGACTAACATGGCTACCCCTCTGGAAATCTGAATTAACTAAACCTGTGAAGTTAAAGTATTTAAACTGCATTAACTCCTGTGTGGATATAGTTATTCAGAATTCCAATGGCCTTAATTTGGTTTGGTTTAATTTACCTACACTGAATTGTTCATTTTAAATTCACATCTTTAGTTGAATTAAATTAATTTTCCTGAGTGTCCCATGTAGAGTGCTGAGCATTTTACAGTGAACTGTATTAGAGAAGTATGGCTAAGTGTAGAAGCTGTGTGCGTTTGGTTTATACGATTCACATCTCATTGTGTAGGTCGTTTCATTCTACTTTCAGCTATAAACCTAAACTGCATATTAATTTGATGCTTAAGTGGAGTGTGCTCTCTTCTGTCTTACATCTCTGAAAAGGCCAAATGCTTATCATAGAAAAGGTGGTAGAAACTGTAAAGTGCTTAGTGTGATGTACTTTCCATTACTGGAAAATCAGATTGTACATAGCTACTGCAATTTAGATGCAAGTCCCTGTCTTTTAATGAGAACTGGCAGTTTTTCGCACATAACTTGGGGGGAAAAAATCCAGGAGCAAACCATAATTGCATAGACACACCTACTTTGGTTAGGTGATTTAGCAGGTGACCTGTTTCGGTAAAGATGTGGCTCTGTGGATCAGTAACAAAATAAAACGTGTGTGCGCGCGTGGGGGGTGTTGCTATAATGTTGAAGGATCTGTTCTTTGATGAGAGGTCATGCCAGGGTCTTGATCATTTAAATTTATAAAAGATTTGAAGGCACGTTTCTCAAGGATAAGAACATTGGCCCGTGAGTCTTCATTTTGAGTAATTCCATTCTTCCTATTGAAATGTCCAATATGGTTTCACTTATCCAAAGTTATTAGTTGTTAAAAGGGAGAAAGTTACTTTTCTCTTCAAAAAGCAAGGAGAAAGCAAAAAGCTCCATCTGTTACAAAGGTTCTGGTCATGAAATCTGGGATGGGCATAGTAGAGAAGCCATCTTTAGAAATATTTAATATTTTAAAATATTGGGCTGTGATGGATGAGAGGAAAATTTATTATCCTGTTGCTTCTTTTAAGACCTTTCTGCTTTCCTAAATTTCTTTTCCTCAGAGTTAACTCAGTGGGTGCTCACTAGAGCTAGGTGACTAAATTTTTTGGTTTGAATTTGAAAAGTTGGGATAAAATATTTCAGGTTGAATGAAAAATTTTATTTCATTTCATTTTTAGGTGTTCCTTACTCTCTCTGTTTTTATTTCAATCTAGCTAAAATCTGAAATAATGTTGTTTCAAATAAATAGTCAAAATGTTTAGTTTTGAAAATGTTCATGAAATGTTTTATTTGGGATTCACAAAGACTCACTCTATCAGTCCTCCTCATCAAAGGAAACCTGCACAATACTTTCAAAAGACCACTCTAAGAGCTTAAATTCATAACTTTGCTAAATACTAAAAATCCTAGTCTTAATAAAGATGCTGGATATACGATGTATATCCAATCTGTAACCCACTAACCGTCTTTTAGTGCTATGACTGAAGGGATGTTAATGGACTGCTTCACCTTGACTGGTCCCTTAGAATATGTGCTAACTACTTACGCTAACCTATCTGTTTGATCTTGTATTTATCTGTGATACTCAGAAGTACTTTTCCCAAACTGAACAAAAGCCTGGTATAGTTCAAAAGCTTGTCTATTACCAATAGAAGTTCATCTAATAAAAGATGTTATTCTACCCACCTTGAGTCTAATAAAAGGTTTCAATTTTTTTGAGGATCCCCCATCCCCCTCGCCATTTTCAGAGCATGGGAGGAACAAAACTTTTTGCCAGATTTGACCCAAATTTGTGAACAGCTTTCATTGTTATTTCTCTGAAAATAGAGTTTTGGTGAATGAACTATTTTGCCTATCTCCAGTGTTCACATCCGTGTAGTTTATAAGCCTGTGTACTGGACCATGAATCTATTTTTAGGTGAATTGCCTTACCTAGATAGCTCTTCAAGTCAACACGAGAACAGCAGTCAAGAAAGCAAGTCTATGAGTTATGTACAGAAGAGCTTTAGCCAGGCATGCAGGATACTGCAGCACAGCCTAGCTCAATACCAAATACAAGGCAATAGCAGGGTAGAAAAGACGGGCTGCATTTAATTGAGAAAGTACATGGAACGGCCTCTTCAGCAACAGAAGTAGATGAGGCAGACTGTTTCCCTCCAGGGCCCCATGGTGTTTTTCAGAGCATCACCCATCCCTGTGATCTACACACTGCGCATTGAGAGTCACAGAAGTGATGAGTCGTAAAATATAGACGTATAATAAACTCAGACAGCAGCAGGAAAGTTAGAGGGGCCTCTTGCCATGATCACCTTCCTTCCAACTGTTATAAATCTGTAGCCAGTGTCTTGCTGATTAGACCAGTATGCTCAAAGAGATGTTCATGTGCTGGATTGAACATATGCTCCGTCTGCTGTGCAAAGGTTGGCAAAATGCTTATTTTCTGCAACCATTTGTGTTGCTGCTTGCTACTTTAGTCTCCTGCTCCAATGTGGACCCCACTCTGAATTAAATGACTTGAAGCTCTTGGGCAGCCGTCTTATCGGAATAGCTCAAGAGATTTCAGAAGTGTTGAACGTGAATTCAAACCCTAGCTATGATTTGGCTTTGAACCTGTGCTCTTGCCTAAAACTGATCCTAGAGAGGATGTTATCACTTCAACTTGTCGATAGACATGAACATGAGTGCATGTAACACACAAGTGTGTGGAGAGTACTGTTCGGGAATGTCTAAAAAAGAAAAGAGCTAGCTAAATCATGTATATTTAATATTGTGCTCGGCTGGACAGTATGTATGTGTTTTTGCCTTTTGCTAGTTGCAATAAGAACAGCCAGGCTCTGTGTTATAGGCTCTACATTGCTGATAGTTAATGGAGCTTCTTCATTGGGTCCATTGATGTGGGCTTGTGCTTTAGGAGCCAGAAAAAACAACTTAAATTTTGTCCTTGCTTTTGCTGTGAAGTCCCAAGTGGCCGTGATGTGCAGTAGAGTGACAGACGTGAAGTTCTGTTTGGCCATGGATTTGTTACTCCCTTTGGCGGCATTGATTTAGTCTTCCCAATAGAGAGAATTGAAGTTTTGTTCTTCATGTTTCTCCTGAGCCCATAAAGACCTCTTGGCTTTGAATTGAAGCCCAGGACATGATTGTGCAAAGAAGCAAACTTTGCTTATGGACTGCTTTTATGTTACTGCCACTAAGGTGGTCTCAGATGTGAGAGAAAAATCTCTTAAAAGATGATACAGAATAGTAAGTTAGGACATATAACTGGTCAAAGACCAGCCTAAACTTTAGAGGCTCTGTAGGACAGCAGGGAAGAAGAACTGGAAGTGGCTAGTGAGAGAAAATGATAGGACTTGCTGATGTGCCAGTATTAAGATAAAATTTTCCTTTAATGCATTTAGGCTGTAAACGTTGATGTGGGGGGAAGGGAGCGAAGATACTAGTCACTGCACATTTTCTTCTAGGCTGCTTATTGTCCTATAGAGAAAGATTGCTGTGTTGCTTCCAGTCAACTATGAGCAGCTCGAATCTCCTTGCCGCCTTTTAAATGAGAATTGGCTGCATGATTTAAAAATGAAAAAGTAAGTAAAACCCCAAACCAAAATGAGGCTTAGAATTGATTATGCTACTAGCATTTGAAGTAGTTTGGGCATTTGCCCAACTTACTGTTATATTTTGCTTGTTATGCCAGGTTCTTGGAAATTATATACGTGCCTCAGATCTATAGGGGGTGTTTATCTGGGTTTAACAAGAGCAACACATGGGCTGGGGCTTAGAGAATCAGGCATCTTACCTGTATGTGTCTTGTGAGAGGGTGTTTGAACCTCATAGTGGGCAAGCAGGAGTCAACCAGTGTCTTTGAGCCCAAGCAACCACACCATGCTTGCCTCTGCTGCACACACTTCAGGCGGAGGAAGCAGAGAAAAGGAAGCTGGTCTGCTCAGTCTGGGCTGGCTAAGAAGGAGGAGGAGGATAAACATGTGCAGCTGGCTGAGGAGGAGGAGAATGAACATGTTCTGCAAACTCCTGCTGAGGAACAATCAGCCTTTCAGACCGCTGAGGCAGGTGTCTCTGACTGCGTTACAGCAGCTGCAGAGACCAATGGGGGGTGCCAAGCTGCTGCCTGGAGAAGACGAGCCTGAAATGGACTGAAGAGTAGGAAGAGACCTAGGGAATGTATTGGGTGCAGATACTTGAATTCTGAAGACAAACAAGGAGTCTTGTGGCACTTAAAAACTAACAAATTTATTTATCGCATGAGCTTTTGTGGGAGAGCATCCCACTTGCATGCTTTGAAAATGGGGGAACTCACAGAATGGGAGGAAAATAAATGCAGGGACGTGTAAGTCATGGGATCAGAGCACACTGTAACAGCAAATCAAAGCAGTTGTTAAGGTTCAAACTCTAGGGAATAGTGTATAGAGGAAGATGAGGTCAAATCACCTGTTGTAATGAGAGAAAAATCCAATGTCCCTATTAAGCACTGAAGCAATGCAATCAAATTTGCAAATAAATTGAAAGAGAAATCAAATTTATTTGCAAATTTGAGATCTCCTGAAGTGGAGGGTTGCAGACTCCACAGGATCCTGGACTGGAACCTGATGCAGTAGGGTGGAGCCAGGTTTCTCTCCCTTCCACCCTGTGCAGGCAGGTGAGCATTACTGCTGATGACCTTAGCTATAGACTGTTGCTTGCCTTGCCCACCCAGGAGGCCAGAGTCTCAGATTTGTTTGTTTGGAGAGTCAGGAGTCTCAACAACTGTGTGATGAGGCGTATCAATCCAGCCCAGGCAAGTGGGTGCCCGTCTCCTGCCTACCCCCCCATTGAAAACATGCTGAGTCCTGCGACAGTGTCCTCGAAGGAACAGAGTTGGTGGTGTGATCTTCTTCCCATGAAATAACAAAGCCGGCTCTTCAATTCTCATTTCAATCCTGAACTTGACCTGAAAACTTGTGCATGTTTAGTGATTTTTTTCAGTAGATTTTTCGGTAGATTTTCCCTGGAATTTTTCAGTAGATTGCTATCTGCACTTTTGGATTCTAGTTGAAGGGGTAGACAGGGAAAAGTCAAAATGCAGCAAGAAAGGTTATTCTGAGATTCTTTGTAGTCTGACTAGGAGGAGGAACCAAATCTCACAGCAAAGCCTATTCAGAAACTTCAGGATTGGTTTTGTAGGCCAATGGCAATTAATACTGTGGTGACTCAAGTGACAACTACGGTTTGATACAGGAAAGGAAATTTTACCGGTAATTACACCATTCCTATATATATCATGTACTTGGAGCATGGAATACAGCGAGTGCCACATGGACCTATTGCAAATAACCTGGCTGTGGTGAATTGGCTCTCAGATATTATGCCGAGGAGCACCATAGAAATCGCTGCAAGCAGATAAATGGGCAAACAAGCTCAGACCATGCTGAATGCAACAATTAAACCACTTGAGCTTTGGCCATCACTAGACAGAACAATGGCTAACTTAGGCTCACATTGAAACAATTTGCTTACTTTTAAACAAAAGCAGTGCTTTCAGAGTATGGCTCCTATTCAACTAACTCTTATGTCACGCATGCTAATTAATCGAAAAGGGTTGGGGAGGGAGGGACAATGCAATGGTTTGATTTTAATGAAACAATTTTTCTGACATGTTGTTTTATTGAGAGAAATGTCCCATTAAGCTTAATGTAGTCAAAATTCTGATAAATTGCCTTATCAAATACTCCGTAATAGAAAAATGAACTAATTTAATTGGAGTAGCGAAACAAAATGGGGTATTTACTTTTGTGAGAAGTTAAAGGGAATAAGATCTAATAACACTGTACTTACTTGTATTTTCTGAGATGTAAATTAAAGGAATTACGTGAAGCGCAAGATGACCCATTGTTTCCTTAGACAGAGTAAAAAAAGTGAACCAGTTTTTTTAATGTGGAACACGGATATAATTAGAAGGCTGTTGATATTTTTTTCAGCTGTGTGAAATCAACAAGCCACAGGAGACTAGTTCTTCGTAATAATTAAAATACAGGAATAGCTTTGTATTCTAAATTTCAGATTTGATAGCTATCTTTTTAATTTACAGTAAACATTTGCTTATTTAAAAATAAAGAACTAGAGTAATGATTCTGTTTGCTTCAAATTCTCCAAAGTCTGTTATTTGCCCAGAACATACATTAGGCATCTTACTAATGAAGGGGAACATATGGGTTCCCGCTTCACATGGGGAAGACCAAAGAAATGCAACAATTTCTCTTCAGTCCTGGATGCATATTAAGCATAGCCCTTGGATACTGATGGATTACATCATGTTTTAAAACCCGGAATGCAGCTCTTGCAGTAAAGTTTTATGAAGCATTTAGTACAAGCTAATAGTAAGGAAATGATAACAGGGTTACGCCTTTTGGAATTTAATCAAATTCAACGAGGCCATTATTTTCAAGATGGTGTTTGAGCAATGTATGGTGGACAAGGCACTTCAGTATATGTGAAAGTAAATTTGTCCTCAGAATCCTGAGACTCTAAGGTCTTGGTCCTGCCAACGGCCAAGCACCCTAGCCCTAACCCAGCAAAACACTAATGTGCACACTTCTACTGACGTGCTTGAAGTTTTCCATTGCAATCAGCGGGATTGGTCTTTGCTATGGTCCAACTGGCTTTTAAGGCAAGGAAGGTTCAGTCTTGCCTGTGACGCCCCCCCCCCCAGCTGATGGTGATATGGCAACTTAATGATTATTAGTTTAAACCCACTGGAAAGGGTTAGAAAAAGGCAATATAGTGAGGGGAGGGAGACTGCTGAAAAGGCAGGACTCTGCTGCAGGTAGGAGAACCCACAAAGAACAGCACAGCTCCTGCAGGGGAAATCCTAAGCTAGGAGCCACAAGGAGCAGGGAAATCCCTAGAGAAAGCTGCCAGGGTCCTCAGGGAAGGGGGGCATTGAGGGGAAACTCTGCTTCTGCTAAAACCAGAAGCAACAGAGGAAAGAGAGCGCAAGAACAGGGCCGCATGGGAGGTCTGAGGTTAGCAAAACCTGAGTGAGGTGGAAGAATGAGCTTAGTGGAGAAGACGACACTAGAAGGCTAAAGCAGTCAGAGGCTAAAGGGAGGAGTTATGAAACTGCTGGGAAGCAGTCCAGGGCCACAGCAGTATGTCTGAAGAAGTAGAGCTAGCTATTTGCTGTCTGGTCACTGGACTGGAAGCCAGAGCAGAGGATGTGCCTGGGACCCTCTACCAACTCCTGAGGAAGGGGCATGCAAATCCAACCACAGGAATATTGATTCCAAGCTCAGATTAAAGACTGACCTCAAAGGATGGGCCGAAGAATAGCCAAGGTGGGCGAAAGGGTGCCGAAGGCTTCTTTGCCTTCAGACTTGGAGTTTGACTTTCTGTCAACCCACAAGGAGACTGAATGTGTGACTTGGCCAGAGGCCTGAGTCATGAAAGATTTGGTAAGAGGCATCTTGCCAGTGGGAGGTGCCAAAGACGATAGCTTTTTGGTGTGCAGGGGGTGGGGCTACAGTTCGGTCTGCCCTGCTCCTTTCCTGTCTATTTAGGGAAGGCTAGAATTAGCCATTGAATAGTTCTTATTCTCAGGGAGGTGCCAGAATCACACCATCCGATACCCCTGGAGCAAGTGTGCAGGGTGCCCAACTCTCATTGATTTGAGTTTGAAGTGGGTGCCCGGCTGTGAATACATCCCCCGAGCTGTCTTTCACCTTCTTCTGCAATCTGAACATAGGAGGAATAGTTAGCTTTTTATTTTACTCAGTCTTTATTCAGCTGTTGGTGGGATTTTTCTGAGTGAGGGATAAATTGAGATTTTAGGATATGACCATGTGGTGTTAAAAGGCATAGATGGTTATGCCAGAGTGCAGGCAAATGTTTGGGGTCAAAGTCTCCTAGAATTCTAGTGGCGCCATTGTGTTATTAATTCAAGCTTCTGTCAGTGCTCCACAATAAATCCTTATTGTAAAATTTTACTCTAGGCTGAAGCTCAAACCAGAAAGTCCCCACCTGAGAGTAATATCTTGAACTCTGTTACCAGTTGTGACCAACCATGAGTCATGGACTCTGAGAGACACCCACTTGTCTTCTCTTGTTTGCCCCACCCACTCACAAAAAACGGGAATTAGTCCGTTCTTGAAGGGGTGTGTGTCGTGGGATTCCCCACCTCCCCGCTTTACAACATATAGAACAGACTGGAAATAAAATAATGAGGTGTATGAGAGACAGTAGGGCCAGATGGCAGCAGGACGCTCTTTGAAGGGAGATGATATACAAGACCGAGAATGGTCCAGGTCTTGTTCCCTGCAGACTGAGAATGGGTTACTTCAGGGGAATTAGATGTACCTACCATGAATTAAGGCTAAGCTAGAGTCCTGACAAAAACCCTTGCTCCAGCCAGAGGGTGCTGGAGAGTAAGGAGAGCTAACAATAGTGTGTGCAAGGACTGTTGCGGTGAAGCAGAGGAAGTGGACCGGGACCACGAGAAAGGTAAAAGAGAATCAGGAGCATAGTAGCTATATATAAAGTTCCTGGGGGGCCTGGAGTAAAGGGTGGGACTGGGCCCTTCCCCATCCCCTCTCACGTTGTCTAAAGAGGCAGCAACTGCCTGGTAACCGAGAGCAAAGTGCAGGACCCGCCACAGCAGAATGGACAATTTGCTGCATACCTGATGGTATAAAACTGCAGCAGGCGCCTCCTCAGAATAATGTATCTTGGAGTAGGGCTAATGAAGTGGTCCCCTAGGTGCACTGTGGTTGAGAACTGCACTTGGAAAACTCATGTCATAACTGAGTATCAAGTGCTCTGCTGCCATTTGTGATATGCGAGGCCAGATTTTCCAAGGAGCACCATACCTGATATACTGAGCGCTGGGGTTAAAGTATAATTTGGGGGGCCCTGAAATGCTCCCGCACTGCTGAGCTCCCCCTCCAGTGCTGGTGGGCCCCCCTGAACCCTAGGTCCTGCCCCCTGTGCCACCGTTCCACCCCATGCCCTTCAATACCCCTCCAACGCGAGCCTGCTACCTCCGCACTTGCCAGCAGCGAGCTGGAGAGGTGGCGGGGTAACCCCCAGGTCTGGGCGGCAGTGCAGCCCAGGAGGAGAGTGCAGGCCCCAGATTGGGGACGTGGCCAGAAGGGGAGGGGTTTGGGGCAGGGCCTGAGCCCCCCAGGAATGCCCCCAGCCCCAGCCCCTGTCCCTGCCCTGGAACAAGGCAGAGCGCCGCCCTGGGGCCTGCTATTTTTAACGGCCCAGCATTTGGGTCCCTAAAAATAGAAAATGGAACCAGAATGTGCGGTCCGGGTCCTGGGCAATTTTGCAAACCTGACTCTGAGTGGGTGAGGGCTGAACGCTTTTGAGAACCTGCCTCCTACATATCTGTGTCCCCAGAGGCCTCAATAAAGCTCCAGGTGTGTAGAGAAACCTAAGTGTGGTTCTCAGAGGAGAAATGGATTTGTTGCCAAATTTGAGGAAATAGGTTTGATGCAGGAAAATTCCACGCATATACGAAGAGGAGGCTTCCTCTTAGAGCAGGGGTATCAAACACGCGGCCCCTAAGGATATTTCCTGCAGCCCGCAACAACACTATCACTATTGATATTTGCAATATCATTGTATGAAAAGGTTTCAGTGGTGCAGCCCTCGGGCTAACATGCTAGTCCTTGTGCAGCCTTCATGGTGATTTGAGGTTGAGACTCCTGTCTTAGAGACCATGGAGCTGGTCTGTGACTGCAAGAGTCTATGTGGCTGTTGTGTGGAGCTCAGGGAACCTGAGTTCTGTTTGCGCTCCATCTGGATGAATTCTGTGTTTCAGTTTGTATATCATTTGCAGCTGCCTACCAATCTGAAGTGCCTGTGTGCATTCAGCGGCCTTAACTAGAAGACCATTCCTTTAATTCCTGCAATTCCATGCTTCAATTACTCCACATCATCCAGCTTTTCCAGTGGGCTTAAGGACAACACCCTTCAAATCAGCACTTGAGGCCCCAAGTACTGTAACATGAGAGCATCTCACGGTCCCCTCGCCATATTTAACATCGCAGTGCCCCTGTAACTTATTGAAATGCCATGATCCCCTTTGCTCAGATGGGGAACTGAGAAACCAAGTGAGTTGCCCAAAGGCTGCAGAAAGTTTTTGGGAACGCAGAGAACTGAAACATCCACATACAAAGCTAACACCTTAACCATTGGGCCATCTGTCCTCATCGTAATGGTGTCTGAGCATCTCATGTGCTTTGTACCAGCTTCTCAAGAGTGTTAGGAGACTAAGACCTTGTCTGCATTTGCCTACGCTTGCGGGGCATGTAGGTATGTGTAGCTCCATACTGCAGCAAAAGGCTCAAGCAGGGAGGCGTAGTGGGAAAAGTCTCTGACAGTAGGGAGGCAGCAGGACATGATGCTACTGGGAACAGCAGTGTAGACGGGGGAGGCACTGCCTGGGCACGTAGAGTGTACGCCCTGGGGTTCAGGCGTGCAAGACGCTATACTTTGCTTATCTGAGCAACGCCTCATTGTCTGCACCCGCTGTTCATACCCATGCAGTGTACTTTATGTACTTTTCAAGAGTACACGCCGCTACGTGAATTGTTCTTTGCTTAGTATTTTGAGATCTTGGGGTGGCAGGTGTATTTATTATCATTATCATTCTTAATTAATTAATTGATTGATTAACGTTAAGGCTGTAACTGGAAAAGTAAACAGCTTGTGTGAAATAACATACCCCTCCCCACACCATTAATTTTTTGAATCGTCTCTGAATACGTTAACTGTGAGTATGTTTTATAAGGGGTGACTAGATTCCCACGTTGGGATTGGAAAGCCTGTTACCTTAATTCTGATTGAGTGCCCATTCCCTCTTAGAACCAGTCTCTCATCAGCCACCCTTAAATGATAATTTATGTTTTAACAGGCAGAGTACTTTCCTGCCCACAGGATTCTAAACTGAGATGAAATTTATGTCCCCCTTTTTGAAATCCTGCATATTTCACTCTGGCTTGGAAATGGAGGCGCTGAATCTGTGAAAAGTGACAATCTGTCCCTGTGGTTTACTGGGCTTTTTTAAAAGGAGTTTTTCTGTAGGAAGCGGGAGATGAGTGGATGCAGATTTAACAGAAATCAGCACTCTGCTGCCGTTTACTTTTATTTGAAGGTAGAGGAGGAATTGGCAGAGGGAAGAGAGAGCTGTCTTGGAGCTATTATCATATTGTTTTATCTCAAATTTCTTGTAAATTTATTCTTCCCTCGACATAACATTGTCAATTGCCTGGACGCTGTGGTTTAACTGTACCTTGGAGCTGCCAGGTAAAGTAAGGTGCTCCTGGGGCCATTGTATTTACTGCACACTCAGCCTCCAGGGTTCAGGGAGTCCCTGTGATGCTGTCTGAAAGGGGAAATAGTGCGTGTCGCTGCTACAACCTGTGTGCAAGGCCTGTGGCTTGACTCCTGGGGGATTTTCGTAAGGGTGCATTGATAAACAGCAGGAAGGAGCCTGTAGAAATCTGAATGACCTTAAAGAGACAAAGCAGAGTCACAGCAAGAGAGGGGACCTGCAGCTTGTGTCCATCAGCCTTTCCATGCTGCTTGTAAAATTAGTCAGGAACCTTCCAAGGAAACCTCCTCGTTTCAGGAAAGGGGAAAATACGACCTTTGGAGACATAAATTCTGGTTTCCATCCCAAAAGCTGGGCCAAAGTTTTTGCCTTTTTCTTGTGGTTAAGAAGAACAGTAGTAGGGTTTCTTATGCTTAGTTGGTTACAGCTTGGAGTACAGTACAGGTGGAGCTCTGAAATCTAACCTAATCAGAAAGGACAGTTTGAGGATGATGGCATTGATACAGTTTTTTGACATGTGCCAGTCATGGCTCAGAGCGCTGTGGATGGAATTATTTCTAACCTCCCAGCAACCATCCATTTGCAGAAATATCCTATTCTAATAAGCATCAATTACAGCTCCCCACTCACCCTCCCTGACCATCATCCACTTTCAGATAAATCTCCCAACTACCAGGCTCCACTTGACATTTCATTTAAATATGCAGCAGCTGAATTTGAGATGTGTGGATGAGGGAGGAGTTATTTTTGTGATTATAAAAATACATATTACAAAATGATGCCCGGCATGGGTCTGTTCCATTTTATTAAGGTCAAAAATATTCATCCAGGTTGTGCAGTGTCAGGTTGTAGGTGTTGTGTGTCTGTGTGTGGATATGATTTGGTCAAGCTAAAAGATTATGCAAGATTTTTCTTAAAAACAGCACAGCTAAGGAATAGGTGAGACTAAAAGTTTTGGGAAGAGGCATCAAAAAGAACACCACTTAATCGAATGATGGTGGAGGAAGGGATGAGATAGGAAGAGGAGAAATTGCAGTATTAGAATTGGTCTTCGTGTTTGCAGCAGGTACTGCCTATGAAAACCATTAAGATTGAGGGATCTCTTATGCTGGGTGATAGCCAAGATTAAATGAGTTAATGAAGAAGAAAGACAGTTCCCATCCCAGGACACTCAATCTCCATTTTGGACAGGAAGCAGCAGGTGATGAAAAACAGATGGAGAGGGTGCGGTTAACAGTAAAATGAGCTGAGTTTAGCAGGAAGGCAGATTTCAGCTCAGCTATCCAGCACCAGGCATCAAGGCAGAGGAAAGCTGTAAAGTGGCATTTAAGAGGAAAAGGTGGCAACCTCATCAGATCTGACAGGCAATTTCTCCTATGCCTCATATGGGGGTGGGAATCGACAGCGTGATGGAAAGCACACGATGTGTGAAGGGAACGTGGGGGCAGCAATCAAGGCTGCCTCGGTGGTGGATCAAAATGAGAGCTTCTTCAGTACTTAGCCCCACATCTGTTTATCAGGCCGTTGTGTGAAAGGCCGCAGAGGCCAAGACTTGATGTGGTGGAGGAGGGGGAGTCAGCAAAGAATGGGGCAGGGATGCCTGGGTTGCAGTAACAAGCCTAGAGGAGCGTTGCAGCAGTGTTTTTGAGGAGGTTTAAAGAAGAACTTGATGAGGGCCTGAACAGGAGTTTTGGCAATCTGGACGGACTGGAAAGGGTTAATCTCTGAATTTTAATTTGGCTCCATCTAAGGTATGTCTGTAGAATAAGTTAGTGTATGGCAAGCTGGGTTGTAAATCTACAGCGTTTTGGTGCGTCACAAGGACCCTGCTGTTGCACCCTGAAAGCACCAAAGCAATAGGTATAAGCACACAAGGGAACTTTTAGTGCACAACAGGAGAGTCCAGATTAGCACGTAGCACTCTGGAGTGCTGTAGTTTTAGGACTCTGTTTGCCACATGCTAATTTCTCATAAGGCAAACCCTGAGCTGGGGTAATTTCATGCCATGGGGCTGGGAACAAATGTAAGTTACGTCTTCAATTCCCTTAAGATCTTGGAGTCCCTTCAGTAATTTTTCTGCCTTTTGAGTGGCTGGCATAACTTGGGGTGTTGCCATCTCTTAATAACTTCCATCAAATTGAGTAGCTGCAATCTGAGCTGCTGGTTTTAATTTGCCTTATTCTGAACCACCAATTATTGGCCATTGCTGGAGGTTCATTCGGGTAACAGTTTGATTGAGTTGCAGGCAAACATTAGTGAACCTTTTGACAAACCTTCTCTGATTGTTGACTTGGTAAACAAAATTCTAGACAGCTGAGATTCAGGCAGTGTAATGTGTATTTTTTGTTTTATTTTTGGAGAACATTTTTTTCTCAACTCTGTCAGAGCTGCAGATGAGATGACTGCTGTGTCTCTTATTGGCTGAAGGCATGGGTCAGTTGCTTATGACTTTGCATGGAAACCTTGTCACATTTCATGTGAAGATGAGTCACTTTAAACTTGGTGGCTAATTGACCGTGGGTGTTCTGTTGTTGAGGGAACATTCTGTAGATGTATTTGCGCACAAATAACTGGTAAAGCAATAATTTACATGAGACCTGGGTTGCAAAGGTGTCGTTTGATCTGTCCTTGCATCCAGCGAGGCGGCCGTACCCTGGCGGAGAGGCTCTGTGGGTGGACAGAGGTTGTTATGCTGTCTCCATCTGCGAGAGGCACAGATATAAAATCCATTACAGTCCCCATCAGCACAGATTTGTGCTTTTTACAATGGTTTCTGATCCCCATCTCCTTTTTCTGACAAGCCTGGTTTACTTGGTCACTTTTGTTGGCTGACTGCAGATCCCCGTCCTTGGAGAGCCAAGGGTTACAGGTGGCTTTTGTCGCCTTAGTCTCAATGGACTTTCTGTTCGCAGGGACCTGCACTAGTAGGTGGGAGCTGAACACTGACTCTGTCTCCTTGTGTGTGAGCTTGCGTTAACATGGTCTTCGAAGCTGGAGTTGAAAGAAACCCAACCGTTTGTTTGGCACGTGATGTTCCTCTATTATTTAAAGGCATTTTACATTTACTTAATTACAGTTGCCTGGAGAAATTTCTCCCATCATTTAATATGCGATATTATTGAGAAGCTGTTAAAGGGGTTTATTTCATTTATATTCATTTAAGTTCTAATACAACAGAACATCCGCTTCACTGTAAAATTGCATTATGCCGAGTGCTGGAATTTCTTTATTGTAAATGCTTTGTTGACGGCTCCCTTGGTCACAGTACGGCTCGCATTACAGGTTTCGTAATATTTGGCACTCGTTGTGACTCCAGGTTATGAATGTTGTGGAGTGAGGCTGAAGATATTCATCTCTATTTAAGAATACAAGCTTAATTTAGAAACCAGAAAGCACTGAAGTATCCGTGTGGGGAAATGTGTTTGCAAATATTTCCAAGGTAGTTACTCCTGGTAGATTTCCAAGTCTATTCAATGTCTAACATAATAAATACAAGCTGGTCCTTTCAATTAGGCTGAATGCTTAGAGAACACTGCCCTACTGCTGACCTCCCAACACATTTCCCGGGCTGCAGTGCATACCATTTGATGCATTGCACAGGCAGCATCAAAAGATGTAGCTTACAAGACTTGGGGGAGAAAAGATGGGAGTACTCTAGTTAAGCTCCAGCTGCCCAAAGTGGGATTTTCTTCCACAAAAGCTCATGCGAAAAATAAATCTGTTAGTCTTAAAATGCCACACAACTCCTTGGTTTTTTTCCCCCCAGTACACAGTTCTGCCTGCACCTCATCCCTCCCTGAGCAGCTGACTGTTTCTGTGAAGATAATCAGCTGTGAAATACTGAAAAAATTGGTACCTGAATTGCCATCTTTAGAGTTCAGAGTGAACCATATCCTCCCCCCCTTAAAAGGAGATGGCACTTGACATCTGTCTGTCATAGAATAACTGCTTCTGTGTCCAATCTGGCAATGTGCTGAATATTTTTCATGAAATCAGCAGGAACGGTGCACAAATTGCTCAGGTCCTTTAGTTCTTTGGATGCTATGTTTGTCTGTCTGCAGTCACAGTCAGGCAGAAGTTATTTTCGCCGTTGCAAGATCTATCTTCATTGTCGCAAGATTCCTGATCTAGCAGGGACTTTATGCGCTTAAATTTAACCATATGTGTGATGTTCCCCTCCTGAAATCCAGACTGGTGGACAGCTTTGTTACCCAGTTCTCGACTCCTGGACTCTGACTTAACCTGTTTTGCTCTGTGAATCCCCACTTCTGGTCAGCTCATGGCCGGTCTCCTGCACGTGACTGGTCCCTCACCTAGTGGAGGAGTGCTTTGGCCAGCCACTCCTGGGATAGACCCCAGCAAATTCCCCAAGCCCCAGATGAAACATTGGGGACCATCATGATACCTGATGCTATAGAGCCCAACCTGCAGTGTTCTACAAATTTGGAGGAAATTATCATTTGCTAACTGCTTTGGTGAGGAATACCATAGTATGTGTTTGTTTACTCTGAAAGCTATGCATGTATTTGTTCTACTGTATTTTTGTTGGCTGCATTTACTTTAAATATGAGTTAAACATTTGGTTCTGAAACTAATGATGGAAGGTAATTTAAATTAAAAGAGAAAAGATTAAAATTAGCAGTGAGAGAGACAGCCACTTGCTTTTGTACTAATGGGAATTTCTTCGCATGTAATTTTACTGCATAAAAATGTCACACACAGATTATTGGAAAAATTAGAAGCAAGAGTTTGGAAAACCCTGTCTGACAAACGGATTTAAATTTAAAAAAATAAAAGAGAGAAATAAAAATCTTTCTTCAGACTGGTAAGCCTTCTTAGCCAACTGAGAATTTAAAAATGGTTGGGAGAGGGGAACCTAGAAAAGAAAGTCCCCCCCTCATCAGAAATCATCATCATGTGGGTTTGATCCTATACCCACAACCCTATTTCTAGTCCAAGAGGTTTCCAAAGTTTATGGAGCTGGATTGTGGCACTTGTTTCTTTCTCCTTGTGTTTGGATGAATACAGAATTATCAAGCAGGTGTTATGCTCCAAGGTCTTGTTGAAACAAACAGATTGCATTGCTTTAACTTTACTGGTATGGCATGAGCCCTTTAGCGTGGGCGCAGTTATGCTGGTACAGATATACTTCGGCTTTTCCTAGATGAAAAGGGGACTAGCTATGCTTCTGTAGGTCGTCTTTATATTCGTGAAACTGGGCCCACAGTACAGATCGTAGCGGTACATCCCTTTAAAATCCCACCCCTAAAAGGAATAGTTCTATGCATTCTCAATATGGATAGGTAGGTCAGCTATAAAAGGGGAGTCTGTGCTCCTTCTGGGCATGAAACTGCTTGATTCTTAGTCCTTGTCTACGTTATTACTCATGCCGGCAAAACGTGTCACTCGGGAGTATGAAAAAACACCCCCTAAATGACATTGCTTTTGCCTGCAGAAGCACTCGTGCAGATAGAGCATCTCCAGTGACACAGCTACCGTCATTCAGTGGGTGGTTTTATTATTTGAGCAGAAGTGGCTGTGTTGACTAGTCTTCAGTCACATCCTAGTCTATGGAATGAGAATTGGGGCTGGGAAGGATGAGACAGTCCCTTTAAAACCACCAGACCTGTGGGAGGCCGGGGCTATCAGCATGGAAACAGAGTGCCAGCTCTGAGCACCCTGGGGAGGTAGGCTCTGGCAGAGCAGGGCCTGAAGCCACCCTTAGAAACTCAACTGAAGGGGTGAGAGTGAACTCCGCCTGCCTAAAATTGGCATTAATCACACTGCTGATTCTTCTTGAGGAGCTGCGGGTTATACACATTTTCCTCTTCGCTGCCACCTGCAGAGCATCACCTTCTCAATCGATGGCACGGACTCATCCCAGACCTGCAGAGTGTCCCGTTGGATCTGCCGTTTGTATGGGGAAGGTCCCTGTGGTGTGGAATGAGTCCTCTTTAACGCCCCTGTGCTGATTCTGTAACCCTTACTCCAGCTGTGTAACTCTTAGTCATGCAACTTGCCCCTGGGGGCTATCTCCCCTTTATGGGATGGTTAGGTATATATGCACTCATTGGGAGTAAGAGCTGCAGAGCCAGGATTTGTTATAAATATTTTATTCCGCAACAAATTAAATCCTAACCACCGGTGTGTGAAGTGATCTTTCCCAAAGCACAGCCATCTACGTCACACCTAAACATGAGGCAAAGGGTAGGGGAGGGAGGAAAATGCCCTGTTTAACTTAGTCATAGAAAGAAGGAGAAAGTTTTGTTAGTCCTTTTCACCTTTGTGGTAGAGGATCCTAGAAGGGGTCGCCATGCTAGAGTTTGAACCTAAACATAAACATTTTAGGTTGCTGTTAAGTGTTAAACTTAGATTGAGAGACTGCACCGCACTTGTGTGGAGAAACTAGTCTCTGTTCCCAGCTGCACGGGTAAGCAAAGTTCAGCATGCCTTTATTTTCAGTCACAGCATTCAACATAAACACAGTTCCTGTTTCTTACACGCTCTTTGTACTCCCTCTTTAATTCACCAGCTACCCATTGAACGGTCTGTTGAACCACACAACTGCAGTGGCTTTAATTTCCAGCCATTGTAGTAACCCTCTGAATTACGTCCAGGCTGCAAGCCCCTGTCAAAATTTCAGTCCTCAACAAGCAGGGCGGATTTCCAATCCCTCCCCCGTCCCCAACGTGGGAATTCAGCTGGCAGTCCCATGATCCCCTGCAAATTTTAGTCAGTGTTTTGTTCCAGGCTATCTTGATCTTTTAAGAGTTTGTTAGGTAGAAGCAGAGGAAAGAACAGATGGTCATTGGTATTGCTGAGCAGTATTATCGATGACACCTACTCAAACTGGCAGCTACCATTCTCATTGGTGCCAGACTGCAGATGTACTGACATGGGTTTTAGACTCATCATTTGCTGCAGAGCTACACTTGCATCATAGGAGATTTACTGCTAATCCACTGAGACCATATGCGTCACCTGGAGAGTAGGCAGGAGTGGGGATCTCTGCATGGTACAGGACAAATGTTTCAGTAGATAGTTCTTAATGGCCTTTATAGGCTAGTGACGAAGGGTTAATGGGGAAGATGGATACATCTATTGCTAAGGTGTAGGACTGGGAACTAGGTGATCTGGGTTTTATCACTGCTCCGCTTCAGTTTCTATGGGACTTGAAATAAGTCAATTGTGGCTGTGTGCTGCACCCTTTACTCCCATTGAGAGGCGCAAGGATAATGCTGTAGTACAGAAGAGATTGAGCGCGTGCCATGAAGTGATGATGTGTCACTCCATGAGTGCCAAGGTAGTGATGGGTTGGATTGTCCCCCTTTTCTTCAGCAGCCCCAGGGGTGGAGTGTGTCCATAGGCCCCTGTTCACGGAGCTTTGTGCAAATCGTACAATCTAGCCCTAAATAATTCCTCTTTCTCTTTATTGTTTACACTCGTCAAATATTGATAGTCTTAGGTCCACCTCCTCTGTCCCATGGGCAACCTATCCATAATTCATTTAATCTTTTCTCATGTCAGTGCATATTTTTCTTACTCTTCTTTTAGCTCCTTCAAATTTGTCTGGACACATTACCAAACAGATACAGATCTGAACACTGCATTTCCTTATGACTGTACTGGAAGGGTTTAGAGCAGGGGTTCTTGGTCTTTTCTTCTTTTGTGACCTGGTTGGCAGCAGAAGCCAGCTGTGGTTATACAGAAGCCTCCCCTGCCTCGGAAAAAACCCTGACCCCACTGGCGCTTTCAGCAGCAGCACAAAAACGCGAGTCCTTCCCCTCCACTGAGGCGGGGAAAAAAAGCTGTCAGAGTTTCAGCTGCATCCCTTTTCCCTGTTGTTGACCCCAGTCGTCTGCCACCTCCTAAAGATGCAGGGGTTTCCACTGCCCCAGAAAGCTTCCCCTGATCTCCACTGGATGAATAGTTTGTAGTGGATGATTTATTTTATCTCTTCTTCTCTGTGTGAATTGTCCACAAGCAGTTTGCAATATGACCATATTTATTTGTTGTTTGAAACTATTTGTCACACATTTTCCCCAAATGATTTTGGTCCATAGACTGCAGGCAAGTGATTTATTGTGAGTTACATTCACTGCATCTCTCTGTGTTTCATCTCACCCATTTCTGTATGACTGTGATAATTGCATGCCTACCCATGTAAAGCATGTATGTACACCCAACAATGAAGTAAAAAATTTAATAACTAACTTATTTTAATGAATAAATTGTTTGATAGACTTGCTCTTCGTCTGCAAGAGTGCACATGTATATGTAACCCACACCCACCCAAGGTGATTCTCTGTCACCCTCTAGGGGTGTCTTGGCCTGAGCTAGAGGTTGGTGAACTTGCCATAGCCTTGGCTATCAGAGGAGTGTCTTGTAGCTGAAGCGCCAATGGGCCTTGTGTTCATATGCAGGGGCTTCAGGCTCAATCTGATGCCCATGACACGGGCACAATATGTTGTAGATGCCAGTCCTGCCAGTATTTGCGTACAAGCTAAACTTTGTTCATGCAAATAAAGTTGAATCCTGTAAGTGTACACAGGATTCAGCCCTGACTCTGTAGCACATCACTGTATGTTCCAGGCTGTTCTGTGGATGGTATAGCCATTTAAAGATGAAGTGTCAGGGGAGGACAGATTTTCATGATATATGCCAATAAATTTACTCTCAATAAATCTATCCTAAATTTTTAATTCAAAGGTTTGTTAGTAACCCTGGAGAAGGGTAATTAACATTTTAATGACAATAAAAACCATTTCCAAATCACTGTGGTTATAATTAAATATATTTTCCATGAATTTATTATGGGGATTGTAAGTAGCATTATCTTCAAATCTTTTTTAATTGCACAGTTTATTATTTTTTCAAGGTTCAGGAGAACAGAGCAAAGGGAAGGGGTTGAGGTAAATAAACAAGGAGAAATACTTCAGTGCTGCAAGGAGTTCAACAGGCACAGTTCCTCATCTGTACCAGAACTGACCCAGTGACTCGGGTTGACACAGGGAAGATTTTCTTAGGCAGTAGAAAATAAAAATCCTGACTGCATATGGTCTCTGAAGGCCTCAATGATTTTTTTTTTTTTTTTTTTTGCAGGAGTAGATCTGTTAATTATAGTTTCCTACACAAATTTAAATTTAGTTAATTACATTGTGTCCCTAAATTTTCCTTGCAGTTTCGAATATTGACAAAATAGTTCACTTCCTGTCTTAAACTGATGTGAAAGGTTGAGTGGTTGTTTTTTCAGCTCTGACGTGTTTTCTTTTCAGTGGAGGGCAAAGTGATTCCCTGTTGGTGTGTAGTCTGCAAACACTCCTACAATGGCATAATCTAGGTCAAGATTTAGGGCACGATTCCTCGTTCATTAAAGTCAACAGTAAAGCCGTCGCTGACTTTAATGGTGCAGGATCAGAGTCTAATTAGGACTTTATGTGGTAGTTATATTTATTAAGGTATTTTTCATCAGAATGATTTTCCAGTGGAATGAGGTTTCCAGAATTTAATGTTTGCTGATTGTGAAAGGTTCATGCAAACAGTTAGGACTGCCTTTTACTGGGTGAAATATCAGATCTGCTCAGTTGTGTGGACTGAGCACATGACCAACTTTAAGTATGTGACTTATCCCACTGGAGTCAGGGCTTAGGTGGCCACTCTAACTTATGGAGCTTCTCCATTCACGTAAGGGCTGAGCTGGGTCTCTGCTGGCAGTTATGAATGTCATGCATCAATGGTGATCACTGTGCCGTATGGGCACGTATTATTGTTTTAATGAGATTAGCTCTCCCTTTATCTCTGTCACCCACAAAGCCACTTCATTAGGAACCCAAGGAATGCAAATGGTTGTGTGTGGGGGTGAGGGATGGAGTAGGGTTTTTTTAATGAGTAACTTGTAATGTGAATATCTCATCATATATATAAAATAAGCACAACCAGTGCCAGCTAGTTAAAGTATTGTTCCAGTAAATACCATTCTCCTGCTGGAAACTCACTGCCACCGTTCTCACGTCCCTCTCATTTACTGTGCATTCATCTCAGAGATGCTGATTGAGTCTGGGTAATTGGCTTGTTGTGCTCTTTAGGAAAAAAACAAAAAAACCCTCTTCACGCTTTTGCACTGAAAGCCATGCTACATGTTCAAATGTTTTGCAATTAAATATGAATCAAAAGAACAAGAGTCTGAATTTCCAGTACCCCCATGGATAGATGAATAGATGGAGAAACAAGACAGTTAATTTTTTTTTTAAAAAAAGAGATTTTAAGAAAGGTACATTATCATGATCATCTGGGCATAGTCTTCTCCATTCACAATCCTTGCTATTCACCTGGGTCTCTTGAGTTAAGATAAACTAATTTAGGGATGCCACATTATCTGCTTCTTCTTTTGATGACAAAACCAATCATTCTCACTTGATCTCCTTAGTGATCAGAATCTGAACTGGGGTTGGAGCGTAACAAAAACTTTTTTGGTTGCATTTTCCCCCTCACTGTTTAATGAGCACATTATCCTCTCTCAGCTGTGCTTGCATGGCACTCCAATGTAACATGGTGTCCTGTAGAGTTAGTCAGTAGGCGTATACTTGACTGGTCTCCTTATGGCGGTCTCCTATAATCAGTCTTTTATTTCTAGAACCAAACCATAAACTCTGCGCATGATGGAATCAGCTTCAAGCCAGGGGCGCTGTGACCACCTATCTGTGCCTGTGTAGGTCCTGATTTATTTCAGTAAGGCTCCCTGTGGGATCAGTCCTTGGGGGTAGCTTGAAAGACAGGCCTCTAAAGACAGGAACTATGAAAGATAAGGGACACTGATCCTTCAGAAAGTGTTAGCGAATCTGCAGAATATATTCTTAAGCCACTTCACTGAAAGCACTAAAATTTTGTACAGTAAATTATTTTTATTTTATAGAGTGACATTAAACAAAATGAGACACTTTGCACCCAGCTTTGTTTTTTTAAAATTAAAATCTCCACATACTTTTCCGAGATCTTCCTTATTCCTGTTTGAGGTCCTTCCCTGTTTGATCTTCTGTGCCAGCCAGGCATTACCGGTCACCCTAGAGCCCCTCTTTCCTTACCTCTGACAGCTCTTAGCTGAAGACACTGTTGCCTCTTCCCAATATAAATATTTGGTCTAACTTTAAATTGTATGCACCTCTTTAAAATATGCAGTTTTATACCCAATGAAAACCTTTCCAGGAGAATCCATCCATCCTAGATAAAGCACATGTTTTCACAAAAACAGACATTTTAAATGCTCTCATTAGGTCCCAGAGTCAATGCCACAATCAAATGTATGCTGAAGCTCCCCTCTGTGTCAGAGTCACTATTTCAATATTGCATTTGCAAACTGAAGCAAAAATCTAGAAGGTTTTCTTACATTCAGAAGTAAATTAAAGATGATATTTTTTCAAAAACCACTGTTAATACCAAACCCATGGAGAGATGCTAAATCTTCTTGCTGTAGGGTCTCTGTGCTATGAATTTCCTAACAAAACAGGAGAGCACTTTGAATATTTGGTTGCTTTAGCAGTGATATTAATTGTAACATTTCTAGTAATAATTAATTGTGTATTCATGGTCATGTCATGTTGGTATAGGGAGTCTTTGTGTATGCTGCTGCCTTGGAAACTTTCCTCAACAAATGAACTCTAAAGGTTACCCTAAATTCTAAAATAATATAATGGGATTACTCATTTGTAGATTATGTAGTTGTTTGCACAGTTGTTTATACTTCTTTGTGGGCTTTTCCTAAACAATTAGGATTCTCTATACTATAACTTAAAAGGACAGAATCACATTTGGTAGCTGTCAGCCCATATATTTTCCATACCGAGAAACCTGAAGAGTTCTGTGCATTTGCGTTTGAATTGAATTAAGACCAATTTGGAAGTTATTACGGGAAAGCAAAAAGGGCACATACATATTCTCACAAAAATTATTCATTTGTATTACAATTGAATTTAGGACTTCCAATCATGGATCAGGATTCACGCTCAATGCTGTAGAACAGAGAGAAAAGATTCTTGCCCCATCTAAAGTATGAAGACAGAGACAACAGATGGAGGAGTGCAAGGAAACAGTAAGACAATATTGGTCAGCATGATAGGCTTCAGTGAAGAGACTGTGCAGGCCGTGGCATCAGATGTATGCAGTCAACAGTAGTTTACCCAAAGTCTTGGCTGTCATAGTTGAAGCAAGGCAGTTACCGTTCAGTAGTGGTAGTTTGAGATAGAGAATTGGAATCCGGGGGTTCTTGTCGCAGCCCTGTGGCCAACTTGCTTTTTGATCTTGGACAAATCATTCTGTGCCTCATTTTGCCCCTCTGTGAAATTGGGAGGATTTTGAATCCCCAGGTTTGTGGAATGCTTTGAGATCTAAGCTTAAAAAGTGTCTAGGATCAACTACTAGATTTTTTGGTGGTAGAAAATATTGGCCACAGCACCTGTTTTCCCTTCCCAGTCTTCAAAGAATGATGGGACTGCTGTGGTTTCCTTCCAACATATCAGAAGTTCCTTCTCTACATTGGATGTGTGTTTGGAGCCACTTATGCATCTGACAAAGTGGGCTGGAGCCCATGAAAGCTTATGTCCTAAGAAATATGTTAGTCTATAAAGTGCCACAGGACTCTTGCTGTCTGAGCCATTTAGATTCTCCCATTCATATTTGTTTTATATCCCTTTTCTTTAAAGGCTTCTTGGCCATAATGGTTTTCCTTGCTGCGGGAGACCTGGATGGGGCTTCTTCAAGAGCCCCTCAATATCTCTTAGATAAGGGGTCTCTAGTAAACAGCACTTCCTAATTCTCTCTGTGCAGGTGAAAGAGGTAAGGAAAGCAGAAGGCTGAGAAACCAATGAATTTTCTCTGTCAACTATTAAATGCAATAAATATTTGGAAGATCAACTTTTGCATTATGTCCCCTTTGGAGTAGGTGGGGTATAGTCCCCATATCATGCTGAGACAGTTAAATAGTAGGGGTTGATCTCTGCGACATTCTCCCGGGGGGTGTGTCTGTTTTTACTGTGTTTGTACAGCCCCTGGCACAATGGGGTGCAGGTCCATGACTGTCACTTCTAGGTGCCCTGCAGTACAAATAATACATAAGAATACATCTCTTTATAACAGACAGTCCATGAAAACTTGGTCAAGGCATTTTGCGTGGGATTTTCAGAAGAGCATGAGGGGGGTAGATGCCTAAATACCAGCCTTTATTATGATTAAGTACAGTGGGTTAAGTGAAAGCTCATTGCAGTGAAGGATTATATAGCCTTTACAGCAGGCACAGAGTTTGGAAATGGGAAAGCCTGAGATAAGTTCAGGCTGAGACCTCTGCTTCACTTCTGATCCAAGAAGCCTTGACAGGTGAAAGTCCACCATGCCATCCCACGTTCTTACGGCACTGAGGATTGTTGGAGGCGCTGTGAAATGCTGTGGCCTAGAACGTCATAATGGTATGGAGAGGGATTTACAATCTGGTGCTGGGAAGATACAGTAAATCCTGTCTTAATTGACCGCTCAGAGGATGAACAGGAGTGGATTGCTTAATGGAGGTAGGCCCTCCATTAAAAATAGATTGGAATTACATTCAGGGATGCTTTCTGGCAGTCATGTAAGACAAAAAGGTTGCTAAATAAGGGTGGGGTGTAGTACAGATTCCACTGTAATTAAAAGGAAAACGTGAAACGCTTTAATTGAGACTAGAATATTGAAAGCTCAGTATTGCTCTGTTACTGATTATCAGTTGGGAACTGCATGTTTGTAACAAACCATTGCTTTTTAAAAATGGAACAATAAAAAAGCTGGTGTAATTTAAAAGCAACCGATTTACTAGGAGTACCGTTTGTAGCGCCGTCACTCGCTAATCAGTCTGTTAAACATAATACCCATTCTTGTCTTGAGGCAGTTAATCATGTTGTGAAGGCACTTATCAGCACATATTAGAAATACAATACAAGACTTCTCGACGAAGGAATGGATGCAATTATTGCAATCAGTGTACATGTAGCTACTGTCTTATCATGCTGTGCTTTTTAAAAAAAACTTGCCCAGCAAAGATGGAAATTTCTTGGTAAATACAAGTGATGCAATTGAAGGTACAGTAGTAATACAGAAGGTTGATCATGCTGCTGCAAATGAGGTCAGCAGAGGTGCTTGAGATAACCCTCTTGGTATAAATGAGAGAGGCTGTTGGCAGTATATTCTTTGCCAAGCTCCACAGCTTTGAAATCTGATGGCCATCATGATTTGTGGCCATGCTGATCTTTCCCACTGTCTCCATGTTGCGGTGCTCCTCTTTCTCTCCACCCACCCCATCCCACCGCCCACCCTCTAGACATTTGAACATTTCAGTTGCAGGGATGGTGAATTGTTTGAGGAAGAGGTGGATTAGTTGTAATTGAGAATCTTAAATTGCTACACTTAGTAGAGTGTGTGGATAAATGTTCTCTTTTAACCCTTCTGTAAACTCACTAAAGAAATATGTTAGAAACAAGAGGCTTTTGATTCTCTGAAAAAGGATTTTAAAAAAATCATGGTGGTTAGTTGCTTCCAGCATAACCACCAAACAAGATGGACGTAATTGCAACTCTTCTGGAAAAAAAAGGAAACCTGGGACTTGTGCTCAACAAAATCTAAAACTTTCAGCTAGCTTGTTTTCCAGAGCTGGGCAATTCTTTTATGGGGAGAAGATATATATAAAAGACAATATTGTGAAAAGAGATGTATGTAGAGGATGGTTTTCTGGCAGCATTTTTATAAAGCCTGCTTTATGCTTACCCTAAATGTTGGGACTCTTGATGCTTTACATCAGAGGCTGGCAACCTTTACTGGCCTCTGTGCCACCTCGTCATCCTCCCCAAACCTCGGTCACTGCTGGTAGCTTCCTCTGCTGAAAAAAGTGGCTGCTGCCTGAAAATTCAGTGGCTGCCAGGGCATCTGACAAAGTGGGATTTTCTTCCACGAAAGCTCATGCGATAAATAAATCTGTTTAGTCTTTCAGTGCCACAAGACTCCTTGCTTTTTTTGCTTTACTAGACTAACATGGCTGCCCCTTTGAAGCTGCCTAGAGTGACTCCTCTGTGCAGCACGCCCAGGGATGAGTCCCCAAGCACACCCAGAGCAGCTCTTTTCTGTGGCATGGTCCCCACGCGTGCCATGGAAAGAAGCTGTTGCAGGTTTCGGTGGCTTCTTTCCATGACATGCCTTGGAACCACAGGGTGCCCGAGGCATCGCCGCTTGGTTTTCTGCGGCAGGAGTGGCACTTTTGGCAGAGGGTTCCTCGTGTTGCTCCAAATCATTTCACATGCCAGGGTTGCTGACCCCTGCTTTACTTTATTCTTATGCGTGAAGATGAACATATTTTCAGTGTTGAGAAGAATCTGCTATTACTCTTCAGGCTGATTTTATGGGACTTGTTCCATCCTTCTTGATGGCAAGAAACGTATATTTAGATGAGTGGTTTCCAACCTTTTCTTCTGCCGTGGCACAGTCACTTTGGCTCCCGGACCCTGCTGCTGTGGGCAGCCAGGGCTGGATCCTGCCACTGCTCCTGGCCCTTGGACGGTGGCTGTGGATGTGTGCTGCCACCTCTGGCGGCACATCAAAGGGGTTGCCGCAGCACACCGGTTGGGAGCCACTGTTTTAGATAATACTGTACTTTGTTTTAATTGTATGAGGGAGAAAAAAAAAACTGGTAACATTTACAATATAATAATTAGAAAGGTAAGTTCAGTATAATGTCAAACCCATCTTGATATTCATTAATATTTTTATTAGCCCATTGGTTTTCTATTGTAATAAAGCTCAGAGGGGGAAAAAGCAGAGACAAGGTAGAGGTGTTCCTGTGATTTAGGCTTGGATTCAGGAAGCCTGAAATTGGTGCTTTTATTGCATAGCTTAGAGACCAATCCATAACTGTCTTCAGCTATTTCTTCAGTCCATCAGTAGTGCTTCTCCACACAGAACTGTTCTACATAAGCCTGCCAAACGAAGGACTGAAAATAAAGACTGTGCTTTATGAAACATATGGAGTTTTTCCTCTTCTTTCTGTGCTTCTCATCTACGAGCGACTTTTCACACATTCTGTGGCATTGGTATTGTGTCCTGAGAGACAAGCCCGTGGGTCAGTATTGTAATGTCGGCTGTTTTGCTGCCCATTAGTAAGTTAGCCCTAGTGTAAACAACTCTGGCTGCACCAAAAGAAGTCCCTGGTATTAAACTGTACCTCTTCGGAAATCTCCAAAGTCTGGTCCTTCCTATGCAGGTGAGTAATTTACCTCACGCAAATAGTCCCACTGAATCCTGCAAAGTGTTGAGCACCCTCGATTCTCATTAACTTCACTGAGAGTTAAAGGTGCTCAGCTTTTTGGTAGGGGATGAGGAGAGGACATTTGACCACCTCAAAGACTAGGGCCCCAAAGAGAGAAAGTTTAGGATCATAACAACGTAAAGCTGGAAGGACCTCCTCCAGGCCATCTAGCCCAGCACGTCTGTTGAGGCAGGATCAAGTATTCTATCATACGGATGAAAATGTGAGAGGGAAGAAGGAACGTCACTCTCCTCCTTTTCCATTTCGAAATATGGCTTTTCAAATCCCAGTGTAATTAACCCTACTTATTACTCTTTTAGGATAATGCCTGTCTATTCACAGTTGTGATCCTGTCTCTTAGCAGTGCCCCACTGCATCCCAACAACAGCGAGGGTATTTGAATTCATACCATGTGTTGGGGATATTATTGTACTGCGAGTGTGACTAAGTAATGATTACCCCGTGAGAAGGTGACCTAGAGACAATGCTGCATGGGTGACCATTCTCTTGACCTCATTTTCATGCCATTATAAAGTAATTGTGGAATAATTTTTGACAGGGGAAATATTAAATTCCCTCCCTTCCTACTTAGTTGGTCAGATGCCATGTTTATCTTTACAATTCTAGCAGAGTTCAGATTCATTATTTTGTCAAAAATCCAGAGACTTTTTCAGGGAGTTATTTATATTACAAAAGTTTAGTTGTTTTGATACTTTAGGTTGTGCAACGAGCAATCAGGAACACAAGCTGTTATCAAATAACAAAGAAAGAATATAAAATTAAAGTAGGTGGCTTTTTTCAGTCAATATATTGAACATGGACCCTAACCCACTCCCCATTTGCTCAGATGAACTGAATTAACCTTCTTTATTAATAAAAGTACAGTAAAGCTGAGCCCACATACAGTGTCACTTTCAGGGATTATTAAATGTTTTGATATCCACCGTTGGAAAAACTCCTCAGGACTAAAATGGCTTCATAATAATAGCCTATAAAGTCAATTTTGTGCATGCCCAACTTAAAGCAGGTGTTTTTTCTGAGGTTGGGGAATCTCATTTGTGGAGAAGTTAATGGATTAAACTGCTGCCTGGTGTAACTCCATTGACTATGTTGTTATCCTCACCACTTATTTTGTTGGTAAACATGTGATTTATCCCTGAGACACACATTAGCTCTTGCTTTGAACCATACCAGTAAGTGCGTTGCGTCAAAAGAAGAAATGCCCAGTTCATTAATGTCTTTTAAACTGTTCAAAATTTGCATGAATCTGAACAATGTAGGGGAAGAAAAATAATCCTTGGCCTCATTCCTATGTTGATTTGTTCTTAGATTATTTCATATGTGGACTGGTGGTGCAGGAGTTGTGTTTTCTGTCCACCCTCAGTAAGCAACTGAAAATCCAGCTACTTCCTTAATTTACAATGTCCTTGCTAATTCCCTTATTTGTGTGTTTACAGTAACTGCACTTTAAACTTGATGATGCAGTTCTCAAGGTGTGGTGACAGGCTTTTAAAGTCCTCAAGATTATAACTACCTCCTCCTCTTTTTGTGTGTGTTTCTGCTCCAGCACATTGGGTCCATTAGTGTCACAGTCTGGCGCTTGTCACCACATCCTTTTCATTCACAAATTCAACATGCATAGAGCTTGCATCTTTAGATCCCTTCTGGTTGAATTCTCTCCCCAAGGAGATCCAGCTGTCAGACTAGATTGTCTTTCTAAAATCTAAATGGCAACCAGCTTGTGAGTAACTTTTTGCTGTGTATGTGTTGGGTTTTATTAAAAAGAAAAAATGTATAAACCCTCTCTGTTTAAAACAGCTTTGTGTTTCTGAATGGCTTTAATACTCAGTATTGTCAACCCCAAGCATTCAGAAATCATGAGTAAGATTCTCCATAATTATGAGAGTATCTTAAAAAATTATGGATGGTAAAGAAATTGAGGGTTCTTTTTATTTGTCATCTTTTGAGTTTTGAATCTTTAAGGGCATGCTTAGGTCACATTTTCTAACTTTTCTGTGCAACCAAGAAGTCTAGAAACTTGTTTTAAAAAGGAGAAGAAAAAAAAGCAAAGCAGAGATTCTTAGGTAACCACACGAGTCCTGGAACTGGGACTTGAAGAAAAATGCCAAGTTTTGCAAGACCATGTGTAACCTGGAAATGAAACTATAGTGACTTCACTAGGATTTATGTTGCACACACAGTGAATAATATACAACAGCTGAGCTAGTATCTCACATTACAAGACCTTTCAAGTGTGAGTGGTCTGACTTGTGTATATAAGCTCTCCCCGTCCTGCCCCAGTATTGAGTCTGCAGTGTGTGATAAACAAGGAGTCCTGTGGCACGTTTAAAGACTAACAAATTCATTTATCGCATGAGCTTTCATGGCAGACAATCTTACTTCATCCAACAAGGCGGGATTTTTCTCCCACAAAATCTCATGTGATTAATAAATGTGTTAGTCTTTGAAAGTGCTACCAGACTCCTCATTTGTTTTGCTGGAGTAGCCTAACACGGTTGCCCCTTTGGAAATTAGTGTGTAATGGGAGGTGATGATGCTCTTCGGGTGAAACATACCAACCGATGCATGGGCCATGGAAAGTTCTCGGTGGAGTGAAAAAATGTGTGGCAGATCTGGATTGTACAGACTCTACGTTAGACTGGTTTTGGAGAGAGGTGCACTGGGAGAGGAGTAAGAGTGTGGAGGGTATGTCATTACCCGTGCAGAACTAGTGGCCAGTTCTCCTGCCTATGAATCCCAGAAGAGCTTTGACAGATTGGGGATGGATTCCTTTTTGACTGACCCCTGCATGGGTACATCACATACAACTCATTTTCTTGAGCATTGTCTGGGTAGGTGAATCATCAGAGCTCTTGGGGTCTTTCACCTTCCTCTGTAGCATAGGGCCTGGCTCCCTTGCTAATAGATTCTCTGTTCTTCAAAGTGTCTGATGAAGTGGGATTTTCTCCCGTGAAAGCTCAAGCGATAAATTAATTTGTTCATCTTTAAAAACACCACAGGACTCCTTGTTTGTTTTTTTTTCCTGTACTTCGAAGTCTTTAAATCATGATTTGAGGACTTGAATAACTCAGTTGTAGGTTAGAGGTTTATTACAAGGGTGGGTAGGTGAGATTCTGTGGCCTGCATTGTGCAGGAGGTCTTTAGAGTCTTTGAGTCTGTCCTTAGTGAGATTTGTTTTCATTTCAATATATAGACCAAATTGGGCTGGTGGTATCATCACATTGTAGACCGACCTGGAGGCTGCCACATTGCCTTGCAGTGTGTCTCAAGAGGCTGGGTTAGTACCTTGGTTTCTATTTCCTTGTTCTGCTAGTTGATTATAAAGTCTCTTGGGACCCGGTTGTGTTCTCCCTGAAGTCAGTTGACATGTTTGCTACTATTGACTTCATCGGCCGTATGTCCAGGTCATTAGAGCTCTGTGCCTCAGTTTCCCCTTCTGCAACATTGGTATAACAATAATTTGACTCACAGGGCATGGGGAACCTTTTTATTTTTTATGGTTTAAAAAGTGCTTTATGATCTTTTTTAAGGAGAGATGCTCTTTAAATGTGAAATATCATACCACAGACATGGTCTTGTATCATCTAATCCATTTGAAATATTTTTGCATTGTAAATCATTGTAGATTAAAACTCAGCCACTGCAGATATGCATGCCAGGTATACTTTATGGCATGTTTTAGAGGCCCTGCACAATAATTTGAAAGTATACTATGTGAGGATGATCTGAAACTGTGTAAGGATCCTGAAGAGGTAAATTACAAATAAGCTGATAAATCAAGTGCTGTTTTGGCTTCAATATTTTATTAACCATTTAAAGTTCAGAATAAATGTCTCCCCATACATGCTTCATTTTTTAAAATAGTTTTTATTCATACCCAGAATCAGCTAACTCTGACTTCTGCTTCTGCTTAATTGGATGTATTTGTTAAGATCCCCTATAAGGGGTTTTCTCATGGTGATAAGAGACCTATTTTAAGAACTATGCAGTACCACAATAAGGAGCCTCTTGCTGGTCATCCGAAAGATATTCTAGTTTAATTGAAATATTCTCTGTGACCCAAAGAGCCTGCATGAAGCTTGTGTGGGGGCGAATGGAGACCTTGGACTGAATGGAGCTCTAGTGTAAATAGGCACGTTGCTGTCATTGGAGCAGCACACAGTTGCACCCGCACTGAGTTTGCTCCAGTAAATCCATGAAGCAGAGTAGGGGGTGACAAGCCCTGCAGGGCCACTGCCTGAGCTTGGGCAAAGTGGGCCAGCAGTGCCAGAGAGCACAAAGAAGAAAGCAACAACCACATGTGCTGATTTGATGGAGGCAGACCCTTCCCTAACACGGCATTGAAGAACAGCTGTCTCCTGAGCTGGGAAGGAGGTATATACAAGCAAGGAAGAAACCAGAAGAGGCGAGGCCAGGGAGGTGGACAGGAAACCTGCAATTCAGTTTGCATCCTGGCCAGAGAGGGTGCAGCAGCCCAAAACCTTGGGGCCAAAGGGCCTGATGCGAGAGTGGGGATCGTGTACGTGTGATATAATAAACAAGCATGGGTGACCGCAGCGTGTTACACCTGTGAATCCTTCGTTCCAGAGGAGGAAAGGCCACTTGGGGGCCTGTGGCATTCTGCCCCAGTCCTGTTTAGAAAAGTCTTGAAAAAACAGTGTCCACAGCCTCTTTTAGTAAAAAGGTTCCTGTTATGCTGTCACAAAGATAGAGGGGAATAAAAATAATATAAGCAATTGTCTGTTATCTCTGGAGCTGTTGCTACGATGTCAATGAAATCAAATAAACAGAACATTAGTGAAAGTGTTAGTGAGAGGCACAATGGTGAATTGGCAGCAGAGAAAACTGAGAGGCTTAAAAGGTTTGCTCAATATCTAGATTTATTAGTTTTGGTTGTGGGAGAATGTTGGCTCAGCAAAAATAACATGGATAATATCTGGTCTTGATGGTGTGCTTTGGTCAAAAATGGCTTTTGTTTTCTTCTTGTGCTATAAGGAATCACTGTGCCAGCCGATATGTTTTTATGTTGTTTGGCTTCACTCTGCATTCTCTGCCCCCCTCAGAGCGGTCACGGAGACTTAACCTGCATTTTTTCCCCTTCCACTCTATAAGCTCCCCTATCCTCAAAGCATCTGACAAAGTAGGACTTTCTCCAATGAAAGCTTGTATGATAGATAAATTTGTTGGTCTTTGAAAGTGCCACAGGACTTCTTGTGCTGTATATGTGGTTTTTTTTTTTTCTGGAGTTTAGGGTGTGTTTGAAAAAAAAAATCAGGATCAGGCACTGTGAGAACATCTTGGGACCAGTAATCGATAACAAAGTAAAATGGAAAACTGAAGCGTGGTTGCTTCCCTGTCCCTGCTAGTTTACATTGTGCCTTGTATCCTGTTAAGTGAAGTTTTAAAAATGTGATGTGAGGAATTCATTCCCAACCATGAAGAGCCAAGTTCCTTCCCTGCACCTCTCTTCCTTCCTTTGCCCCTGCTTGCTGTGAATGTGAAAATTGTGCCATCAGCCCTTGACTTTTGCGCCGGTACTGGAACTTCAGATCTGGAGTGGCAGGGAAATGATCAATAATGGACCACCTGTCCTTCCTTATCTTTACCTCAGAGAAATCCCTCTGTGAGGGCTCTGGAGCTAGGAGTAAGTTAGACAGATAGTTTCTTTCCATGGTAATTGTACCTGATTCCCCAGTAGGTGCTAATTTTGCTGACCAGGCCTGGTTAGGTTTCTGAAAGACCATTAAATAGTCATTTCAGTCAATGACCGCATCTTTGGAAAGTTTTGTGATGTGTTCATGTGAAACATACCCCTGTTTCAGAAAGTGGCACATTATGAAGGTCTGGTGGCAGGATGGTTTGGAAATCCTCTTTGTAGTTCAGAAACCAGAGAAGTTTCTTTAAGATTTCCAAGTGGGCACTCATGGAAAGAGGAATGTGCTTGAGGGCCTGACTTTCCTCCATTAGAAACCATTGGGATCTAGGGGTCTTTAAAGGGAGAAAGATTTTTTTACAGCGGTGGTACTGACTATCTCCTACATCTCTGGTTGACTTTATCTGGAGTTTTGGGTACTTGGTGTTTCCCAATGGCTGTGGAAATACAGGGCCTGATCCTGTCGTTCTTTGCTCTTGATTAACTCATATATGCAAGGAGGCCCACTTGGTTCAAAAGGAGTATGACGTTGTGAACCACTGAACCTGAGCTGACTAAGGTCCTCTCCGTTCCCATTGGATTCAATGGAAATTTGTCACTGACTTTATGGGGAGGAGGAGTAGGTCTTTAACTGTAAAATGATCAAAAATATTCTCAAATGACATAACAGATATTATTTAGCATTAAATACCTCACACTCAGTTTTTTCCACAGTTTTCCACTTGTGTGTGTCTCATTAGCAGATTGTCATTTACTGAAAACATTGTACCATGAATTAGTGGGGAAAAAAAAACCCCACATGATTTCTTCTTGAAAGTCAGCATCACTAACATACCTTTCTGGGTTTTATAAACTGGATTGTTGATTGCATTTGGAAGCAGAGTCCTAGCATTGCACCTAACCTAGCTATATTTCAGAACTTACTCTGCTGTCATTTTTCACAGTGATATTGTGAATGTTTCATTCTTTATAAAAAGCTGACACCAAACTCTTCAGGTAGGTTAGCAATCTAAATTGTTAAAAGAATCTGAGTCTGAGAGTGCTGCCTTCTTTTATTTATAAAAGATAACTACTAACTAGTCAAATTTTACTAACATTATGACATCCATCAGAGTCTGATACTGATCCAGTATTTAAATTGCTAATGCTATCATTCAAGTGTTCCATATAGAAAAATGTGTTAAATATAATGTGAATCTGGACATATTTCAGTAGCAAGTGATTTTTCTAGTGCTTATTAATATCTTTGCATTAGAGACATAATGCGAGTTCATAGTAACCTACAGTATGTTTGCTAAATGAGCTCATGCAATTTAAGTACTAGTAATATTGATCTGATGTTGTGTAGTGGATATAGAGAGCCAAAATCTCCCACCAGTTTTTTTAAGATATAGATGTTAAAAGATATTTTTACCACCACTTGCATATGTTAAGGTAAGAGAGAAATCTGTATGTGTATTTTAGAAACTGCCATGACGCATTCCATTTTTTTGTAAAGAAGGTCAATAGAAGTAACAATTAAACTAAAGTTTTAAACCATGATTTTCAAGAGCACCAAAGTGACCTAATAGTGAAATCCCATGGACTTTCAGTGAAACTCATGCTCTTAAGGAACTTAGATGGGGTTTTCAAAAGCACTAATAGTCTCTACCTGGACTCTTAGTCTGTAATGTGTCCCACAGGAAGATTGTTCTTGATTAGAGATATCCATTGACTCAGGGTGGGTAGGGTACTCGTTACCCTATTGAGCTAATACAGACATTTAAAAAAGGAAATATTTAAAGCTTCAGCCCTTCAAATGTTCTTGTGTAGGAAGATTGCTGCCTTACTGTGTTCTTCTTAGAGCTCCACTGAAGTCAACAGGGACTCTGTTTCAGTACATTGACCTGCCAGGGCAACGTGAGGTGTAGGATTGGGACCCAATCCATTTTCTAGAATTCAGCCAGACCATGTGTTCAAATTAATTCCCATCAAATATATGTCTGAATCTAATGAAAACTGCATTTGGAATGTGTTTGGCATGGGTTTCTAAATCATATCCCACAAACCATATGTTCCAGGACCGAAGCACGACGTTATAGAAACTGCCCAATGATTTTGTCATGCATGGAACCATGATGAGCTGGAAAATGGCCCACAACCACTTTCTGTGGGAGACTTGGTTGAATCTGTTAAAAGCATTTGTGGCGAGGCATTTTGTAAAATCGTGTAAAACTGTCAAAATCTTGAGGAGATCTTCATCTGTCCATGGAAAGGGAGATTGTGACAGTGTAATTACAGTAGAACACAGGATTATAAGGCTGTGTTTTGATGAGCAAGGCCTACTTTCTTCAGGCTGTATGAAGAAATAAAACTGAGGCATGCTTCCTTTTTCTCCTCTCCAGAAAGAAAAATGTCTAATGAATGTCTCATGTCTGAAACACTGGGCTAGATTCATCAAAGGGAGTTAGTAATTACCAAATTGAGAGAATCATGAAGCGCTTTTCTAAATTTGAAAGGCTCATCAAGAATAGATCAGGAGCTGGCAAAATTAATAGTTATGAACTCATTTCCATAGAAATGGACTTATTAGCAAGCATGCCAGCTGCCTAAAATTATAAGGTTTTTTTTCCCTTCTGCTTGCAGGAAATAATTATTTTTTTTAAAAGTAAGTCAGACTTTGTTTTATTGCTTTTTCTAAACTGGGTCTTGGCAAAGTTCTTGCAAAATGGCAGAAGCTTTGACTACACAACAAGAAACAGAGAAGAAGGAAGATGAAGAAGGGGAGAGTAAGCAACTAACCATTCGTGGAGTTCATAAAAAGATTTCTGTGCTCCAGATTTATTCAGAGAAAGATGGAATAGGCTGCCAGAAAGAGTTGCCAGGTCTCTTTAGGACAGAGTTTGGTTTAATAGGATTTAATGGCCAACAGCAATATGAGTTACGCTCTTCTTTGCTGGTAGATTTTCCACTTTCATGGCTTTTTATCTTCATGGGGACACCTAAAGAACATCCATGACCCAGAGGATGTGAGAGCCAGTATCTCAATATTCGTCCTGAAGTACAGAGTGGGCAAAGAAGAAATTGAAGAGTTTTTATGACAGAACTTCTTTAAAAAGAAAAGCTGGAACAGAACGGCATGCTGATAATTCCTACCCCTGAACTCTTTGAGAGAGTATTGTGGTTGGTAAATAGAGGCTGATCATGTTTGAAGAAAGTAAATACTAAATGATCAGGAATTGATTCTGATTTCATTTAGTTCAGATTTTACCCCAGCCTACCTCCAGTCACTTCAGTAGAGTTTACTCATGGTTTGCCCCAGTGTTAATGGGAGGAGTGCTAGGTCTTCAGTCCCCTGGATTTAAGAATTTCACCGTTCCCAAGTTAACTATTGGAGGCTTGTCTACAAACACTCTTACTGAGGACAGTTTATATGTTGCATTAAGCATCAGTCACTCTGCTACTGGAAACATGATGGTCTATAGATGGACTGAGGAAGAAAAAAAAATCACTTTTAAAGCTTTATCACTGGTCAGCTATCACTATAACCTGGGAAAAGACTTTGAACAAAGAGAGCTGGACTGATCGTATGCCTCTCCCAGATAATATAGCAACTAGGGTTGCTTTGAGGGCTAAATCTTTTGTTTTGAAGAGCAAAAAGAAAGACTGTAGTTTTGGAGAAAATTCACTGACTTGTGGTTCAAACACTAATTTGTGGGACTGCTGATGAAGAGTCAGTGCCATTTTATGAGAGCTATGTGCTTGTTGAAGGAACTTTCTAAAGGAAACCTAATTAGAACATCGAGAGTCTGACACAGAAGTACAGCTCTTTTATCCATTGTCCAAAAAAAGAAAATGCCGGTGCCCTGTTTTGAAATGATGACATCTTACAGTATATTTAAATTGCTTTGGAGACAAAGCAGGAAGCATTTGACTAGCAGTGTCATTTGTTAAGTAATGGCACATAATATTTCTGGCAAACTGGATTCCTGTTTTTAGTTCTGGATTATTATTTAAATAGTCCATGTGTGTAAAACTTGAGGCGTTTTTTGACCCATGGACTTTTCATAGGAAATGCTTTCTTTGAAATTTATCATGGATGTTATATCTGTTTTGACTGAAGTTCCATTAGAAAAGTATTTTTTTTTTCTCACCCTCAATTTGAAGTCAGAGTGAGACTTCAGAATAGCCAGTAGCCTTATGGCTAGGGTGCAAGAGACTCAGGTTCAAGTCTTTGTTCTAAATTAGGCAGAGTAGGGATGTGAATCTGGCTTTCCCACATCCCAGGCAAATGCCCTAACCAATGAGCTATTGACTATTCTGGGGTGGGCACCTTCTCTGAAATTTTTCATGAAATAGAATTTTTGATTAGCTGCCGATCCTAGTAAGCGTATCTGATGTTCTCCTCTTGTATTGTGTCAGAATTTAAATTGGATTTCAATCAATGGGAGGATATGGGGGAGTCTATCTTTAAATGAAAGTTATGTATGTATGTAGAAGAACTTTTGCATATTTGAAATCAGCAGTCATTTTCCTCCCTGACAGTCACGGCAGTCTGCTATGTATAGGCTTGTAAGAATGAGATTTCTTTTTTCCGTAAACGTTGGCAAACATCAATTTCACAATCCACACACGAGCTGATGGAAGAAAATGTTTCCATTGATGATAGAAAATTATGGAAAGGTAATATGAGAAAAGTCTGCTTGAGGATGTATTGGAATTCCATTTAAGAATAATTACTTCGTATGTTTTGACTTGATGTTCACAGGTGGTTTAACAGTTGTAAAGTTTTAACTTTCTGAATCCCAGTGTCTACTGTTGTTAATAATAAGTCTGAACCTCCCATAATTTCCTGTCAATGTGAAAATTTAAATGGATGAAAATAGAAAATATACTTCAAATAAGGAAAAATCACTTGTCAAAATTCTAAAAAAAAAAAAAAAAAGAGTAAAATAAAAATCCAATCCTACCAAGCCTAGTTGCATACAGAAAGCACACACTCTATTATCATAGAGAATTACAGGGCTGGAAAGGACCTCAAGAAATCATTACATCCAACCCCATGTGTTGAGACAAGACAAAGTTTAACCTAGAAGGCTATTGTGGCTTGTTCTTGCTTGCTGTTGTCTTTAATATAAAATTAATCATTTAGACAGAATGTGTATAGTTTTCCACCAAGTATAGAAAAACCTGGATGATAGAGTCATGGACTGAGTGCATAACAATGTCAGCATGACATCAGGAAATTGCTCTTTTAGCTTAGTCTTTGACTATGCCTGCAGTAGACTAACTTGTTGCCTAGTCTTTCTAATTGATTTAGAGATGAATCCTAACCAGAACCCTTGGTCCAAAGAGTTCCTCAAAATTTTGGAGCTGGTTCTGAATGTGATCCCCCACCTCCCATTGGCTTCTTTAGTGTATTGGGTTGAACCAGCATTTCAGATCCAGATGACTGAAGGGTTCAAAATCTGAATCCAGAATTTGTAACTAGGCCTGATCTCTAAATTTAATTTGACTTTTAATTTATGACTTGTATTGGCTATGTGACTAAGTGAAACAAATAGTTTGAAATAAAGACCAGGGGCCATACTGTTAAATTCACCATTTTGAGAGTGCTTTTTCCTGGAGAAATTGAGATATCTCTACTTATACCCCTGATGTTACGTTGTATAATTTGTCTTCAGCATATTGTTGGTAGTCTGGTTGGTCACCCAGAAGATGCATTAATAGAAGGTAGAGAAGATAAATGAACAAGTCTCTGCACTGTCCTTGCACATCAGTGCAGAGGTATAAGGAAGTTAGACCCATGCACGTGTAGAGCTGTCTGCAGTACTGCTTTAGTGGACTCAAGCCTTTTGGGCCAAAATCATCTTTAAAAAGTAGTACTGTGGTTATGACTCATAGGCTTTAAGGTCAGAAGGGACCAATATGATCATCTAGTCTGACCTCTTGCACAGTTCAGGCCACAGAACCTCACCCACCCCCTGTTGTAATAAACCTCTAACCTATAACCGAGTTATTAAAGTTCTCAAATAATGTTTTAAAGACTTCAAGGTACAACGAATCCACCTGCAATTGAGTCATGCCCCATGCTACAGAGGAAGGTGAACCCCCACCCCCAGCCCTTTATCATTTTGTCCTGGAGGAAAATTCCTTGCAGACCCCAATATGGCAACCAGTTAAACCCTGAGCATTTGGACAAGACTCATCAATCAGACATCCAAGAAAGAGTTTTCTGTAATAACTCAGACCCTGTCCCATTCGCATCAGAACAATTCCCCCATCGATCCCTTTATGGGAGCGAGAACCAGGCATTTGCAAGGGAAGAGTGTTTCTCTGTGCATAAAACACTTGGCTTTCAGAGACCTAGCTCCTTTATCACTGATCTCTTGTGTAGCTATGGGCAAGTCCTTGTGCCTAAGTTTCATCATTGATAAAAGAAGAAGTAATTTGTGAACAGAGCTCTGAATGCTTTGCGTTTACTTCCACTTTTAAACTTTCATTCTCAAATGACCACAATAAAATGATCATCCTACAATTACAGGCTTCCATCAGCAACCAGCAGTATATTTTCATGAACTGAAAATAAGGATCCTCTAATCCTGCATTATTATTGAGACTTCAACTATTGAAGTCACTTGGCATGTGAGAGATAGCATAGGACCTTCGTGGACCACCACCTGACTTCCAACTCGAGGTCTCCACAGGGATTGTGTGACTGTGTATAAGACATGGCAACTGGACATAAAAATTAATATTGCAATACTGTTACATTCTTGTTTGGATCAAAACACTTTTGTATTTATTTATTGTGTTTAATAAAACTATTAAGAAGCCAAACACTTTTTCTTAAATGTGAGTTGTAACTGTGCACGTTGGGGTAACTCTCATAACCCTGGATTCTTGGAACTGACATGCATCAAACCTAGCATGTTAATTTGTCAAGTGTAGATTTTTAAATAACACAATCTATAGATCAGGAAGCATTTCCTTATGTCTGCATGTTGAATTGGATAATTCTCCTATTGGAAAGAAACAAAAGATGCTATTTACTTTGTTCTTGGCATGTTGCTAATGCTTCATTTTAAATTGAACTTAATGTGCATTCTGTTTTCCAGAGCAAACATCTCCTTCTACGAGATCTTGCAGATGGACTTTGAAATTGACAATAGCAGCAGCCTGGCAGGGGCCCAGCAAATTACCTGGCAGGTGGAATACCCGAGAGAAGACTCTATGAGTGAAATGGTGGTCTCAGAGATCTTTGTCAGCCAAACAACATTCGCAGGAATTGTTCCTCTCGCAATGGTAAGAAACTGCTTCTTTGTTTTTCAAATGCTGCTTTCGATTCCATTTAGTATTCAAGGAAATGTGAACCATTTTATAATTTGCTGCTTCCTGTGCCTCTGCTGAAAATGGTTTAAATGCAAAAACTACATTTCAATAACATTTTATTTACCTGATATACCGTAATGGTTCCTTGGAAACCATTAGAGTCTATTGTGTAAATTCTTTCCAGTTTGTGGATGATTGGCCTGGTACATAGTAATAGCTCTTTTGGAGCTGTTGTCTTCTGTTGTGTTAGAGCGACTGCCATGCGTGTGCACTATGGCTAAATGCTACAATTAGTTATGACATTTTCATTTAAATAAATTAGCCAATATGTGTAGAAAACTTCACTTTTTTAAACCAGACAACTGGGCCATATTTTGCTTCGCTTTTCCCCAAAGCACTCAAGTGCATTAGACTAAATCATCGACTAGTGAGTTGTAAAATATCAATTTAATAAAAAACTCATTTTGAGTTGTACAGTGGGGTCACAAACTGGTTTCTAAAGACTTAGCTGTTAAGATTTAGAGAGAGGCGCTGTTTTCAAAATCAGGTGTAATGTGTAGTCAAAGAACTCAAACCCCCCTTTTATCATGCAAATGGCTACTTGCATACCAAATTCAGTGTGTCATAGTGTCCTTGGGTTGGATGGTGAGACCTTTGTTAGTAGAACTTGGTGCAAGTACAAATCAATTGTATTTAAATGGAGTTGCACTAGTGTAAAACAAGGGTAACAGAGTGGTGAGTTAGGCGCTATCTGTGGAACGTCCTTTGAAAAATTGGCCTGAAGAACTTGCATAGGATAATTTTTTTCTGCTTAGTTTCATTTAAAAAAAAAAACAAAACCCAAACCAAACAAACTTGTTTTAGACTGAGGGTTTGGATGCTAAATTTCAATCTATTGATAATTTTTAAAGCTCCCTCCTCCAAATCCTGGGGAAGGATGCTAATTTTTTTCTTGCTCCTTTACCATCAAAAATCCAAACATTCTTCTCTACAAAATGTTCCCCTGTCCTACTGGAAGAGAGGCAAAGGAGGACACCAGTAAACATAGACAAGGATCTGTCTAGTCTGCGCTCCTTTTTTTTTGGAATTCCCACTGACAGATTTTAACTTAATGAACGTCCAGCTAAGGGAACAGGGGGAAATACAAGTGGGGTATTTTGCAGTGTAATTTTTTGCAGAAGTGGTCACTTGTCTGGAGCATATAGATAAATGGTCAATACGTGTAGAGGAGATTGATCAAAACTCAGAAAAGCTGGATGTGGTGATGTCACTTATTAGTGATGATTCAAGCTGTGAGGAGTTCTAATGGTAGAAATGGGTTCAGATCAGCAGCCCACTGCTAAACTTTCAACTGAGCATAATGCATGTTTGGATCAGAATGTAGCAAGTTGCCCTGTTTTCTTTATAATCGTCCACCCACCCTCCCTTTGCTTAATTGACAGCACGTGCCTATTTCTAACCCTGGATCTAAGCATCTCTGAATGTTATGCAGAGATTTATAGTCCTTATCTGGAGCTGAATCTCAATTTTGGTGCTCATTTATTCTTATCGGTCATTTATAGCATTGTGGGACCAAACCACAATGTAAAATGTATATTTTAATGGATTTTTGTCTCTGTTTGGAGTCACCTCTTAATGCTGCTTCTTATGGTTCTAGTCGTTAGTGATATTTCATGTCAGCAATTAGTACTGCCAACCCCAAATATTGAAAATTCATGAGTCAGACTCCCCAAAAATCATGAGATTATGTAAAATAATAGATTGTCTTTTTATTTGCCTTTGGACTTCACATTTTGAAGCTTTCCCACAGTCACAAGGGTTAGATACTTGCTTTTCTTTAAGAATGGAGGCTGAAATCATCACATATCCACTTGAATCCAGGAGCTGGGGCTTTAAGGAAAACAATAATTATCATGAGATTCATGAGAGTTGGCAACACTGATCAATTCAGCTTTCTTTCCTCTGATTGCAAGCTTTCTTGCTTGGCTGGCCCTATGCTAACAAAAGTGTAGCAATATTACAACAGGTTGTATCTGCATTCTTCCCTTCCCATCTGCTTATTTGTGGTGCTGCTTCACTCCGCTTCAACACAGACTCCAGCCCTGTGTTGCTGAGCTGAGAACAAAAGTCAGTGTACCAAGCATGACCAAATTCTGTTCAGGCAAACCAAGTGTGATTGCAAATTCTTGAATTCAGAAAATAGCAATTCTTTCTAGAGGTTTCCTTGGCTCCTCCCATCACTAAGTCAATTTTATTGTAAAAATGTCTTACCATTTCCTGAACCACACAATCTATACATAAATATCTTCTGTGCTTTTGTCCCACATAAGAACACTATAAAGGAGAAGCATAATATGGTAGGTTTTAACTCCTTGTTTCTACACTGAATATAAAAATTCTGGCGTGCTTTAATTTCTTGACTCTTCGAATTTATCTATACAAAACATAAAACCACATGTGAGCTCATTGACTTGAGAGAAGTTGCATGGGTGTGAGAAGAGAATTTGGTCCTTAGTTTGTGGGATCAAGTGTTTTTGATGATGTCAAAATCCCATGGTCAGCGGAAGATAATTAATGTTGTAGCTCCTAATGACAGGATTGGGGAAGTGCTAATTAACTCTTTGTAGCTTGCCCTAATCACTGGCCCCTAATCTACATACTCATGTAGGGTGTGGTTAAAAGAGCTGAGTTCTTGTTCAGCGGGTTCACAAAACACCTATCATGAAATCTTTTTTTTTCATTCACAGTTCATAGAAACTTGAAGAGATTAGGGATATATCTGTGTGTATGGGAAATGATGTAGTTAATTTTTGCATGTTAGATAGTGAAATATGACTCCATATCAGCAAACAACTCTGGGCGTGCAGCAGCAAAGAATTCTAGTCAGGGCTGGCTGCAAAGAGCACTAGCCCTGTGGTTTAAAATCAGCGCGACATTAATGAGCAATGCTTGGAGATTGCTAACAGAGAGGAGCCTTTTCCGGCTGAAATGCAACTTTCTCTTACCTAGTCAATCATTTTGGGGCCCAGTAAGAAAAAGTACAGACTTATAAAGTAAAATGTAGTTTTTGATTCACTAATTAGAGGTGGGAGCAAATTTATAAGAGGTATAATTTCCTTATTGGGTGTGGCTAGTATTAAGGCTTCAATAGGCTGTATGCGAAAAGGAGTCGTGGATCTGCAGAACACTATTTATCGTGTAACTGCTTATCTAGAAATCAACATAGAGATGTCATTAAAAACTAGCTTCAGTCTTGCAAGCAATTTCTCAGAAATGAAGAGCAGTCTTAGCCTGGAGAACTGGTGGTATAGTCCACTGCCTGTTCTGAACCCACCAACACAACTGCATCTGGCATTCAACAGTGAAATGTCCAGTTGTCACAAATCTCCTTTTAGCTACATTTAAATGCTCTTAACAACTCTATTTGTTTGTCTAATATGGATAACTGAGTAGCTTTCAAACAATTCCTCATTGAATAACATTCAGCATTTCCATTGGAACCATTTATTGTGACAAACTCCATCTTTGTTTAAATCCAAGTAGCAGTTGGACCTCTTGTGCACAGTTTGAGAGATAACTGTGTTCTGCAGATGAACAATCAAAAGTTTAGTTTTTTTCTGTTTTACCTATAAAATAACCTGTTTTTTTGGGTGGGTATGCTTGAAAGAACAAGGCTATAGTATAATTTTAGAATTCTTGGCATGCCTTAGTAAAACATGGGTCTTTATCTCTGTTTGCAATAGCATCCATATGATTTTAACTCTAAAGCATTATTTCCATTTCTTGACTTCTTTGAATCTGACAATAAGGTGATTAGAATAAATACAATACATATGTTAATAAACAGCAGAAAACCTAATATTTTCCTGCTGCGAACCTGGGAATTTTCTGTACAGTCTGAAGAAATAATTGCTTACTCTGTTGACGATTATAAAATCTAGTTTGGATGACATTGCAGGACAAAATAAAGTAGAATTTCCTGTGGAAATGATCATAACATTTCACTGTACCATTACCAGGACAGTTTAATTTTACTCAGTTGAATTTACTTTCTGATAGCCACCTCTCTAATTCCAGAAGGAATGTACACAGTATAGGAAATAGAAAAGATGAGTTAGAATAGCAAGCCATCTCCAACTGATTTGGTAATGAAGCGACTTCTCGTGAAATGAGAAAATAGCGAGGTGGTTGATCACAGTTGTTTGTAGCCTGTACTTGACTCAAGAACTGATTTGGATGACAGCTGTGACAGGCCTACTGCTGTTGCAAAAGGATATCAGTCTACCTTAAGATGAGCAGTTCTTATAAATCAGCTACCCACAGAGAGGTTTCTGTCTTATAGTTCTTTTTATAGTGACACCTGGCGGGAATGCTGTAGTTAAGCTACATCAGCATTTCCATCATACATCTGCTAGAGGAAGTATGGAAAAGGAGGTAACTTGCTGTGCATGGAGTGGGTGTACCGTGTGTGTTGAGATTGTCAGTCTGGGAAGTGATTTTTGATGAATTTGAAGTTTCTAATATATTCAGTTCCCACTCGTTCAGGGTTGAGATGCATGTAGTCATGGTCTGGCTGGGTTTGGTGACCAGGGCGGCTCAGGCAGTTGAGTGTTGGTATGCTGATGGACACACAGTACTTGGGAGCCCCAGACTGGGGAATCAGTGTTATGTTCCAAATGCCGGCCCATAGGTCATGCAGAGGACGGTCTGGACCTGTGGATATGGTGTTTTCTAGGATGTGTGGGCAGGTTTCTGGGTTGTCTGGTGGTTTGCAGCTGGGTCTGGGTGGTAAGGTAGTCCTGAGCGGGAATGGGAAGAAGAGTGCTTTGTGTGACCAGATGACAACCCACTGTACAGCATGGTGGTCCTCAAGGAGGCACTGGATATGCATGTGGCTGACCTTGCGGAAAATGACTTGGGAATGTGGTAAGGGGCTGGACTTAATGATCAGAACTAAAATTATTTAGGGTAGATCCTGGACTTTTCCCAGGGATAGAAATTATTTGGTTGAACATACCGCAACACAGAGTTTGACGGGCAGCTGTGAAGCCCTCTTGGATCAACGAGCTTAGGAGCTATGTGCATAGGGAGCTGGCCAAATTCATGGGAAGCACTGAGGACTTGCTAATTGCTCTTCCGGGCATATAGGGGCACCTGAGTTATTTGGGACACATGGGTCCACCTGTCAGACTAGGAAGCTGATGAGTTTTTGGCAGGTATTGAAGTCACCCTTAAACTCAGTATCTGGCGGGCAGAGACAGTTAAGTTAGTTACTGGCACCTCCTTGTGGTGGATGTCCGGTGCAGATACTCCATAGGGAAAGGGTATTTTGACCATATAGAATGGATTGGGAAAGGATTTAAAGGAAGAATTCTTTTAAGGAGTGGAAATGGGGCTTCAAATGCCTGTGAGTGGTGCAATAAGGACTCAACCCACCACAGCTACCTTTAACCCTCATTGAAGAGGTAGAGTGGGGGAGATCCCAACAGTGGTTTGGTTGGGGATCAGGATGCATAAGGGGGAAGCAATGCCAGGGCCCCCTGGATATATGGAATTACTTAATTGCAGTTTGACCTGCTGGGTATTTCCAGATGTTTAGGAATAACAGAATAACAGGAATAATGTGGCCTAATTAACCACATCCAGTGTGTCCTGACATAGCTGGACAACCTGGCTTTGGTAGCTGGAAGTAAATGAAGAAAAGTTTTTTTTTTTATTTTTTTTTATTAAAAACAAACAAACAAACAAAAAAACACCCTATAAAATATTTCTTAATTGGTGTTCTCTGAAATAGGTGACAAAATACATGAATGTGTAATGTGCTACAAAAGGAAGAAATGGCCATTCTTAAAAATCATCACCAATTGACTTCCCCGCTCAAATGCTACTATAAACTTAACATTTATGTACCATTTATATGTTCAAAACTGTACTGATTTTAATTAACTAATCAGTCCTGAATAAATGCAGCTTGGTAAGAATGAAAAATGTATGGAAATCAAGCCACTCTACTCAGTTTTACCTGTTACTGAATGATTTATGAGTCACTTTTTAGATTCCCTAAAGTGCTTTTTGAAGCACACTCAAAAATTCCATAATAATATGACTTAATCTATCTAAAACTGAGTTTGTTAGGAAAACCTGGGATTTGCAGGTTGAAGAATAAATTTTCCACCAATACCTAAAGCCTTTATGAATGACTTTGCCAATTTAAAAACTGATTTATCAACTCAGATGACACATAACTACTTAAGGCCTGTGTAATACAGGCAAAATTGCCATTGTAGTTAATGGGATTTTACTGGAATGAGGGCTTCATTGCTCCCGTAAGTAGGAGCAGAAGGTTTAATTTATGTTATGGGTTGTCTTCCCTCACCCCCACCCTTGTATTTTGACTACCAGGTGAGAAACACACAAAGTCTTTGAGAAATCTTGCCCACCAGAAAACATGAAGTGTCCTGAATTTAACTCCCAGCATTGTCTATTTTGATCATTAGGAGAGGTTGTTCAGACAGTGAACAAAGTACAAAACCAACTGTTTAGCACAAGAGAAGATGATGTCTTCAGTATCAGTGTCAGCTGCTTTGCTCCTGTGAAGCTTACTATACTTTTCTTTTGGCAATAAATAGCTCTAATAATTGAGGCTTCCAACATCTGGCATACAGATTAACATGTGCTGCTAATGTCTCAAAGTAGAAAGGTGATTCATTTTCATCATGTTTAGTACACAAGCAGAGAGAGGCGGAGAAGTGGAATGTCAAAAACACTTAAATTTTCTCACCAAGATATTGTGGTACATTACTGAATATTTGCCAAAGAACTTGCTTTTCAGCATGGCAATAATGAAATGTAAACATTGGGCCTGATTTTTAAACCTAGGATACCTAAAATAGGCTGCCAGGCCTTTATCTGTGGTCCAAAAGGTCTTGCATGTGATTACAGAGTTATTCAACTGAATTTCTTTAGATGCCTAGATCTTGATTCTATTCTCTCACCAGTAAACAGAAGATCAAAAGTAAATTTCCTGAGATTAGTGGAGATGTAAAACTGGTATAACTGAGGGGGGAATTGTGCCATTATTGTTCATCTCTGATCTGTTTCATGAGTCAGCAAATAGTTACAGCTTCCAGACAAGATTTTTGGGGAAGAGTTCTTCTCATATTATGACGTTTCCCACCTATGTTGTGTCCTAACTTGGTCATCTTGGGAGGTTTTGTTTCCCATTGTTCCCGTTTGATTCTTGCTCATTTCTCCAGGTACAGTAATGGCTTGAAGGAGCCATGTAGACTGAAGAAGTAGGTGAACAGGTGACAGACATAGTCTGATGCAGAAAAGGACTACAAGGTTCAGCCACTGTAACAGAAAGACTTGAATTCAATGAAGTGATATGTAGAAGACTAAAAACATGACTCTCTTTTATACTGCAGACCCCCATACATAACTTGGGGACAAGGGTGATAGATTCTTTGCTGGTGTACTTTGACTCAGTTAAAGTTGACGCTACAACAGTTTGCACCCGGTGAGAATGAGCCCCTGGCACTTATGCCCCCCCCCCAATCTCCTTTACACAGGCGGGGTGGTGTAAGTATCATAGTGCAAATGGAAATCATGCCTTGAAGTCTTGGAAGGACACTTCTGCCTGGAAGAGTGACTGTGCAACAACAATCTCTTTTTATTCAGCAGATCTGGGTGTTGTGTAAATTCAGAGCTATCCATTTATATTAACTAACTAAAATACCAGGCATTTTTATTGCTTTCTGTTCATGTTGGCCCTGCTGCATCAACACAGCTAAGAGTATGAACTGGATTTTATTCTTTCTCATGCATCATCAGATGACTAATGCACTAAGTTTCTTTTAGTTAGTCCTCAACAGCTGACTTGAAGCAGTGAGGTATAGAGGTCAAATCGCATAACTGACAGTTGGGCAGCTAGGGGTTACTGCTTTAATTGAGATCTTTAAATACTGGGTGTGGAGCATGAAAAGGAAAAGTTCCTTTGCTTTCACAGATCCCAGGTGAAGTTTTCAGGGCTGGTAGTAAGAAAACAACCTCTTCCCTCTTATAAACTGAGCTGGTTTGATATGTTAATTGATTGAGAAACAATACACATCATGGAGCCCCACAATGTCATCTTTAGAGTCATTTTGCAAAGTAGAACAACAGTTAAAATTAAACTGTGCCAGAGTCGAGCCTGATGGCTACAAGAGAGCGATGGAGGGCAGGTGTGTCACCCCATGCTCAGCAAAGCCCTGTTTTTCCCTGGGGGTGGGGGGCTGCTCTAGGCCAATTAAGGCACCTGAGTCCAATTAAGGCGCCTGGCGTCAGTTGGAGCACCTGACTTCAATTAAGGGGTAGACGACAAAAAGCCCCTCTTGCAGCTAGTCAGTGGAGGGAGTTTGGAGGAGAAGGGTGATCGTCGTCTAGGAGTGTGGCTGTAGCAGATGAGAGCGAAGAATTGCTGAGCTGGACGAAGCTGACTAGGAGCTGTTGCTGCCAGCACCTGGGAGATACAGGTAGCCAGGATAAACTCACCCAGAGGGGCCAGCAGCCTGTGGGCTGGGGAAACTACACCTTTGGGGGTTTGGAGGTGGGAAAGCCGGGCTCCAGGTGGCTGCCAAGACCTGGAGTACAGGAGCCAGGGTGACTGGGCATCTTCAGTTTGTCACAGTAACCTAAAGACAGGGCAGTTCTCTCCACCACCTCCTTCAGTCCAGAAAGACGTCTGCAATTTCCAACAGGTGGGGAAAAACTGAATTGGCTAAGGTTGACATGGTAGCCCATCTCTGTTTTCTGGGCTGGGGTGGGAACACTTTATCTATTCTGGCCTTATCACACAGGTGTTCACGACAGAAAAAGTGACTGGGTTAAACTAAGTTATTGTCTATCTAAAGGCCATACTCAAGCCTAATCTAACAATCTCAGAGAGTTCCTAGGCAAGTAGGAACTTTGCCAATGGGAAGAAGAAGAGATGATAGACATGGGCTGTTTTTTGCAAGCAAGCTCCACTTGCAGCATGGGAACACTAGTAGTAATAAGAAAAGAATATTTAGTGTTACCTTATTGTCTCCAGAAATGATTTTGTGTGTGGCAGCTCTGTTTTTTTATGTATACAGACTACAAATCCTTTGCTGTACAGTAATAGGATTGTAATTCCCAGGATATCATAATCTTTAAAGTGTTTTTCAGATGTAATAATCAATATTTCACCAGTACAGCAAGCCCCTGGCTCTGAAACACTTTCTATATACACAGCGAGTATTTAATCTATGTCTTCTGAAATCTTGTTTCCTCCCTAAAAATGTAAGCTGTTGCTTGACTTATGTTGTGAATCACTTTGAACCACAGATGGCCGCATATGCTCTAGTGAGGGTCTTTTAAATAAGAGATTGAATAATAGCATCTCCTGTTGCTGCTGGCAAACATGCTGACATGAACACCCAGGAAAAATGCTCCTTAAAGATGCACATTTCTATAACTCAGAGTGAAAGAAAATTGCTGAATACAACACTTCATTTGTTTTAGGATGTGCAAGAACCTGGAGGTTTTTGTGTTGCTAGCTTGCTTTGGCTCTGTAGTATGGCTACTCCCTGGTAAGAAGCTTAGAAAAGAGATGATTAAGAAGGATAAAATAGAGATCTATGAAATCATGAATGGTGTAGAAAAAGCGAATAGGGAAGTGTTCTTTGCTCCTTCAAATGATAAAAGAACAAGGGATCATCCAATTAAAATTAGTTAATAAGAAGCAGGATTAAAACAAACAAAAGAAGCATTAGTTCAGACAGTACATTGTCAATCTGTGGAACTCATCGACAAGGGATATTGTGAAGGCTAAAAGTATAATTCAGTTAAAAAAAGGGATAATTTCATGGAGGACAAACCAATCAATGTCTGTTAGCCAACCAGTTCAGGGGTACAGCTCCCTGTTGTGAGTGTCCCTAAAATTTTAAGTGCTGGAAGCTGAGGCTGGCCAACAGGGGATGGATCATGCAACAACTGTCCTGTTCTTTTTATCCCCTTTGACGCATCTGGCCCTGTCACTGCTGAAAGACAAGATAGTGGGTTAGATATACCATTGGGCTGACCCAATGTGTTCTTATGTTCCTAAGGTAAACCCAGTTTCTAAGAAACATCATGAAATGTTTTTATATACAGCAGGCCCATTATTTTGCCTTGTCATGCACGTAACTTCCATTGCTTTTGCATATTCAAAGAGCTGTACTCTGGTGTGTTTGCTTTCCAATAATTCCTGTCTGGGAGCTAGCCACAGTAAGCTATGCTTCTTTGCATGCTTAATCTAGATCCTGGCTGCCATTCTTGGTAGTGTCATCAATATATATTGCAGCAGGCAGAGGAGGGAGGGATCTTTACGAAGCAGAAGTAAAGCTTACCAAGGGGAGTCCCCAAGCACAGCAGAATGGCTCAATTTGACAGTCTCTTGATTGCTACTGCACTGTTTCCACACCTTCCCTCACCTCATGTGCGTGAAACCAGAGTCTAATGGATGATCAAGATGTCCCTCAAATTTAGCTACTTACCAGTGTGGATCGAAATAGGATCAGTTGCCAGCGGTGATAATATATAGCTCTTGAAAAGGCAGTGGTCAGAAGTACCTTTTTTGACAGCAAACTCTTGGCCATGAGATGTTTAGTATTACTGCATCTTAAGATGGAAGCACAAATTAGGCTCTTTTTGTGATTTCTTGCTATTAGTGGTAAATATGCCAATGGCCTGTGATGGAATACATGATGGGGCAGGTTTTGAGTTATTACAGAGAAATCTTCCTTGTGTGCCTGGGTGATGAGTCTTGCTCAAATGCTCAGGGTTTAATTGATCACCATAGTTGGGGTGGAGAAGGAATTTTCTCTTGGGGCAAATTAGTAGAAGCCTTGGGGGTTTTTCACCTTCCTTTGCAGCACAGGGCACGGATCATTAGCTGCTGGATTCTTTGTACCCTGAAGTCTTTAAACCATAATTTGAGGACTTCAGAACTCGGTTGTAGATTAGGGGTTTATTATAGGAGTGGGTGGGTGAGATTCTGTGACCTGCATTGTCAGGCTAGCAAGGGAGACTAGATGGCCATATTGGTCCTTTCTGACCTTAAAGTCTGTAGTCCGTGGGTCCTCATGATATTACAACTCCTCCAGTCCCAGTCCCACCCAGAATCAAGAAGTGCAGAAGCATATAAAATAGAGCAAACTCAAGGAACTTTTGTGAGCCTCCACAAATGGTTGGGTTTGATGAAGATTTAGGCTTACTGTAACTAAAACAGGTCTATATTAATGCAAATTACTGCGCTCAACAGTGCACACTGGCCACAATCAAAGTATATAGGACACACAATATCTCCAGGCGGCCGTAATCACCTAGCTGGCTCCAGAAACTTCTGCATTTGCAAGTGCTCTCCTGGCTTAACAACATCCCTTTGTGCTTGTCTTCTGAGTTGAAGGATGTTCCCAGCCTGTTCCAGGTCATGAGCAACCTTAAACCCAAAGGATGACTATGGGAGTGAGGAACTGAGCCAATATTAAAAAAAAAAAAAATCTTGCCTTGTGTTTCGCAACTGGGGAGGTGAGAAAACAGAGCTTAAATGGCATGGGATGGGGCTAGAACTAAAAGATAACGCCTGGCATAGTAGCATTGCTTGGCTACGTGTGGACTCTGACTTCCTTTCACTCTCTAGATAGAATTGAAAATGGATCAGTGCTTTCTTAGCTATTTTTAAGTCTCCTGTTGTAATTAGAGTCTAATCATGTCATGAACTGTCCCCTTGATAATTCTTTTAAATTATATATGTTTTTTAACCAAGTGGGACCATGTAATCATCTGATTAGAGGCCACAAATTTTCACTTGCTTAACCAGGTATTGAGTTAATTCCTCAAATGATCAGCATCAGGAACTGCATTAACACAAACTAATGCTCAGAGCTTTGTAAGGCTGCAGGTTTCCTCACTGCAGCATCTGTGTGGCTGTTTGTGGGTGTCTGCTTCTAGCTGTTTGCAGGTAGGAGACAGGGTTTGATCTCCTTAGTTTTGCTGTAAATGTCAGTGCAGGTCTGAGGGTAATTGGCTCTCTCTGCAAGCCCATACACATGCTAGGGCCATGGTACTGTTTCAAACAGATTTTTATCCAGAGCCTTGCTTCTTCATAAATCAATGGTATTCCCATTTCTTGAATACTGAGTGCAAGTCTGGTCTGCCCATCCCAAAAAAGATGTATCAGAACTGGAAAAGGTGCGCAAAAGAGCAACTAAAATTATTCCATGTGAGTAGAGATTAATAAGACTGAGCCTTTTCACCTCACAAAAAGACAAGCGGGGGGGGGGATATGATAGAGTTCATGACAAATGTGACAAGAAAATAAATAAGGAAATGATATTTACTCCTTCTCAGAACTCAACAACTAGGGGTCATCAGATGAAATTAATAGGCAGCAGGTTTAAAATGAACAAAAGGAAGTATTTATTCACTCGATGCACAATCAACCTGGGGAACTCCTTGTCCCTGGATATTGTGAATGCCACGGCTGTAACGGGGTTCAAAAAAAGAACTGCCTAAATTCATGAAGAGAAGGTCCATCAGTGGCTTTTAGCTGGATGGGCAGGGATTGCTGTTTGCCAAAATCTGGGCATTGGAGACGGGAATCTCACCTGATTACCGGTTCTGTTCATTCACTCGGAAGCACCTGGCACTGGCCACTATCAGAAGACAGGATACTAGGCTAGATGGACCACTGGCATGACCTAGTTTGGCTGTTCCTGTGATCTTAAAAATTCAGTTAAGCTCTGCAATTGGTTCCAGGGCTTAGCGCTTCCTTTATGATCCTTCAGTCAAGTGAGAAAAGTTTGGAGATTATTTTATTATTTAGGAATGTGACTGTCTCTTGTTCCTGGGGCGGCTCTGCTCCCCCTTTGAAGCTTCTTTCTGTTGCAACAATAAAATCACTTTGTGATCCAGAGCTTAGATTCTGCCCAGGCTTTCATTCATGTAGTTCCTTCGCATTTCGCCAAGAAAAAGACTTCCCATATAAGATGAGAAGTTCGAGTTTGTCTGTCTGAATTAATGGCATATCAGTGTCAGTTTTCCTGCCTAGACCACTACTGAAACTAGCAATAAAAAGTGCACCTCCGTAGTTTTGTTGATGTCAACAAAACTGCAGTTTAGATTGGGACTTTATTTTTCATACAGAATGCACTTTGCAAAAGACACAGTGACGTATGTTCACCTTTCAGTTAAAGGAGAAAACTCAAGCCAAAATGGCAATTGATCAAGCCTAGAAACAAGTTTAACTTCAGTTTAAACAAAACCAAATTCTCACAGTCCCCTATGAATTTCTGCTGGCTGTCATGGGCAGGTGGTGAAGCCCCTCCCCCCAGAGTACTTCATTCTGAAATGTCAAAGATACAGTTTCAGAAGAAAATTAACAAGGAGTCCTGTGGCACTTGTAAAGACTAACAAATGCATTTATCACATGAACCGTTGTGGAGAAAATCCTACTTTGTCACATGTATTAAAGATGATGGAACTTACAAAATGGGACTTTCATAGATGGGTCTCAGAGGAGCAGCCTGATTAGTCTGTTACAGCAAAACAAACAAGGAGTCCTGTGGCACCTTAAAGACTAGCAGATTTGTTTGGGCATAAGCTTTCATGGGCTAGAACCAACTTCGTCAGATGCATGAAGTGAAAACTTCAGTTTGTTAGGTGTATGTACATGTGCAAAGAAGAGTGAGTTAAGATACAGTCATTTCGAGTGATCCCAAATTCATATGGATCTTAATATATGTATTCAAGATTAATAATGATTTATTTAAATGAAAAGTGCCCTCATACTGTTTGCTTACTAAGTGAATAAAGTACATGAGTCTGGGTTGAAATCAGTATGACTTCTGGTCTTCCAGATTGCCTTTAGACGTGAACCATAAGAAGAGACCCTATTTTGTTATTCTGAAAAGGGTTCCATAAAATGCAGCACTCTATTTGAGATGAAATAATAGTCTGCCCACTATCATGGAGGAGAAAATGTACAAAATAAATTCAGGACAGAGTAGCTTCACAACATAGTGAATATAAATATCAAAGTAAAATACTACCAAAAAATGAAAACTTACCAGTAAGTCTTGATCCTGTACCATAAAGGTCAGTGGGAGTTTTGCCATTTCCTTTAAAGGAAGTAGGAGCAGACCATTGAACTTTTCTCACCAACACATTATCAAGAGTGTACACTAAACTTATACCTTGTCTAGTGGTTAGTGTGCAATTCAGGAAGAAATAAATATGTTGTATCTCTTTCAGTTTACGCATTGTAAAAAGTGTTTTATGTACCTACAGCCGAGTAATCATGCTTTCCTAGTATCCAGTATAATTCTTACCATCTTCACACTAAATTTTATAGGGCATAAATGAGTTCATTGAGTAATGATATTATAACAATAAATGATGACATTCCCTGCTAGTCAGCTTAGCTATGTCTACACTTAAGAGCAGGGGTTAAAGTTAGCCGAAACGCCGTTCTGAAGCCCGCTATTTTTAGGGGTTCAGCGTTCTGGGGCCCCTAAAAATAGAACATGGAGCTGGAACACTGCGTTCCAGGGCCCACTATTGAAAAATTCCCCTTCCAGGCCCTGCCCCAACACGGGGCCTGCTTCCCTGGCTGCAGCCATGGTGCCTCGGCCTACCATCCCCACCTCCCCAGCTGCACCACCACCCGGTGAGTGGGGGGGTGGCCGGCTTGTGCTGGGGGAGAATTGGGGGCAGGGGTGGGGCACTGGCATGGCAGGTGTGGCAGGAGCTGGGGTCTGCGGGGGCCCCCCAGCACTGGAGAGGGGCCCACTGGCGTGGCAGCATTCCGGGGCCCCCCAAATTATACTTTAACCCCTTCTTAAGAATGCTAGTTCAAACTAAGCTAGTTCACATTAATTAATTTGGACTAATTGTGATTAATTTGAACTAACTTAGTTCGAATTGGCATGTCTACAGTAGAAACCTAAATTGAACTAGCATATCCATGCGCAGGACTTGCAAGTTTGGTTTAGGAGGGGGGCACCATGGGAGGTGTGGCAACATGGTACCCAAAAAGGGCCATGCCCCCACCCAATCCATAAAAAGAGGAAGGTACCCTGGGAAGAAGAAGGTCAAACTGCCTTTAGTTTGAACTAACAGTTAGTTTGAACTAACACGGCTCCATTCAGTTAGTTCGAACTAAAGGCAGGTTTTACAAGTTGAACTAAGCTTTCCTTAGTTCAAACTAATGAAAGTCAATGTGGCCATGGACTAATTTAGTTCAAATTAAGCCTCCTTAATTCGATCTTAATTCCCAGCATAGACATAGCCCGACGGTCAAAATAGAAGCCAGTTAATCAGAGAAACAATTTGATCCTGAGATGCGCTGAGTTCAGCTGCACAGAAGATGTAAGTTCAGTTTCACAGAGGATTTTGAAATTTAGCTTCATCCCCAAACAGTGAAAACAAAACAAATTCAAAATTGTTCACTGCAGGAAAATAGTTTTTAAAATTGTTCGAGTAGACTGACTTTTTAAAAAGTTTGACTTAAATGTGGCAGTAATTCAAATTTTTAAAAAAATCAGGAAGTTTTAAAATGAAAAAATTAAATGTCCTGTACTTGAAATGCAGAAATGGGACATTCGTCCTTGCTGGAAATTTTTTCATAGCCTTCTTCTGAAACAAAGTTCTGGCAAAATAGATCTGATTATGTGAAGCCTTTCAGTTTTGATGGAACTTCATATTCCAACATATGGCTCCACTGAAATGTATTTGGCCAGCTCTAACACCGAACATCCCTAATTATTGCTGGTAGTGTTCAGCACCACTCTATGTCAGGCACTAAGTTCTTGAGCAGTGTTAAGGTAGAAATTTCTTGCCATCTAAATGCTTGGAATAATAAAAAATAACTAAAAGGAACAAGTAACCCTGCAACACAGAGCTGGCGCTCAGTGGGACAGAAGTAATTGCATTTTGAGTGTTTCTGTGGAAGCAACGTGACATGACAAATTTTTAGAGGCTCTGTCAATATCATTAATATTTATAATGCATTCTAGAAAACAGCTAATACTTGACACATCCATCAAATATTAGTTCAGCAGAATTGTATTCAACTGTTAAACTTTGTTGGCTGATGTATGCTGAATCACACTCGCCAGAGATTATATGAAGGATTTTCTGTTCCAGTTTTATACCTATTTAAATACAGTATGAGACTTCATGGTGAGACAACCACTTTATTTCATAAAATCAGATCCCTGTACTGATGTTTGGTATAGCCTGGGTAACTGTTGTAAGTGCAAAATGCTTCTGAATGCACATGTATCCATGCCAAGTACATCACAGATCTGGTTGCAGGATGCCCAGGATCATATAATAAAGCCAAGATTTTCCAGTAATCTCCTCTTGGATGTTGTTTTGAAACATGTGCAAGTGGAAAGATTTGGCTACAAACTGCTTGTAACTTTCAGTATTGATGATGGCTGATGGCTAACTATTATTATTCTATGCCATGAAGGCCAGCCCAGCAAACCACCTTTCTCTTTTATTCTAAGTCTGTCTTTACAACTCACTTTTCCTTGAGGCCCTCGAAATGGGATTAAATTGTTCCTGCCCCTGGATTTCGCATTGTAATAATTCTAGGTTACATGTTGTTCTGGGCAGGGATGAGCATTAGTTTTCTGCATTGCGGTACACTGAGAAGTTTTGGAGCAGATACATACTGTACAGTTATGTATGAAGGTTACATAGATTAATATTTCTAGATCTGTTGTAGTATACCCTCATGTCTGAGACACTAATATCCCAACAATAAGGTCTTCTGGCCACTTTGTCTCAAGCAAGTCATGTCTAACTCATTCCTGCAATAAACGTCATAGGTGCCAATGCTGCCACACTCCAGAAGAGGGATTCCAGTCATTAATTTCTAAACAAAGAAAGGCACCCCCTGCTGCCAGCATTTAAGCGGCTGCATCAAAGAGAGGAGCAGAGTGTAGGATAAATGCTCTGGCATGCATATCCCCTTAGCCAGCTCCCTGCATAGCTTGGTTTTTGTGGCTTTTTCTAAGGCACCTCTTTCTCCGTTCAGGGTGCCCATGCTGTTCCTGTGACAATCTAGGTATCTAAAAGTTAGGAGCTGTGAGGCTCTGAATGCCCATGCCTGAGTCCTTGCGTGCTTTCCACCCTCCATGTCCAACACAGACTAGGAATACCAGCAAAGCTTGGAAATATCATTCATGAGAAGCTGCAGTGCTGTCAGTTTGCTCACCTGAAATGAGCAGTCTTCTGATTCCTCAGCAATTAGCCAGTCATTTGGGTCGAGCTCATTAATAATTTTTCCAGAATGCTCATTTCACTTTTTATTGCCCATGAATTTAGCATTCTTGTCTCAGTCTACAGTTGATGAGCCTGTAATTTGATCTGAAGCCCTCATCAAAAGGGCATCATTTGAAAAACAGAGAAGAAATCTCAGATAGAGTGAAATTAGTGTTAATTAAATCTGTACATGCATATATTGGGAGCACGTGAACAAAATGATATTTAGTTTTGCACTGTGCAGGTAGTTGGAGAGCGAGTCTTATTAGGCTCATTTAATTGTCAGCCTGCATTTGGAAAGATGTACAGCAAGCAGAGATCCTTCTACATGAATTAATTTTAAGGACATATGCACAAGACAGATGCATACGGTACTTAAATTATGCAAACAAACTCATGGTCTTGCCGAGCAGAGGTGGTACCACGTTTCCTACATACATATTGTTGCACTACAAGCAAGGAGTTCTGGCACTTCAAAACTAACAAATTTCTTTATCTCATGAACTTTTGTGGGAGAAAAATCCCACTTTGTCAGACGCTTTGAAGATGGGGAACTTACAGAATGGGAAGAAAATAAATGCAGGGAAGTGTAAGTCATGGGATCAGGTCACACTTGTCCACCCTAAAGAGAGCAAGTGCCTGGATAACTGAGATGAGGACTGTGCTGGAGAGCAAGGGGGCACAAGCTCAAGACTACTTGATGATGATCAAAGCATTGTGTACTTCTGGTGTTACCTGAGAAAATAAAAATAGCAGTGGATCCAATAGGACCCAGAGGAGAATATTCTGTGCTGTGCCTCTTACAGCATTTACCTGTCTTTAAGTCACCTTTCTAGACTCCTGATGTAACCTGTTCCAGAGACTGGAGTTGCCCATGAATAAATTTTTGCAGCCCTAGATGGCTATTTGTTACGGCAGCCCATTATCAGCTGCCTCTGGGCAGCCCATTTGCTCAAAATCTCAGCACTGGGACCCTGGTCCTGGCATGTCAGGGTTTCTCAGCCCATGGGCTGGAACCAAATGGGCTTGACCGAACGTTTCCAAGGCTCACATGGCAGCTCCTGTCTGATGGAGCTGGCTGGCCTTGAGCCAGGCAGGAGCCAACCTCCCTGGGAGGGTGGAAAGTGGGGGTGGGACCCAACTGAAACCATCCAGGGCCTTGACCCTCAGACTGTTTATTGGGTCACAATAGGTCATAAACATTTGCAGGGGGGTCCTGAGTCCAAAAAAGGCATGATAACCACTGCCCTGTGGGTGGAGGGAATCCTGGAAAGATAGCAGAGCCTTGAGGCTCTTGACCTGTCCTTACTAAATCTGTGGCTATTATAGACCCGTTATGCTGCTGCAGACCTTTTCCTGAGCTTTCAGGGGCTGAAGTGGGGAAGGGACTCTTACCCAGAGATTACAGACACAGCAGACAAAGGGTAGACCTGACTATGTGATCATAGTTCCTGAAAAAACTTCAAGGGCTCTCCACTAATACCTCTGGGTGGTCTGGAGTGACTGTAAGTTAGGCGCTGAGAAAGTGGGGAGACTGCAAAATTGAGACTTGGTGTGAAGGTGACGGAGACTCAAATATCTTAGTGAACCGTCTGTTTTACATCATGTTATTAGAAATTTACATAACTGGACTATTTGATCATCACTTTCCTTTAGCATGTCATTCTCTCGTAGGAGTAGGGATATTGAAATGTTTTTGATTTCATGCACGTTTAACAACTGTCATTGTTTCAACCCTCTATTTTCTGGATTACCTACTTAAAAATTAATTTCAAAGGGGTAAAATAGGCTATTAAAGCAAGCACCAGAGAAGACTGGATGGCTTCAAGAACTGTATTGATTTGTAGAAAGCCTTTCTCCTCTAGGTTGCCAGTTCAAATCCATCTCAAGCCGGTAGTAATCGAATTGGGTCCAAACAAGTCTGATTTTTGATACCCTTCCTGCTACTCTCTGTAAAAATATCTGGTGTTTCATTAGTAGATCTCAATGCACTCTGCAAAGGGGTCACAGTATCATTATCCCCACTGTATCTATGGGGAATCAAATAACTCAAGGTCACACAGGTTAGTAGGAAAGCTGTGAATATAATCTAGGATGGTTGAGTCCCAGTCCAGTGGTCCATCCCCAGACCATTGTGTATCCCTTCCACATTATAAAATTTGAGGCTGAGAGAGTCAAAAACACCTACAGGCCAAATTTTGAGAGCTATTGAGGCACCTAATTGGACTTTCAAAAGTGCCTTGGTCCCGAATTCTCATTAGGCACAACCGGCATCTGTAAAAACATAACTACCTGTAAAAATCTGTCCCTATGTAATTTAGGGGCACAAGTTCCATTGATTTTCAACAAGACCTGTGCTCCTGTGTTAAATAATGGCTGCTGAAAATTTCATGCTGGATCTAGAACCAAACATTTCCAAATGTAAAAGGAATTCAGAATCTGGAGTTTGGACCATTGCTTCTGAGAGGTCATGCTCAGGAATAATTTATGTTAACAAATAAATAAGAAACTACCATTCGAGATTACTGTCTCCAAATAGTAATTTGGATTCAAAGCAAATTTTGCTTCATCTGTCTACAGGATCTTTTTCTTCCAATGTACGTTTGAGTGTTGAAGCTTTACTAAAGCAAATACTTGCAAAAAGTGAGTTTTACACTTGTAAACTTTTTAATTATAAATTTGCCACTTGATGTTTGTGAAACGTTGCTGTTTATCGGTCATACAGTTTTGTTTGTGCTCCTTGATTGGATTGTCGCATGAATTGCAAATTGTATACTGGCTTGTAAAATGTGCTTTTGCATTGTGGCTAGTTACATAAACAACTAATCCTGTATGTTTTATAGAACTATAAAATAAAACAGATTTTAGATTGCAAACTGTGAATACTTATAATTGGTGAATAATCTTTGGCTCAGGAATTACTCACTGAAAAACATAGTGAATGAGTCTGAATAAGGAATGTTTTCCTAACTGTTCACAAACGATTCACAAAGAGGAAAACAAGAAAAATCCATCAAATAAACTATTTGCTCAGTTGAAATTAACAGACATTAATTTTTAACATATTTATATTGACATAATATTATGTAGGTAGCTTCAGTATGTAATGACTTGATATTAGTAGGGTATGTAATATGACTCAGCTAGAAGGTGATTTTTAATTGGGAAATATATTGAGTTTCTTTAGGGAACTTCCATAAAATATTGTGTCAATATTGAATCACTTTAATTTTTCTCTGGGTTGAGAATATAGGCACACATTGTTCTGTGCTAATTTTGATCAGTGGGTAAGCAAATATCTCTTACTCTTAAATTCTAATTTAAAATTCTCAAAAACATTTAGTTCATAATGAGGCGAGAAACCGCAATGCAGCAGATGAAATAATAGCAATGGTTTCCATTTCAGTAATGATATTTTTATTAATCATCATGTGTAAGGATACGATTCTGACACAGAGGTCATGGATTCTGTGTGGCTTTCCGTGATTACTTCTGGGTAGGACTGAAGCACCTGTCAGCCTTGGGGCTGACAAAGCAGTGGTGCCTTTGGTCTTAAAACAGCTGATCGGCGGCCAGCCTCCCATCCCAGTTGCTGAAGCAGCTGGTGGGATTGGATCAGCCCCCTTGGGGTCTGGAGCAGGTGCAAGCCCTTCAGCTGTGTTTGTACCTCCCCCCTCCCGCAGGGTATTATTAGTAAAATCAGGGACAGGTTGCAGGCTTCCATGAAATTTTGTTTATTGCCTGCAGCCTGTCCCTGACTTTACCAAAAATACTCATGATGGTATCTGTCCTTCATCTTGTGTGTGACTTCTGTAGAAGAGCTCATACTGCATCTGCTCCTCTGGGGTCTGTTGGCCAGCTGAAGTCCTTAGAAGTGAGGGTGGAGTGGAAAGTCTAGAATTTGGGGATGAAAATGTCCTTTATCATCTTAGGTGGTCTTTGCTATGGGGGAGCCTGGGCATTTGTCCAGGGCCCCACCCTTGGGGGGCAGGTTGGATACCAGGAGCTGGGGATGGGCTGGGCAGCCTGTAAATCTCCCGACTGCCCACATGGCACACACTCAGATGGGCCAGGGTGAGAACAGGCAGGCCAGGGGGTGGCTCTGGGCTGCGAGCCGGATGAGGTGGCGGGCTAGGCAGGAGTGAGTGAGTCGGGGAGGTCTGTGAGGAGGGGGGCTGAGGAGAGGCAGCAGGGGCAGCGGTGAGAGCTAATAGGAGTTTGGGGATGGGGGGCTGTGAGACCCGTGGGGGGGCGTTCAGCAAGGGGCCAGCAGCAAGGCCTGAGGGGAGGCCCTGGTGAGGTCGGAGGGGGAGGTTAAGGATGTCCAGGACCCTGTATTCACTAAGACAGCACTTGTTCAGCTTCCCCTAGCTTTCGTAGAGCTCCCATGCTCAAAAGCAAAGCATAATTGCCTACAAGGGGATTTCATTAGTCAAGGGAGATCTTGCATCATTAAGAACTAATGTAATGACTGCTCTAGCCTCTCCTGGAGTATGTATAGACTGCAATTACACACCTATACCTATGTCAGCTAACTTGGGCTTGCAGGGCTGTGTTCGGTGCAGTTTAGATGTTCCTGTGTGGGTTGTGGCATGAATTCTGGGATCCTCCCACCTCAAAGGATACTCCAGAGTGGCTAGCTGCTGGTTTTTAATTGCAGTGTGGACACAGTCTTAGTTACCAGCTTAAGATGGAAGCAAGGGGTGTGGTTTGTGCAGATCGATATCCATGTGTGTGTATATTTGAAAGAAAATTGTGGGGTAGTTTGCCAACAGACCAATGGCAGTTATGGTTACTGGCAAGATGAAGTTCCCAGATCATTGTTTAACAAATCAGCAATAATCCAAGTTTGCCTCGCTTTCCCTAACAGCAATAGAGTAGCGACAATTAAAAGAATTTTTTTTCTTAAAAGAAAAAGGAGCACATTAATGATGTCTTATGGCAGGTGGTGCAGAGACTTGTATAATTATTAAATAAATGCAATACACTAGAAGACAGGTTGGCTTGAATGTAAAGCACAAAATAATACGCTTTAATAAATTTGTCATTGAAGCACCTGGCTAAGTGAACAATTGCAAAGAAGAAAGTTTGGGGTAAAATTATCAGCTACTCTTGAGTGACTATAAATTTCATTTTATTGTCTCCTTTATTACATTTAGCCTGGAAAGTCTCATAAAATAAATAGGAAGCAACCCAAAAAAATAATTGCAAAATATACAAAAACTAAGCCACCATAAATGATAATTCATATAACATTTGTGCACATGGAAGTTTAAGCTACATCTGTGTTTGTGAGTTCTCATGTATCCTTAATGTTATCTTAATGAAGTTTTCTTTGGTATTTAATTGTAGGCATTTAACGATTGTGTTAATAAGCAAATTAAAAAAAAGGCTAACATCTGCCAAACAAGCAACTCCTCTGACTCATATGGGAACTTGAACTTGTGTTTCAGAGCAGGGTTTGTCCCTAATGAAGTAGGGTAAATAATCAGATCTCCCACTGACGTCATAATGTGTTTGCATTGGAAACGTTGCAGTATCAGGACAAGGACACAGAAGAGGAGGGAATTTAAAAAAATCAAGCCAACGTCTTCATGTTTCCAGTCAGTGGTGTCCTCCTTTGGATTAATTAAAATAATGGCCACAGTTTATAGTAAGGGTTAGTTTATAAAGATACAGTCCATTATTAATTTATGTTTTAATCAAGGACGAAAAAAGTATTACAAATTGTTGTAAAATGCAACTGTCTAATAGGTTAGTTATAAAGTAGGGCCCCACCAAATTCACCATCTGTTCTGGTCCATTTCACAGTCATGGTAGGGTGGGCCACAAGATTGCTTCCTTCACTTCTGTGCTGCCTTCAGAGTTTTGCTCTGAAAAGCATGAGCTGAGGGGCTTCCTGAAATCAAAGGAGACTACTGGAGGTGGCTATTGATCTTCTCTGGATGTCTAGTTGCTAGTCCCAGCCCAGGCTAGTGGGGATGGAAGTAGGTGGGAGTCCCAAGCCCAAATGCTGACCTGACTCCTGGCTGGGCTGGAGAGGGACAGGACTTGCCCTTCTCCTGCATAGCCACTCTTGGAGGAGGGAGATCATACCCAACTTTGGTACCTCCCCTGGGTAGGAAGTTTAGTTCAGGGGTTGACAAAATTGGCTCACAGCTAGATGCCAGCAATTTTACTTTTGGTCACCAGAGGGCACTCCTCGATTACATTTCTCCAGTGAAACTAGGTGAGGGGCTACTAAAACTGGTTGCCACGAAACATTGATTTGTCAACGCCTGGCTTAGCTAATGTTGTTCAGGGAGGTGATGTAGCTATGCCAGAAGAATTCCTGTTGGCTTCTATGCATTACTGCTAGAGGAAGTTCTGCTCTACATAGCTGCACCAGCTGAGCTCTGCTGGCAAAGCGTTCGTCGTGCAGATAAGCCCTGAAGACCCGTGGAACTGTATAACAACACTAGCATTCTGTGTGCATGAATGGGCAGCCTACCAAAAACTCCAGGCAACAGTGGCACTCAAAAGGTCCCTTTGCAATGTAAAGTTGTGGTTTTCTTCTTCTTTTTTTTTTTTAAGAATCAGATAGAAGCAAGAGGCAATAAAAATAGAATGACATTAAGGTCCATTCTTTCAAAACACTTTGTGCAATTTACAAATGCCGTCCCTCCCATATGCTTCTGCTTTTCATCTGAACAGTAGAATTGTTCACAATCCAGCTTGACTTTCACAGTTTTCATACGCCTCCCCTCACCCCACTGAAAAACCCCCCAATCCATATAATTAAGCAAATTCCAAAGAGGTTTGCAGTTTGGAATTGGGAGTCAGAAATACAATTTAGTTTTGTGCATCTAAAAGTGGCAAATGATCTTTTCAAGCTACGTCATCTTCTGAACTGGGTTTAGTTTAGAGGGTATTTTGTAGCATCAGAAGGATGTGCTGGGAAATGTGTGTGTGTGATTTCATCTGTGTCCCAGTGACAGATGTCGGATGGCATGTAGGCATACATGCTCTGTAGAATAGCTGTTCCTAAGGACGCTAAAGCCATATGCTGCCTCTGTATAAGCAAGTCTTTTCATTTTTATCAACTATTTACTGTTGGAAGGTGTTACAAAAAGACAGGCATCTGTGTACGCATGTGACCTCACGAACTGTGTCTGTCCTTGAAACAACTGATGCAAAAGCCCTGCAATACCAGAGAGGAAAAGCATGTGTGTGATCCAGAGCAGACTCTTGCCTACCAGTTGAAAACAGCCCAACATCTACGGCTGCTTTTTTTTTTTTTGGACAGATGCCAGAGGGCAGGAACCTAAACCAGCTGTAGTATAATTGTACAACAGTCTGTGGACCAGGTTCTCCTCTCACTCAGTAATGTCATTGATTTCAATGGATTTACTCCTGATTTACACTCGTGGAATGGGGAGTGAAACCTGATAGGAAATTATACTGAATTTTTCTGTTCTTCACAGAATAGAAAAGTCTCAGCAGGGATTTCTGAATTTTTTCATAGTGTGAACTACATCTCCATTAGAAAGATTGTTTCCTAGATGCCGTTCCTTCTCTGGGTGATCCTGCAAACCAACTCCACCTCTACAGACAAAAGAATTAGGGAGATAGGCGTGTTAGTTTGCTTTAGCAAAACAACCAAGGAGTCCTGAAGACTAACAAATTTATTATTGCATAAGCTTTCATGGGTACAATCCAATTTCTTCAAATGCATGAAATGGAAACTGCAGTATGTCAGGTACATATACATGCAGAGAAGGGTGGATCACAAGGTGGAGTCAAACAGTTCCAGAGAGGCAGTCTGTCAGTCGATTTCAGCAAACCAGACGAGTCGTTTTGACTCGCACGTTGTGGAAGTGGGCCCTGTTATAGCGACAGATGACAAGGGGAGAATGTTAATAGGGGTAGCTCTCTTTTGTAATGAGTTACCCATCCTAAGTCCCTGTGCAGACCAAATCTCATGGTGCACATGAATACGTTTGCATATGAATTGCAGCTCAGCAGTTTCATGCTGAAGTCTGGTTTTGAAGTGTTTTCACTGAAGTATTTTAACTTTTATGTCTGTTACTCAGAATGTCCTGGTACACTGAAGCGTTTTCCTGCTGGTTTTTGAACGTTATCATTCTTGAGGTCTGATTTGTGTGCATTTATTCTTATTGTAGAGACAGTCCAATTTGGCCAGCGCACATGGCAGAGGGGCATTCTTGGCACATGATGGTATATTTGTGCTAGCTAGTTTAAAGCCAGTGTGTGTGTATGCCTCCCCAGACATGCCTCTGATTCAGTGTAGACATGCATTTAGTGAGAGGAATAGCATGCCTGCAAAATGACAACAATAGAGGACAAACTTACCTCTGAGCTGTTTCAACGTATTGGTTATGAAGACCGCAGCAAATACAGTATGTAGAAACAGCTGCCTGAGTGGTTTGGAGGGTAATCTACTCATTTATTACTTTTTTAAAATATCAGCTCCGCTAGGCACATGGACAGAAAAATAACTAGAGAGTTGTATGCATCTCCTGATTATGTCAGTTGATGATAATGCTCCCCAACAACAAACCCCCATCCCTCCTCGAAGCACCTCCCCTCCCAAAAGAGTCAACACACTGTAGCCGTCTCTCCTCGGCTATTGGATGATCACCTCTAGGGACTGTTGGCATGCAAGCTGATCTCTGCTGGCAGATTAGGATACGAATAGGCGGTGGTCTCTCCTAACCCAACAGGTATGTCTACACTGCAGCTGGGTGGGCTCCTATGAGTGTGTGTAAAACAGAAGCATTGAGGTTCCCAAGCCCACTCCATCCCCTGGGGCTGAGCTCAAGTGACTAGCCTAAGTCTCTGCTGCAGCAATAGTGTCCACACTGCTGAGCCAAGCTATTGCCTATTTGGGCCAGGAACGTGGCTCCCCTCTTGATTTAGACGCGTCTGAACAGGGCTTTATAGATCAAAATCAACGTCCGGGGACAGTCCTGTCTATGGGATGCAGAAGTAATGTGCTCCATGCATGAATCACTGTGAAGTAGGCAGGGAACTACGTTCTCACCAAGCTACAGTTTTCAGTTAGTCTGTATGTAGAGTGTCCTGCATTAATCCACTCGGGAGGAGACCGACTTCGGTAACGGAGGTCTCTGTTTGAGGTGAAAAGGATGCAATCTAATTTCTGCATGTAGATGGAGGAAAAGCACTCCTGACCACTGTTGTTTTATGAAATCAAGAAGTAGACGAGGATCCAGCAAGACCCTCGCCTACCTTGTGAACCTGAATAACAAAAAGTGGGCTGAACCATGCTCCTCTTTCATGAACAAGCAAAATATTTCTACTGTCTTCATTTGTGGTTTCCTTACAGCCACCAGGATAACTTTTATCCAGCCGGCGGGTCAGCCAGCTCTAATGCTCATTCAGCCTCCGTTCTGAAGTGGGCACTGGGCTGCTGAACCACCAAACCATTTAGTTTGGATGTACTGGGGGTGAAGAGCTGCTCTCAGCATATGGATTATATGGCAGCCAGAGCTGCCGATCTTCCCCGAGACACTCACTTACGTATGAGATGGACAAGGAAGGATGTGTAATGAAATGATGCTTGGCATTAGTCCACACAAAAGCCCTCAAGTGGATAATTGCACAGCTCTACCCTCTGTGTAGTATCAGAGAGAAAAGAACAAAGCAATTCATGGACGGTGGGAGGCTTGGCAGTTTTAATCACTAATGATCATCTCTAATGTGTTTCTGTCCTCCAGAGGTGTGCATCCTGTACTGTGCTAAGGAAATCTCAGATGAAAAAATGCGAATGCCTCTGATCTGGATAAAGGGAACAATGTTTTATAGAGTCCTGTGGATTAAGTTTTTCTTCGTGCATCCGCCGACACAGATTTACAAACTACTTCACAGCAATCACTATCAGAAAAATCATCTGACAGTCCATTCGGGGGGGGGGGAGCAAACCAAAACCCAAAACTCCCTTTTCAATGCACATACAATAAATGATTTCCTCAGAGGCAACAGATCAGCAAAATCTTGATTCATGTGTGTCTTTTACATCAAAATCTTTATATTGAATTAGGGGTTTGTGAGTATTTTCACACATGAACAGCCCACGCAAAAGAAGTGGGGAGATCTTGAATAAAAGTCATTGAATATAGAGTATTCTAGAATATATTCAACTGTACTTTTAGACCTGATCCTGCAAATTCATTCTCCCAAATATTAACTTTGCTTCTGCATGCTATAAGATTACCCACAATGCATAGCACTATGAGGTCTTTGTCTGCAACTGGGATGGTCAGAGGTGTATGATAATTGACAGGAATAAGGGTTTGTAGTTCATTCTTCTGTATATAAGATATTCAGACAACAAAAACTCCTGTATAGAAATGCTGCTGCAGAGAGTGAAGCTGTGGCCTGTGATTGCTGCCAGGTAGCAGTATTTTCAAAGGAAAACACTGAAATTCTTGTACTCATTGAATCTCAGGTCAGCTATGGTGTTATTCTCCGGCTTCAGACCTCACCCAATGATTCAGTTCCAGTCTGACCAGTGAAGAGATTCATGCCTTACATTCTAAGAAAGAAAGTACATCACCAATTTATTCCAGGTTCTTCTCTGTAGTGGTCCGTGTCAGACTGTATTGTATATGAATACCCAAGTTCACTTAAAACATCACTTGAAAAAAAAAAAACCACCTGTACTGTTACCTTCTTGGGTAGAATGACAGAAAAAGATGGTTACAATTTTAGATAAAAGAACTTGAATATAATGTCTAGGCAATAAGTTGAATGGACAGTATCATTACAAAACAAACAACCAGCCTGGATTAACAGGTTTACTATGGTTACCGGAGCCCTTGGAAGCTATTTGCAGACCACTTGAGGAGTTATGTGCCTGCCCAGCATGTTGGACTGTTCATGAGAAGAGTGAAACCACTTCATGTTTGACTTCCAAAATTTACCTGTGTCAATTAGGACAAAGCAGTGTGAAATCTTTGACCAACTTTTTCAGCATCCCAGTGAAAGGCTAATGCAGAACTGTAATATAGCATTGTTGAGCTCTGAAGAATTACAGTGTTACATGGTAACTATAAGAAAGAAGTAAACCAACCTCAAATATGAAAATACTCGGGCCTGATCGATGTCCCTCTTGTAGTTTAAAGGGTCTTTAAAGAGCATAAAAATGGCTATAAAAGCCATTTTAAACTATCTATGTGATGTGATGGAGCCTTAATGAAAATGAGAATTAAGCCCTTAACCTCTTACAGTCATCATTTCCCAGCAGCTCTCATCATCCAGACCTTCTTGGTCCATCCATGGTCTCAGAGTGCCACCAGACTCCTTGTTTTTTTTTCCACGTTCTCAAACTCATCATTTCTTTGGATTGCAGATACTTAGGCCAAATCTAGCGGACACTTGTGTCATCTTAGTAATGCCAGTTAGGGGAGGGTTTTTGGCATCTTTGCTATTCTGTGAAATCCTTGGAGTAGTTTCAGTTATATTGGCATCTGCTAGTATAACTTATTTTGCTTGCTGAACCAGTATAAGCCATACTGACAAAAGCACTCTTTTGCTGGAATAAGCTGTGTCTATACTAGGAGTGTTTTGCCTGCGTACCCATACCCTCACAGTTATAGTGGCAGAACTTTTAAAATGTAGATCTGACCATTGTCATGTGAATAAATGGGTAGCTCAAAATTATCACTGTCCGAGGAAACTATTGCAGCTAAAGATCAAGTTAAACTTAACAAGCTTCATTTTTTCCCCAACTGCCTTCTGTATTTGTTTACACCCATGCGTAATGGGTATTGAAACAGCACCAACAGTCAGAGTGGATAATTCAGATTTGACAACATTTTGTGCCCCTGTTGCCTGGGTGTAAATGACTAAACAAGCTAGAGGGTATTGGAGCATCAGAACCAGTAACATTTGATTTCTTTAATGCACCCGGAGCTATGCGTTCTCATCCTTACAAGGCGTACGCGCAAGTATGCATAACTTGTGAGCTGATAGAAACATGAGGACGGGATCCCTCCTTTATAGGGCACCCCTGCTAAGCTATGGCATAGACTGTGGGAGCCAAAAATTCATATCCTGATTGTTACGTCCATCCTCCTTCATGCCAAAGAATCCTTCATTTTCATTTGCCCTAAATCAGTCTCTCTTTCTAGGTGAGCAATATGGTTTGTTTTTAACTTTTATTTTTTTTCCTGCCTGTTCCCACTACACGTCAGTGGAACTAAAAGAATATTTTGTGTAGTTTGAACGGAAGAGATTGCTTTTCTGGTTGATGCAGGACAACCATATAACTGATATTTTGGAAGCAAATGTAAGTCTGCCTGCATCTTTGCTGCTGTCCATAAACACCCGTTGTCAAGTTGGAAAAACTAACTCAGCCCTCCTCCCAGATAACATGTGAACAGGATAAAAGCAAGATTAGAACGGTTTTAAAATCCTTCCTTGGGACTGGTGGGTAGATAAAGATTGCTGATGGAAATCTTGGTCACAGAAATATGCTGTGATTTTTTTTTTAATAGACACTTGCTTTTATAGCATAACAAGACATTTGGCTCTTTCCAATATGATGATTCTGTCAAAATCATGGGGACAGCCACTTTCTATTTTCACTCCATAGACAGAAAAGCATGTCATCAGCCTGCCTACGATTGTCATCTATTTCTATTGTATTTCATGCCTCCTTTGAGATGACATCAGAAGCCATCTCAAAATGTAACATCTTACAAGAGTTTAATTTTGTGAGGTCTTCTGTGATTTCCCCGTGAGTATATTCAGCCATCTGTGGCATTGGAGTAAATGTTACCATTTTTCATTTAAGAAAGGTAACAGATGATACCCAAGGAATGAGAGACTTACCAGCCTTTGTTTTCAGCCTACTTTTTTCCTCAGTTTCTGAATAAATGACTTGCCATACAGCTGAATTTCAGCTAATCAACAAATACATTAACCATCTGAGAGAGATGTTAGGCATTCAGTGGTTATGCAGAAAAAGACCATTTGAAAGGAAAGTAGTAGGAATCTGTACTTAACATTACAGAACCTATAGCTAGAGGAATGTGAGATTTGTGTAAATAAAACATTCACCATGTAATTGTTAGAATAGATAACTGGGTATAATTCTGATGTCACAGTGTCTCTACAGAAGTGAAACTTCATGTTCTTCAGGGAATTGTGTCTGACTTATACCAGCATATCTGAGAACAGAATCAGGCCAACAGGCTCCACAAAAATCTTGTGAAGTTTTGCAACTTTTTGAGAAACTATCTGCCAGATGCAGAAGATGTATGGAAAAATATTGATATTCTAAAAAGAAGTGACAAGACAGGTCTGAACTGCACAGATGATATTGTCTTTTTCCACAGTTAATGCACATATAACATAGGAGTTTGCTGACAAATTCAATCATGGAAATCAGGAAAGTGGGACGTCACCCTGAACTTGAACAAAATTGAGGTCTTCCCTAATAAAAATGGAGAAGAAAGAAAGATAAGCAGATGTACGGGCATGACTGAACAAGTAAATACTTGATCAGGTGCACGGTGAGGGAGTTTACAAAAACAAAGTGAAAATCAGGCCAAGAAAGAATATTGGGGAGTGAAAAAATCTTCCTGAAATGGAATTTGAAATTATTTTTGGGGTACAACCCCAATTCTGTCTATGAAAATCATGCTAGAAGACTGGAAATGATTAGTATCGGAGAAAAAAATCATTGAAAGTTTGTCGAGTTTAAGGCGCACACATTACAAGAAGGAAATTACTTGTAACATTGATTTAAAAAGCTAGGAGATAAAACAGACAGAGAGAGAACATTTTGTGCAGGGATGCAGCAGTGGAGCATGGGAGAACAGCATACATTTGAAAAATGCCCCCTCAAAAATCAATGAGTAAGACATGAGAAAGCTGTTGAGTTTGCAGTGAATGGTGAAGGCTGCCTGACCTGGCTACAAAGATACCATTTTTTTTTCACTGTGTCAAGCACTGTAATAGGCAGCTCTTTGATGAGAAATGCTATTGAGTTACGGTGTCCTTCTCTGAAGACGGTTATTGTTAGTAAAGCTGCTCTGCTTCAAAAATTTCATATTTAAAGTCAACAGGGGAAAAAAAGGCAATCAATGATACAGTGTAGACTATTGTCCATGTATGAGAACAAAGAGCGTATATGTAAGGGACGTACACTGTACTTGACATTACTACTAATTATTTTTATTTATATTACAGTTGCATTTATGGGTCTCACTTGAGATCAGGGCCCCATTGTGCAAGGCATTTTACATACATAGTGAGAGAAGATGTGTGAGGTCATATCTTTTATTGGACTGACTTTTGATGGTGCAGGAGACAGACGTTTGAACTACATGAAGCTCTGTAGCTCTGGGAAAGGCATCCAGTGTGTGATAGTTAAATAGAAGGTGAAACAGAGCGTTGAGCACAAGTAGTTAACGCACTTTCTGAGACGCCGTTCAAGTGGAAGTGGCTTGATCACACTGGAAGTCATTGAAGAAAAAAGAGTGGTTAGTGGGTTGTTGTAATAAGCCATATATACAGCGTCTTTATTAAAACCATCGTTTTTTCCTGTCTGGCAAAAGTTACGCATCAGAGTTCCCAGACTCATTTTTTGAAGGCGTGAGGCTGGTTTCCTTTGAAGATGAGGACTGAGAGGTCAGCAATGCAGTGATCATTTTGTGAAAAGTAAAACAAACAAGGAATCTTGTGGCACTTTTAAAGGCTAACCGATTTATTTCTCTCATGAGCTTTCATGGGAGAAACTCCCACTTTGTTAGAAAGCTTTGTCTCCCATGAAAGCTCATGCGAGAGATAAATGTGGTAGTCGTTAAGCACCACAGGACTCCTTGTTTGTTTTTCTGAACTAGACTAACATGGCTACCCTTTTGGAATCTGTGAAAAGTGTTTGCTGATGAGTGATACAGTGTTTCCGTCTTATTTTTGTGTGTGAGTTCATTTGGGAGCACAGTAATGGTCTAGTTTCACCCGTACTGCTGTTACTAGTGCATTTAGTGTGCTGGATGAAGTATACCCCGTGTCGGTAGGCGTGCAGTGAAGCCATGGGGCCTGAAAAGTGTGTTGTGGGGAAGGATGGGTAATGATCATTTTAGTAGTGGAGACTGGGCTGCAGGTTTTAAATCTGTTATGGCACAGGCTGGTATCTGACTTCTTAATAGTAAGCAATCTCTTGTATTTAGCTGTGACCCCCTTTGCACCTTTTTCAGACTTCAATAAGAGCTTCGTGTTGCTCAAAAGTTTTTCTTTCACCTTTAAAAGATGGCGTCTCACCCTTCTTGTCTAATATCTTGACTCTAATATGACTACAGCATCACTACATACATATGTAATGACAGTCCCAGTCTCTGAAGAGCTGATCCTGCAACAATTTAAAGTTACTTTTAGAAACATAAATTCCATAACCTCATTCCCAAAAAATGCAAATAAAAACGGACTTTTTTCTTCACAATTTGTGTGGTAAGGTATCGTTCCTCTTTCCCAACATAAAAAGAATTGCATATTTCACTGAATACAGATTTGATTATGAACACAACACTTAACGTATGTTAGTGCATGAGTGGTTATGACTGTGGTAAATTTGGGAGAGCTAAGTGTATAGTTTCATCACTTGAGAAAGAATATGGCTCTCTTCTGAGGTTCTTGGCTCTATTATCCGTCTCGGCTTCTTTCTCTGATACTTGGAGGTATTCTGACAGGCAAGATGCAGGTCATGAACTCACCTGCTTCTCCTCAGCATTTTCAGAAATGTACAAGACTCTTCTTCTAGTTTCTTTTGTAGTCTGCAGGGCCCGATTCTCTCTCTGTGCTCTGAGGTGGGCTTTAAGTGCTACCATTTCAGCTGGTCCTGCTTTTACATTCCCTTTGCTCAGGTGTCAGCGAATCACTTGGAGATGACAGCTGGGTTGACCACGACCTCTGAGGTGGAAAGACTGATCAGTCTGAAATCTGAGCTGTGAGAGAACACATGCGTCAGTGTCTGTTTGCTAGTTTTTCTTTGTCGCTTTTGCTTTGAAGAAATGAACAGAACTAAAAAGCCTTTCTGAGTATGAAGCTGAATCTCACTTTTTTAATACAATACCAGAAGAAACATGGGTAAAACTTCTCTGATTCCTGGTGTACCTGGCAAGACTGAACAGGGTTAGCTGAGTTTTTGTGGCAGTGAATGGTGAAAGTGATAGTGAAGACTGTCCAGCTACCTGCTCTCATAGAACTATAAATAGTCCCATTTCTCTTCTTTGAGAGGCTTTCAGAAATGTTGTTCAAAGAAAGATAGAAGAGGAGTTGAGAAACAATGAGAAGTCAGAAGATTTCTGTACCTATTAGGTTCAAGTTTTCAACCTGTCAAATTTTTCTTTTGAGACCAGGGCTGCTGCTCAACTATACACCATTAAATAGAAGGTGGCAACTCAGTGTGTGCTCCTTAAAGGTTTCAGGCTGGTGGTGGTGGTGGGGGGGCTGTTATATTCTCGGCCAATGGGAGAGATCACGTCTTCCAAGGTGAATTAAGCTAAATTGAATTAAGGCCAATTTCATTCTGAAAGAATGTCCACACATGAGCTTAATTGCTTTAACTAATCCACTTTCAATGTGCAGATTTAGTTAATTCACAATAACTTTCCCGAGTGTCCCTCTAGACCTGAGTGCTTCCTACAATGCCAGGGAGCACAAGGCAGGAGGCTAGACACTCTCACTCTGTCATTTGCTGTGAGGTTGCAGCCTCTCTTCTCTCCTGTGCCCATCCAGCTCCTGAGGTAAGGAGAAGGCAGGGAAATGATGCTACTGCCTGCTTCGCTGCCTGCGCCCTTGCTTGATGCTAGCCATTGTCCCGCTGCACCAGGCCCTTTCTGGACAGGGAGAGGATGCTTGTGCACTGTACTGAAACGATGACAGATTTACACTTGCTGGTCTACAACTAGACCATTCATTCATGTTTTGGCAGCACTCAGATTTGCATGAATCCTGTGGCTTCACTGGATCAAGTTTCTACTTCATTTGGAGCATCTAACAAAAGGGCTAAACCTACAGTAATGTCCTTGATGCACGTAGCAAGAAATATCTCTGAACTGAGGATGTCAGATCACTTTGCAGAACTTCCTGTTGCCCCTCACAAATACCATACCAAGTAGGTATTATTATTACATACCCTATTTTGTAGACACCTCGTCAAAGTCAGCTAAGATCCAAAGGGGCAGCCGTGTTAGTCTAGTGCAATAAAACAAACAAACAAGGAGTCCTGTGGCACTTAGACTAACAAATTTATTTTTTGCATGAGCTTTTATGGGAGAAAATCCCACTTTGTCAAAGTCAGCTAGTAATTGAGAAGCAAAACAGGGGATTGTCTCTTGTCCTGATTGCAGATGCTTACTCTGAGTGAGAGAACATTCCTGAGGAATGTGGGCAATGTATATCATGCTATTCTTCTACACCACTGAGCAGCATTTACTACAGAAAAATATGGATTTTTGCTCAGGTAGCAGTCATGACTGCAGGGGACCGGACTCAATGACCTCTCATAGTCCTTTTTAGATTCTGTGATTCTGTGGCAGAGAATGGCTACACAGATTGAAGCAATAAAACCATGAGATAATGCAATCCTGTGTTTCCAGGTTTCAGATTAGCACTGGCAAAGCACTTTGCAAGTCAATGAATTGCCAACTCTGGTATTGCTCCAGTGATACAGTGTTCTCCAAGGTCCCTTTCTTTCCATCCCGTGCAGTAAAAAAAACCACAGGTTGAGAAACATTTAAAAGAAGTTCTTCATAATGGTCATTCCTTTGATTTATTCATTTATTTACTTTTGAGTTGGATGTGCTTTCTTAAACTAGTAGTGATAAAGGTCCATGGGCAAAATTTTGAATGGGGGCCAGAAATTTATATCCATGGCTCCTATTATAAGGTCAGACTTGGATTGCTGTGATCATCTAATTTGACCTCCTATATAATTCAGGCCATGGAACATCTCTCAATTAATTTGCTCTGAGCTAGACTATATCTTTTAGGGGGAAAAATATTATTAGCATAAGTTATTCTAAAAAGTTACTTCTGTATCCTTTTAAAAGTGCGTGGGGAAAAAAGAAAATCTTCCTGCCTCTGGTTGTAAGCCAATCTCTAACTATTAGGGATTAGGAACAGACTTCCCTACAGGGCATATTGGCCTAATGTGTGAGGCTGATTGCAACTTCCTCTGAAGCATGATGGCCACCTTTGGAGACTGCATATTGGATGAGATGGATCATGGAACCAAACCAATATGATAATCCTTGTGTTCTGTAACAGAAAAGATTAATATGTATTGTTTTGCCTTCTGGGGGTTTCTAAGATGATGGTTACTTAACTGAAATTTTAAAAAGAATTTATTGTGCACAGTTGGGCTCCTGTCCTATAATTTGGCTCCCATCCTATAATCCATAGCATGTAGGCAGACTACAGGAACTGTATGGAGTCCTCCTGATTTCAGTAGTTTCTCTGGAGTCTCATGGGGGCTGAGAATCAAGTCATAAGTTAACTAGCAGTGTGCTACCATAAATATCCAACATGACAATACTGAGAGCATCATAGAATCATAGAATCATAGGGTTGGAAGGGACCCCACAAGGT
>ML682041.1:8642788-8862935 GCA_007922195.1 Podocnemis expansa
CTCTCTTCTATCCCTGGAGTTACAGTCCCGGCACCCCCCAAGTTCCAAGCATCGCTGATGGTTTCTTTTAATAACTGTTACCGGACATTTACTACTGCATGTATCTGTCATAAATTTACTAGATGAGTGCTCAGATACTATTCTAGGCAATGAACCATGCTTTAAATACCTAGTTAGAGACATCTCAAAGTTTTGCCGCATATCTACTACGCCACATAGATAATTTGCAAGTAAGAGACAGAATTTTGTCAAAGGCTTGCTTAAAATTATTGGTCCCCTTCCGAGTTCCTCTACAGGGCATTATATTAAAGCTCCCAATAAAAGTGTTCAAATGTGATCTTCAGATTTGTTGGAATAAGCCTTTACGGTTATTAATTTATGTTACTTACTTTGGGTAGGGGAAGATACTGAGAAAAGATAAAGAACGGTAAGATTATCAGAGAGTGAGTGAACGTGTGTTTACATATATAGAGAAGAGAGATTCAAAGTCCAGCTACATTTTTATTCTAGACTCAGTGTCCTAAAATGAGAACAGTCTTGTCATGTGTCCTTTATTGCGTGGGATACAGAACGGCATTGAAGTACAGACTCAGGGAACACAGTTGGTTTTTCTTGCTTGTGGATTTCCAAAAGTCGACAGGTGACAAACTTTCTCTTGTTTTGAGAATCTCCATCCTTCCATTATTACAACTCTGAGTTTACATTTTTGAATACCAGTGTCAAGATGTTTAACACAGCTGGCTTTGTGAATAAAGTCTGTTGAGACATTAGGGGTTGCAGTAGAAGCCTGTTCTCATGAGAAGTCTCTACTAACTGCAGAGGATACTGGTGTTTAGCTAAAATACGGGAGACTGCTTGACAGGTTGCTATTACTCTTGCCTCATGAATCAGGCTACTTTCTGAGCCTCCACTTAATGGGGTGCAAATCAGCTATTATGACTTTTTTTTAAAATGCCATCTTACTCAGGTCACATGTGATATTGTCTATGCTTCTAATCCGGGTTCACCTTCACTTCAGGATTTTCTCATCTTTCCTGACTAATCTCAAAAAAATCACTGAATCTTTTTTCTTCCTTCCTTCCTTCCTTCCAGGAGCAAGTCTATAAAAATAATAGCAAACATCAGAAATCTCTGCTTTGATTTCTATGAATGCCAAGAGACAATTTTTACTCTAGCTGACACCTCTGGGATTCTAGTATATGCTGTGCATAATATACAAACTAAGGAATGAGTTTCCTGTAATGTATTTTATTAGGGGAAAATAAAATAAAAGAAATAACATTTTGGTTTGAGACCTACAAACAAGTATATTTGCTGACGTGTTTGGGGTGAGATCTAGTGTCTTCTGCAACACACACTTCAGTATACATCTAGAATAATATTCAGTAGGGCTGATAACGGTAACTCTTTTTATTGATTAATGTATATTAACCTTGTCTGCACAATATATCCTCCTACCTCATCTTTCTTGGGGATCCCACTGTGAATTAAATCTATTATACATGAAGACAAAAGTGATAAAAGATGACCTTTAACTTTGGCACGGTAGCCTGCAGTATTTATGATTTACCAGCTGTCATAGCTGATCATTCATAATAATGATACAATTTATAAAATGTTGACAGGAGAAAACAGCTGGAGCCCAAGAATGGGTAGAGGAATGCAAAGGGTAGGGGGCAGAGAGATGATCTAGGGATTGTTGGGGTGTAGGGCATATACATCCTGCTGGGGCCGATTCTGCCATCCATACACAACAAATAGCACCTGATGTCACGAGTACCCCCAGTCAACTCAACCAAATTATGCATGGATTAAGATACTGCTCAACTCCAGTAAAGGTGGCAGAATCTCACCCTTTGTAATTTAAGATCTTCCAGTCCCTTCACATGCACAGCTCCTGTTGGCTTCAGTCATGTTGTGTGTGTAAGGACAGCAAGATTCGGCCCACATGTCTGATCGGTGAATAATCAGATATTGACCAAGCCAGCTAGATGCACTTCTAATGGCATTAAAGGGTGACACTAACCACTTAGCATGAGGCAGAGTCAATGGAGCATAACTGTATTCGTTTAAGGGAAAAAAGGGAAAGAACAATGAGCACTTAGTGCAGATTGTAAATGTTTCCTAATGTTTAATAAACACACAATCTCAGTTGTACATTCTTACCCTTGGGAAAGAAAGTGGCAGATTTTACCTGTGAGTCACAGCAGATACATGGAGATGGAAAAATATAAATAGCTTTCCACCAAGTGGTGTTCATTAATATGTATTTGAATCCTAAAATGCTATTCAACTCAGAGGCAAAAGTACACCCGAATTGTTTTGGATTATAATAATTTTAGCAAAGCATCTAATTTATATATTAAGCTTGCTTAACAGTCTTGCATTGCCTTGCTCTTTGATCTGAAGCAAAAGGTGGTGAATAATTTATTAAATGAGGTTAAAAAAACCCACGTCACAATCTGCCCTGTAATTTACATTTCTAAGAGGTGCCATTATGGGACTTGAGAATGGGTTCCAAAAGATTAGTTCCAATGTTACAAATTTCTTTTTACGAGATACACACAGGGGAAAAAATAATAATAATAAAGGAATGCAATTCTGCAGACAAATGTTTCAGCTCCATGCCTTCTTCACTGGAGACAATCATTTCAACTAAATGCCAAAAGGCATTTAGCTGTAACATTTGTCAGCAGAATAGGGTTGGCTTTAGGTTTCCCTCCTGATTTAAAATTGAGTGTTATTAGATTTACTGTACTGCAACATGTTTTCTTAACCTCTAAAAAAACAAGCCAGCCTGTGCATTAATCATTAGGATTGATATTCATCCTCGTGTACAGGGCCAGCACAAGGTCTTCTGCTTTACTTAAGCAATGCAGTGCAGATAGGGATAGGAGGCTTGCCTTACAGATCCTTGTTGGAAAGAAAAATGCTCTTGTGGTAAGGCTTTTGACTGCAACTCTGGCTCTGTAATAGGGCCTTGTCTGCATTGGCGATGAGGTGAGAGCAAGCGTAGCTAGAAGCCATAGTGAAAACTGGGCTGCATCTACACTGTGGTTTGTGGCTATGTGTGACAGTGAAAGGCTCTTGCAGTGGGGAAAGTTTCTGGCAGAGAAGATCTGCAGGAATCTTTGCTTGTTGCTTCCCCTATGTCCGAGCCTTTTCTGTTGCTGAAGCCTTTCTCTGTGGCGGGGAGAGGCCGTGGGACACTACAGTATATCACTAGAAACAGCAGTGTAGACTGATCTGAAGGGAAAGGTTTCCAAGACAGCTGGCCGTATTTTAAAGAAACCCTGCTTAAGGGCATAGGAAGGTACCATTCCAATGAGCAGAAAGAACAGGAAATGTGCAAGGCGCCCAGCGTGGCTTAAGAGAGAACTCTGGACTAAGCTAAAGCATAAAAAGGACGCTTACATGAAGTGGCAGCTTGGACAGATCACTAAGGAGGCATATAAAGATAATGCTCAGGACTGCAGGGATAAAATCAGAAAGGCCAAAGGACAATTGGGAGTTGCAGCTAGCAAGGGATGTGAAGGATAACAGGAAGGGGTTCTATAAGTACGTCAATAACAAGAAGAGGATCAGGGATGGTGCAGGTCCCTTACTGAATAGGGCAGGTATCCTTGTGATGGAGGATGAGGAAAAAGCTGAAGTGCTCAATGCTTTTTTTACTTCAGTTTTCACAGGCAGGGCCAGCTCCCGGCCCACTACGCTAGGTGCGGTAGATTGGAGAGAAGAAGAGAGGCCCTTGGTGACGGAAGGTCAGGTTAGGGACTACTTAAAGGAGCTGGATGTGCACAAGTCCATGGGGCCGCATAAACTGCATTTGAGGGTGCTGAGGGAGTTGGCTGATGAGATAGCAGTACCGCTGGCCGTTATCTTTGAAAACTCCTGATGCACAGGGGATGAGCTGGAGGACTGGAAAAAAGCCAATATAGTGCCTATCTTCAAGAAAGGGAAAAAGGAGGTTTTGGGGAATTACAGACCTGTCAGCCTCACCTCAATCCCTGGAAAAATCATGGATCAGGTTTTCAAAGAATCCATCCTGAAACACTTGGGGGAAAACAGAGTGATCAGAACGCAGTGACCATGGATTCACCAAGGGCAAATCATGCCTGATCAACCTCATCGCCTTCTATGATGAGATGACTGGATTTGTGGATGTGGGAAGAGCTGTTGACGTGATACACCTCGATTTTAGCAAGGCTTTTGATACGGTTTCCCACAGCATTCTGATTGGCAAGTTAAGGAAGTATGGGTTGGATGTGTAGACTGTAAAGTGGATAGAGAACTGGCTAGATCAACGGTTTCAGTGTGTAAGAATCAATGGCTCCATGTCTAGCTGGCAACCAGTAATGAGTGGTTTGCCCCAGGGGCTGGTCCTGGGGCCGGTTCTGTTCAACATTTTCATTAACGATCTGGATGATGGGATAGATTGCTCACTCAGTAAGTTTGCGGATGACACCAAGTTGGAGGGAACAGGAGACATGCTGGAGGGCAGGGACAGGATTCAGGGAGACCTTGACAAATTGGAGCAGTGGGCCAATAGAAATCTCATGAGGTTCAACAAGGAGAAGTGCAAAGTCCTGCACTTGGGATGGAAAAACTCCATGCACTACTATGGGCTGGGGAGCAATCAGCTAAGTAGCAGCACTGTAGAAAAGGACCTGGGGGTCATGGTGGATGGGAAGCTGGATGTGAGTCAGTGTGCTCTTGCTGCCAAAAAGGCCAATGGCATACTGTACTGTATCAGTAGAAGTGTTGCCAGTAGATTGAGGAATGTGATTGTTCCCCTCTATTTGGCACTGGTGAGGCCGCATCTGGAATACTGTGTCCAGTTTTGGGCTCCCCACTACAAAAAGGACATGGACAGAGTCCAGCGGAGGGCAACAAAAATGGTCGAGGGGCTGGAGCACAAGACCTATGAAGAGAGACTGAAGGAACTAGGCTTATTTAGTCTGCAGAAGAGAAGATGGAGTGGGGATTTGATAACAACCTTCCACTTCTTGAAGGGATGCTCCAAGGAGGATGGAGCTCGGCTGTTCTCTGTGGAGGACAGAACAAGGAGCAATGGTTTCAAATTGCAGCTGGGGAGGTTGAGGTTGGATATCAGGAAAAGCTTTCTTACTAGGAGAGTGGTGAAGCATTGGAATGGGCTATCTAGGGAAGTGGTGAAATCTCCATCTTTGGAGACAATTTAAGGCTCAGTTAGACATGACCCTGGCTAGGATAATTTAGTGAGAGTGGTCCTGCTTTTTTGGCAGGGGGTTGGACTAGGTGACCTCATGAGGTCCCTTCTAACTCTATGATTCTATACTTGAGCATGCAGAGAGCCATGGAGCATATATATTTTCAAGTTCTGGCATGTCTTTAAACGCCTAAGCAGTGCCTCACTGTTTACATGAGTATTTAGACAGGAGTAGGGAGCATACAGTGTCTATACTCAACACACCATGGTGAGTATGGTGATAGCCACAGGGTTCTGGTGAAAACTCAAGCAGCTTGCTTATTCTGCCTGTGTCTCAGTTTTCCAGTGTTAAATGGGGGTAAATAGCACTGCCCACTTCATAGGCATGTTGTGAAGATAAATCCATAAATACTCAGGAGGTAACTGTTGTTAGAAGGATGGGAAGGTCAGATAAGGCGATAGACAGATATACCCCAGTGGAGCACTGCTGCACCAATCTGTTGGCCAAGACCCTCTCCCACAGGTGAGAAATAGCGTTTTCAGCCTGACGGGGCCTCTCGGTCAGGCTGCCTATGTGTGTGTTTCAGGGGAGGGCCATGCACAGTGCAGCCCAGCTGCTTTCAGCCTAATGATTTGGGCTTTATACCAATTTTGTGGATTTCACAGTGTGTTCATTAATATCCACGGCAGTCACTCCTCAATAATCCCTACTCTTGGTAACATATTATACGCTATGTTAATAGCAATGTTGGCAATCACAGCTTTATGACGACTCTTGACAAGTCTCCCATTCGTGCACCCCCCCTTTGTCCAAAGCAGTGGGTTGTCAAACATTTACAGTAGATGCACATAGGGTTTATTCATATTTTAATAAAGCCATTATCTTGGCCTAGAGTTTTGGTAGTTTTCTATTCTTCCTCTAGAGTATTTCTCTCGGTAGAGCCATCTAATCAGCTTTAGGTTTTAATTAAACAGCTGTCATTTGCTTCCTAGTTCTGTTGCGACCTGATGTTATATTAAATTTTAATTTAGCCCAGGCTGGATAAGAAGTAGATTCCTTCAGACAACAAAGAACCACTATTAGTAGGTTACAGTTGTAATTAAGAAAAGCTCTGTTGAAGTGCTAATGCATTCAGGTACAGGGAAGGAATTAGAGATAAACACTTACATAATTATTATTCAGGGACATAACAGGCAATATAAATATGCAGCTCCCACCTGAGTTGATGGAATTCCATTTTTTATATGCTATATATACTTAAAAGAAGTCTGAGTACAGAATCTAGAATAGAGTATTTACCATTTTACATCTGGAATATTGCAGGCTCCTTAGCTGGTGAAACTTAGCATAGTGTCATCAACTTCAGCAGAGTCCTGCCAATTTATGCCATCTGAGGATCTGGCTCTCTAAATCAACATCATTAGCCTCATGTAGATTTGAGACACTGTCAGTAGTAACCACTATAGACATGTTAAACTCAGGAAATGTTTTTTCTCTAACAAGCCCTACTGTAGAGAGAGAAAAAAATACTACTTGAGTCTAGCTGGAATGTTCTTACTTGTCAGAGACCCATCTTTAAATAAATATATATAATGCACACCCCCCCCTTATGGACAGGCTATTAGTTCAATTCAGATTTCACACTCTTTTGCACACAGGCAATGCACTTTTGAAGTCTGAGAAGAGTTAGCTCATAAAAAGTTCTTAACCCAATCAGTCGCATAACACTGGATCCAAGCATCTGAAATATTGACTTTCTATCATAACTTTCCTTCCCAGTGAAGTTTATTTTTGTGATGCAGCAACAGCTAATCAACTCAGTGGGTTTCTCAGCATGCTGAGAGGAACACAAGGCAACATTTGTGTCAAGATCAAGCTAAAAGTATTTCAGAACATCCAGAAATAAACGGGCTGGTGATGTCAATTCTCAGACCTATTCTCTTGTCTTCAGCTTCCTCAGTTCCTATGAAGAGTACAAGAGAAATACAAATCCTTTTGTAATCTTTGTATTGACCTTCAGTAGAGCCCAAACCAGGTTTTAATGTAGCAGCTAATCACCAACTGGTTTCTCAAGTGAAACTCACTGGCTATGTCTACACTACCAAAACGTAGTTCAGCTGTGCTAGTTTGAATTAAGCCAAGGTTAGTTTGAACTAACCTCGAACTTATTAGTTCGAACTAACAACATGGACTAGTTCAAACTAATGTTAGTTTGAACTACTCCACGTTGTCAGTTCGAACTAACTGCCCTTAGTTTGAACTTAAGTTCAAATTAAGGGTCAGTTTGAGTCTACACTGTGCTTAGTTTGAACTTACCTGCGGTACTTACTAGTTCAAACTAAGCATTCCTTAGTTCAAATTAAGGAATTTTTTTAGTTTGAATAAGGAAGGGCTAAGCTAGATTGGGACCAATTTAGTTTAAATTAAGCCTCCTTAATTCGAACTAAGTTGGCAGTGTAGACATAACCATTGGGTCCCATTCTCCTCTCGCTTACACTGGAGTAAATCAGAAACAATTCCTTATACTGGTGCCAAATCAACATAGGTGAGATCAGCCAGGCTCATAAAGGTGATACATTTTGCTTTGGTCTTGCTCAGTTCTTAGTCCTTATAAAGACATTGCAGGTTTGTGGGCTTTTGTATTTCCACTTCTGTCATCTAGTTCTTTTACCCATACTGCCCCTCCACAGTGGATGAGAGCTGGTTATAAATGTGACCGATTAACATAAATGAACATTAGACACTCATTTACTGCACAAAACATTTGGCTTATGCATTACATACTATAGGACAAAGAATGTATATTTATTTCTTAAGGCCTTATTCAGGGCAGCATTTACACATATGCTTAAATCCTTTGACATGAAACCTTCGAGTTAAGCTCACGCCTTAGTGCTGTTCTGAATACAAATGGATTCAAGAATGTGCTTAAGGGCTTTCTAGGCACTTGATTGTCAGCAGAGCACTGGTATATGGTGTAAGCATGGTGTTTAGTACTTCACTTAATCCAAGGTCCAAAGGGGCAGCCGTGTTAGTCTAGTTCAGCAAAACAAACAAGAAGTCCTGTGGCACTTAGACTAACAAATTTGTTTACTGCATGGGCTTCTGTGGGAGAAAATCCCACTTCATCAGGTGCTTTGAAGATCCAAGCCACTTTTTGTAAATCTCCCCAATATTAATAACGTTTCCTATTTGCAAGTACTTACTGGTCATCCCCTGACCTCTTTACCTTGTGGTGTATTCCTATTGGTTCTTATTAATTTAGCTAGCAGACAGGAGGAAATGACAGTGAATACATCTTATTGGTGATGCAAGTCAGTGTCAGGTTTCTCACTCACATCCAGTTCTGTTTCCACCAGTGCAAATAATGGACTTTAAAGTTAGATTAGTTAGAAGGTGACCTTTTCAATTGATAAACACAAATTGATTCTATGGAAGAGAGAAATGAAAAGTTAATTGACATAAATTAAGAATACATATACATCAATGGGGAGATGCTTTTAACCCCCTGAGTCTGCAACCCTCACATGCCCTGGTCATGCAGTGTTGCATGATGGTCTCAGGGCCTGGCTCTGGTTGCAAGCATTTCTTATTTATAAACCATGCAGGAGTGAGTTGTGTAAAGTACTTTGGAGGTTCTACTTCTTTAATCTGCACAGCTACCTACGCAAGCAGGGGATCACAATAACAGCTCATTTGGGGTAATTAATTATACTGCACACATGCCAAGGTGTAGATGAAGGCTGTTAATGAAGTCATTAACACGCCAGCTCTGTGAATCCATCAGAAGAGGAGATAAATATGGCTTGATGGCCAGTAAAATATCTCCAGGTGGGATTTTGATGCTGAAACATTTTAAAATTTGCATTTGGGAGTCTGTTACTTTTGGTGCCCCATCCGTTTCTAATGTGGCATAACAGTGAAACTTTCACTCAAGCCCCCAAAGAAGGAAATGACTTAACAGGCCAATCTTTTAAGGAGAATTTGGGAAACAGTGGGTGGGGGTAATAGTAGTATCCATGTCTAGAACCACCAAAATAATGTGGGAGGTAGGGGTGGAAAGATTCAAGTAGTTCTATGGAGATTGTGATATATGACGCTGTTTTCTGCAAAGCATTCAGAGGAATGCAGAACAAACCTGATTTAATCATGCTGGAGATATCTATTGGTATGTTTATAATTTGCTGTTTTGTAAGCAAATTACTGGAGCTGTGCACATAATTTTTAAAATGACAAGTCAAAGATGAAGATCAATAAGCATTGTGAGTAATTTCCAACAACACAGGAAATTTCTAGTGGTCGTGCTTATTTAATGTTCCTTCCCTTTTTGTGCATGTGTGTGTATGTGCAGGATACAGAAGTCCTTAACACGGCCATTCTGACAGGCAAGACGGTGTCTGTCCCTGTGAAAGTTGTTGCCGTGCAGGAGGATGGTTCTGTGATTGACGTTTCAGAGTCCATTGAATGTAAATCAGCTGATGAAGACGTCATAAAGGTAAGACAACTAACCTAAACTGTCCAAGGTGGAGAGATGGAGTGTCCCCATACTGCCCCTTCTTGTTGTGCCCTGAATCGAAGCTGGTCACAGCCCCTGTCCTTGGGCTCTCAGAGGCCATTCAGACCTGACCTTTGCAGCCCTGGAGTCACCGCAGAAATGGTCTGGGGATACCGTTCAAAAGGACATGAGGTTTCCGGAGATTGCGCAGGGTTGTTCTCCCTCTGTATTGTGGAACCTGGCTTTATAGGTGGTGCCTGTGTGCCTAGCAGAGAAGTGGGTGTGGATTCCTCAACTGGACCCTCTGAATGCATGAATATGGAGAAAGCAGGGCTGTCAGGGGTGCTAAGCCACCGAGAAGGAATAGGGGAGAATGGGATTCGGGGCCTGGCTTCTTTGCTTGCTAGCAGATGAGTGCTGCTGAGGGGAAGCATCTGCTGTCTGAAGAATTATATTTGGAAAGAATCTTGCCATTGGTCTTGCCCCACCGCCCTTCTGCACCCTTTATTACATAAATATTAAGAGTAATCATGCTGGCTAGGGCAGGTATTTTGCAAGGTTGTTACATTCCTGACCTGCTGCACCTTCTGTTTTTCCAATCCAGAGCTTCTCCTTAGCAAAAACATTGAACTCCACCAAGGAGTGAAGTGGCTTTGTGATGTGTGCAAGGGATGAAACAAAATTAGTGTGACATTCTGGTACTATTGAAGTCAACAGCCAAATTCTAGTTGACTTCAATGGAGCCAGGATTTCACTCCAAAGGGCTTGAGCTGAGTTCTGCAGAGATGAAAAATGACTTGCACTGATATGTTATGCCACCAGGAACAAAAAGAAAGTTGAATTATTTTCTTAAGAAGTTTCCTTATTGTAAGATTTATGACTTTTTAAACCACCTTGTCCCACCTACTCTAGCAAAGAGAGACTTTCCTTTCAAATGCAATAGGTGAAATTGGTTCTCTCCGCAATAAGACGAATCACTGGAGAGACAAAGGCAGTGTAAATATAGCTTTTTCAAGTAACTGCTTGTATATCTTTTGCACTGTTACCACAGTACAAAACAAAGTTATACAAATTATTATGTAGATATGAAGGCAAAGAAGTATTTTGAAATATTTCAACTAAAATTGTATGTCTATGATATCTGCTTTTTGTTGGTCATGTATAAGTATCAGGTCTGAGTAGCATTATCTTGCCTTTATCCTCACCTCTATGGAGATTTCAAAGGGCAGTCTTGGAATGGTGATGGTTTTTCTTTGACCAAATCTCATGGTGACAGGTGTGACAGAAGATAAGACTGTATATGTAACCTCTTCTGCAAACAGAGGTCCTGGGACCCAAGAACTTTAATACTGACTACCCATTTAGCCTTTGACAAAGAACATTCCTTCTGGTCTTCTAAGCCTAAACAGTAATGGTCTTCTCCAAACCAATATCCAGATCTGACGTGTACATTTACATTTTTTGTAGACTTTTGTTTGAAGGTCCAAAGCCCATGTCTTAGTGTGGTAACTCGTCAGCATGACCCTTTTTGTAGTTAAGACAACAGAGGTCTTAGTAGATAGCTCATACTTTGTCATGTAATTTTTCATGGTATCTTAGGAGAACAAGAAAATGGATATTGTCAACTATTGTTCATTTTGAAGTATATGTTCATGTATTTTCTCCAGATCCCAAATATTCAGCTGCTCTTCTTATTTTAAAAAATTTGAAACCAGTTCATTATCAACCATTCCATCTGGTATGTGGTAAACAAAACACATTGCAGCTTATGTCCAGTGACAATAAAAGGCCTTGGAATTAAAGAACTTATTTTGTATCTTTCCTGGTGAAATTTCAGGGTGTCTATTGTCAAACTAGAGAATGTATTTGTAGAAGAGTTACTAGAAACGGAGGTGTTTTCATCAGTACCTGTATCTTGTGAGTCTTGAGTTAAAAAAACCCTAACAAAAAAACACTCTTTGGCATGAAGTATTTTATGAAGAGAACAAATTCTCTTATGTCAAATGTGGGGGTGGGGGGAAGATTTATGCTGAGATTGGCACCTGACTCAACTTGTGCTTCAATTTTAATTCTCCACCTAAGGGTTTTGATTAAAGAAACACCCATGTTCTATTGTCCGGTCTGGAAGGATCTGAACCAAACCATCCTCCTCTTCCTCCTCACATTCAATACAGTATTTTAGCAACAAAAATTTTTTTTGACTGCAGCTTCCTTAAGTATGCTATCAGTTAAGGTTTCCAAGTGCCGAAATCTATGCTAGCAGCTTCTTTACTCATTTGTTCAAGTTTGCTTTTATTTTTTTCAAGGGAGCCAGAAACATCAACCCAACACCGCTACCTCACTTCCTTCCAAATAGCAGCAGCATCTTATTTCAGTACTCCCAGACCCCCTTTCCTTTCTGATGGGAAGGGGCACGTATTGTTTTCTTGAGGAAGAGAAGGAACTGCACCCTCTCTTCCTGGAATATTCGAGGGGCGCTGATCCTCCCACCTTCCAGGGCATGAATAGTGGTAGTTGCTGAGTCAGTCATTAACTCCTGGAAACACCATCTGCGCCAGTCCCATCCTGCAGCAGAAGGACAAGAAGAAGGTGTTCCCTCAGGGCTGCCGGCTGAATGAACTGAAACTAAGAATAGCTTGCAACCTATATGTGCTATAGCAAGGGAAAGAGATCAGGTATGGGTGAGAGAAGTTGGCTAAAATCTCAGTTCAGTAGATGTGGACCAAACTCTGGCTGGATGACAAAATCCATAGGCAGGCAACTTCCGCTTGCTTTTGCTATTTTGTGTGTGTGTGTGTGTTTGAGAGAGAGAGAACATTTTAGCTTTCGTTATCCTGAACAAAAATCATTTGTAAGAGTCTTGAATTATCTAGAGACTAATTTACAGTACAGCTCCAGGGGGAGTCAATGGGGAGGAGTTATTTATTGTGCATTTAAGTCAAATGTTGGTAATTTCCAATGACCTAGTTTTCATTTGGAGTAAAACAAACAAGGAGTCCTGTGGCACTTAAAGACTAACAAATTTATTTATTGCATGAGTGACATCCTTTTATGCCACTCTGGCAATATATTAAATTTCTGATCACTTTCTGATCCCTTTGCACTGCCAGATAGGTGAAAATGGACCTTTATGTAAAAGAGACTCAGACCTTAAGTGCTTTAGTTTCCCAATATATCCAATGGGGGGCACCTCATTTCCTTTTTTCCTTTCAACCAAATTTCCCTGGAGAGCTTTACCAGAGGCAGCATGAATGAATATTTCCACACGTGACCAACTTGGTTTTCAAAGGAACCCAAGCTCCCTCAATAAATTACACTTTTTGCTATGTACCATGTTGCTGTTCTTATCTGATTAGCAACTCTACTATTTATCACTTCACAATGAAATGTTGCTATTGTAAACTTATGAAGTGAGTTATATATCATCAGCACATTCCTGAAGATCTTTTTCATTTCACTTCAGAAAACCAGGTACAGATCTGTAAGCCAGTGCCCAGGGACTTACCTTTTTTTTCCCCTTTAATTAGTTGAGTTTCTAGTATTTCTAGAATTTTCTGTGGTTAGGTGTGAGTGGATTATGTTAGATATAAAATCGTCAGGAGAAGGACTTCCCTCTAATAAAATTAACATCAGCAGCCTATGGGAAAATGTTACATTTCGAAATACCACCTGTTTAAAATCTGGCCAGTCTGAGCAAGCAGCAGCCCTCCATTACAGAGCTGTAACTACGGTGGGGCAACTGGGTCTTTGCTGCAGGCGCACCAGAGTGGCTCCATTGAGCTGCTCCATTAAAGGGCACGTCCCCCACTGATTGCTCCAGCCGCCGGCAATTGTAAAGGGTGCAGTCCAACTGGAACATGCCCTGGATGCCAGATTCTTTAGTTACGACTCTGCCTCCACATGGGTATGCTGTCAAAACTGGATATGAAATTGTTCTGGATCCTGACTTCAAAAGGTCCATTGGAGTTGGCAGCTAAATAAAGGTTGACATGACCTCTAAGAGAAGAGACAAGCGTTGCAGTTGCAGTTGTGAATTATACGCTATGTGAAATCAAGGTTCCTGCCCTTTGACTGCTTTTTCTTTTCTTTTCTCAAAATAGGTTGTATTCTTGGGCAGAATAAGATCCAAGGCTTGCCCTAGTCAATGGGAGACTCTTCCATTGACTCGACTGGCTTTGGATCAGGCCTTAGAACAGCTGGACCAAATCTAGCTCCAGTTTACACCTAGTATAATCCTATTAGTTTCAAAGAGACTCTATGGGGTTTATATAAATCAGTGCTTAATTTAGCCTGCTATGTGAAATTTTCTGGGCATACAACTGATTGATAATTGATAGAGGAGACTTTCACCTGGGAACATGTCCTATGGCTGTAGAACATTATACTGATAACTACATAATTAACCATGGGCAAGAGGTCCAACTCTCATTTACACTGAGGCCACTTCACCCTAGTCATGTAAAAAGGCCTTCAAGAGGGAGTAATTTAATTTTTTTGGACAAGTACAACCACCTCATAATGTCTTATACCCAAAATGACTGATAGTGCTGTCAGCTTTACCTTTCACTTAATGTGGTTTTTAGCTGGGAATTCAATAGGATTGAACCCACAGTTGTTAACAGTCCAAATGGCAATTTAGTGTGGGGACAGGGGTTAGCTATATGTTTCAGAAAGTATGTGTAGATTCCCGCTTACTTTTATAGGCACTCTTAAAGTCCATATTGATTTCACTTCCAGACCTGACTTCCATGTGGCATACAGAGTTAAACCCTCTCATAAAAGTTGTCAGTCTGTTTGGATTGTAATTGATTAATTTTGTGCCTTTTTACACCATTAATTCCATCCTGTTCTGTTCCTTCCTAATTGCAAAGATGCAATATGCTGCTGGCCAGGACTGAGAGCACTCAATTTTTAAACTTTTATTTCTCTTTAATAGATTATGATTTAGTAGATTGTTATAGAGACAATCTCTTTTACTCATTTCTGTCCTTGCCCTTAATTACAGTGATGCAATTCCACTGAATTCAATTAAACCACTCTGGATTTACTCTGGTGTAAATGAACATAATCTGCCCGTATATAATTTGTGGGTTGTCAAGTATGGTTATATTTATGGTTATGCAGTACCATGTTGATTGGGTAGGGGCTCAGATTCACAAAGGCATTAAGTCCTGAGTCTAGAAAACTAAATCCCAGTTTTGGATCCACTGCGATCCGCAAAACTCCTGCTGAATTCTGTAGCCACCTGAACTCACTAGGTGACTAAGTTTCTGCGTATGGGAATGCACGTCAGCTGCCTTAGTTGAGTGCATGCCTGATTCAGTAGGTGTGCTTAAGGAGTGCCTTATGGCTATTAGCCCAGAGACTAGATAACATGTCAGAGAGAGGGTTTGATTCCATCTCTGTAAAGGGCTGTATGCACTGAGCTATGGCTTGGTCCCATTGGGACTCCCTTGGTTTCCTGTTAAAGCTGTTCGTCAGTGGATAAATAATGAAAGCGTTACTGTAATAGGACAGGACTCAGGGTCTCCCCCTCCTCAACTGGGTGCCTTAATCCCTGGACATGCTCATTGTCGCTTTCTCTCTGGCCCAGTGTCGCAGTGGAATGATCAATGGGCCAAATTCATCTATGCTGTAATTTCACCCATTTCAGTAAAGTTAAACCACAGATGAATTTAGTCCAATTTTTCTTAACTCTCAACTGTACTTAGATTGAGAGGGCCTGAATCAGATTTCACACTCATGTAATGCCATTGATTTTACTGTGATCAACACTGTACTAAGCAGCGGCATATATTACAAATACTAGTGTTCCTGTAATATCCTTAGTACTGGCAGAATGCATGTCCCTTGTTAGCTTGCCAGGAGAAAGCACTGTAATTCATTATTCCTCACCTTCTTGTAACATGCTGCTTAATTACAACGAAGGTCAAATTCAAACCATTTCTGGCCACTGCTTTTATACCGCAGATCTTCTCTTGAACTCTCCATAATTAATGTTAAAACAACAGATCTAATTTCCCCTCATTTCCCCCTCCTCATTTCCTGTCCAGCAGCAGCTAACGGCTTCATTTCTTTATCAAATATTGCAGCAAGCAGTAAAGCTCATGGTTGAAATAGGCAAAAACATGACAGGAAGATGTGGAGAAACCTCACTGGGGAGATGTGGGACCACGCATACTTGCTCTCTCTTCTTTCCCCCTAAGGCCTGTGTAAAGCTAAGGAAGACAACTGGGGATGATCCTTTATAAGCGTAAACACCATTTTTAATGTAAAGATGCTCAGAAACTGGCTTTTTGTTCTCTGTTTGTACAGCACCTAGCACAATAGAGTCATAGTCTACGAGGGCCTCCAGATGTTACCTCAATACAAATAAATAGTAATATCTGGATGGGCTGGGCTCATGTTCTCAAATGTGGGTCCCTAGAGGTGTTAGCCTGAATAGGACTGTTGTGATTTTCAGAGGTCTTGAACATCACCAGCTATCAGAGAGAGACTGTGGGTGCCTGGGGCCACTGAAAACCAACACACCCGAATTCTGAAAATGTTGGCCCTAAAGGAACTGTTTAAATACATTCAGCCTCACAGTTACCTGAATGGTAGGTAGCCCTTTCAAGTATCCAAGGGTTGAATGGCAGTCCTGGATCAGCACTGATGCAGGGGTATGCAGTTCCCCTTGCTCCGTATCAGTGGCTGAGGCCCTTTCAGGATAGTAATTTTTCAGTGACATCCTGAGCACATGAATGACAATTGCCATAGCAGGGATTGCAAGTGGGATCTCCAGAGCTCAAAAAAAAAAAAGACATGTTAATGCTTGAGTGAAGGCTCCCCAACAGGGTATCGCACAGTCTCATTTTTGCTGCAGATCAGGCACCCAAATCGTGCTGTAACACAGAATGACCCTTTTCAATAGGTCTTTTAAGTATTTGTGACAGAATTAGGAGTCTTTGGCCCAGATCCATAAAGGCAGTGAAGACTCCTAACTTCCATTTATTTCACTGCTTCCAGAGTTGTTATACTGATGTTAATCCCAGCATCTGGGTGATGGGACATCGCTTATTGGACCAGCTGGGCTGTTGGTAAAAGAGGCAAGCTCTAGAGTTACACAGAGCTACTTCGGGCCAGAAGAACAGCTCTGTGTATCTTGAAAGCTTGTCTCTTTCACCAGCAGAATTCACTCTAAAAGGTGTTACCTCACTCACCTTGTGTCTTGCTGTTGATTTCAGTAGAAGTTATGTTCCTAAATATAAATACCTTTGTGGATCTGGGCTCTTGGGCCTGGTTCTCCTCTTTTTTTGTCCCATTTTGCCTCAATGTCTCTCCTAACAGTGGGTCCCAACGTTCTTGGCTTGAGGGCCACAGATACCTTTTTTACAACCCTAAAGGGCCACCCTCTTGCTCCACCACTGCAGCCAGATGGAAGGAGTTCAGCAAGAAGGCCACCTCCTCGCTGGTCTCCCATCTCCCTGGCTGCAGCAGGGAAACCAGATGCGTCCTGTAGCCATGTGCGGTCCACCTGGGTCCCTGGGCAGTGGTTCCTTTCTGCAGCCAGGGGATGGCAGATCATGCTCCCCTCCTTCTGGTTCCCGCAGGGACCTCTGCTCCCTTCTACAGACACTGATCTGTCATGCCCTTGACAGCAGCAAGGAGGCTGAAATCCTCCAGAAACACTTTCCCCCTGGGTCCTTAGGCAGTGGCTCCCTTCTGCAGCCATCAGAAGCAGGGCTGGCTCTAGCCATGAGCCGGTGAGGCACTGGCTTGGGGCGCCATAGCTTAGGGGTGCAGCAGCAGGCCAGCCCAGAAGCTGGACCTTGTGCTCCCACCCCTCCCCAAGCTAGCCACAGGTCCGAGAGAGAGGTGAAATTGTTAAGATAAAATTCTTTTGCTGGTACTCCAAAAATAGAGCTGATGCTTGTGATCTGTGGGCTTTGCTGTTAAAATTTCTGATCAAGGGTGTATCTTACTGTAAATAAAATGGACTAGGAATATGAGAGGTAATATTATCCATCTATTATTTCTGTAGTGTCTGTCATCTGACCAGCTAAGAGCTGTGTTCAGTGCACAGTCATCTCTCTCAAGGAAATTGCTCACCCTGGGAGTCCAAAATCTTTCGGGAAGCAGTGGAAATGTACTCAGGTGCCAGCTCGGTTGATGGATTTAGCTTGGTACCAATTGGTTTATTGCAGCATGCCTTTTAGCTGTTTTTTTTCTTTTTAAAGTGAATTATTTTAGTTTTTGTTGAAAGGTTCAAGACAGACAGAGCAAGAGATTCAAGCATTGTCTCATCACAGAACAGATGCAGGATGGTCATTGATAGTGAAGTACCTGTTAATACACACCAGAATTAGTAGCTTTTTTTGTCACTGCATCGCACTGTTGGCAAATATGTAATTTGTGATCAAATCAGTCTCACCTAACCAGTTGCTCCCCATTCTGTAGATGTGCATTAGTGTTGTCCTTCCTAATGGGTAGTCCTTTGAATTTATTTTTCATCATGGTGATTTGACTGATTCTCTAATTTGTCGTGGCCATTTTTATTTCTAGTATGGTTTTTCAAAGTGCTTGCAACCCCTCCCAGCTTAGTGTCACCAATGGACTTTATAAGCATACTCTCTGCTCTGTTATCCAAGTCAGTAATGAAAATCCTGCGAAGTGCCATATCTGGGACTGACTGCTGCAGTAGTCCACTAGATTTGTTCTTTCAATTTGATAGTAAACCACTGGTAACTAATCTTTGAATGACAACAAGTTTCCAAGGGGCAGCCATGTCAGACTAGTCCAGCAAAACAAACAAGAAGTCCTGTGGCTCTTCTAAAGACTAACAAATTTATTTATCACATGAGGTTTCATGGGAGAAAAGCAATAAATAAATGTATTAGTCTTTAAAAGTGCCACCAGCCTCCTTGTTTTTTACTCTTTGAATGTGTTCTTTCAACCAGTTACGCATCCACTCTGTAGTTAGTTAATCTAGAGTAGACCATATTTCCCTAGTCCCCTTATGAGAATGTAACAAGGGACTGATCAAAAGCCTTACTAAAATCAAACTATATCATATATACTCCTTCTCCTCCCTCCACCAGGCCACTAACCCTGTCGAAAAAAGAAAAGTAGTTTCATTTAGTATTGTTCTTGATAAATCCATGTGGGCTATTCCTTTTAACCCTATTACTCTATGATGGTTTAATAATTTATTCCAGAATCTTTCCGGGTATTGAAGTTAAGCTGACAGGTACACAGTTCCCTGGGTCCTTTTTATTCCCCCTTCTAAAGACAGGTACTCTGTTGGTCCTTCTTCAGTTCTGTCAAACTTCACCTGTCCACCACCAATTCTCAAAGATGATTGCTTCAGGGAATCCAGTAAGCACCACAGAGCAGTGGTTCTCAAAGTTTTGTGGGTCATGACACACTTGACAGCGTGTTGCGACTCTACAGGACACACCAGCCCATCTCCTTGGCTCTCCATGACACAGCACTGCGTGCTGACGGAGTAATGCGTCCCAATACAGTGGTTTAGAACTAATGCCATAGGGTGAATTTCATCAGGCCCCACCTACATGTCTATATCTAACTTGCCTAAATTTCCAGAGGAGTAGCTGTGTCAGTCTATTGTACAGTAAAAAGAACGAGAGTCCTATAGCACTTTAAAGACTGATTTCTTCGGGCATGAGCTTTTGCGGGTTGGATGCATCTGATGAAGTGGGTTGGAGCCCATGAAAGCTTACGCCCAATGAAATCAGTTAGTCTTTAAGATGCCACAGAACTCTTGTTGTTTTAGCTTCTCTAAATAGTCTTTAATCTGTGTTTAACTTGTATAAAAAAGGTCTCTAAAATAGGTACAGGCAGTATACTAGTGTGCTAACTGTAAGTGTTCAGCCATTCAAATTGGATTTTCCAGCCATTTTGACACCTCCCTCCCCCCCAAAACCACCTATAGCCCACCAATGAACAGCTTGCCTTTGATTCATAAGAGTAGGAGCGACATTTTGGCAAATGACGTTTTGGCAAGAGTCAGTGTACCTCTTGAATTGTGGCTTTTATTCTGCTGAAATTCCACCAGTTCTGACCTGGAGATTATCAGACCATGATAATTAGTGCCATAGTCAGCTGAAGAGTAACCAGAAAGGAGTAGCACACCGGTTTCCCAATATGAAACATCTCTCTTCCAAAATACATGGGTAACGCAGCAACAGATTGGAAACTATGGCTTTATTTTGTGCCAGGCGAAGGCCTTGTTTTATTGTCACACTATCTGCCTACACTGGGGTTGGGAGATATCATTTCCGGCTCAAGGAAACATGCACATGCTAGCTCTGACAAAGTTAAAAGTAGAAATGTAGCCACAAGCAGCAGGAAGCAAAGGCTCCCCTAAATGCAATCCTGTCTGAGGTCAAAGGTATCCACTCGGGGGGTAACTACACATCTATTTTTGTGTGCACTAGCTTGATCAGAGCTTCCTTGTGCGTGTCATGTATAACAAAGATTTATTAGCCTGGCACTTTTTGGACGGCTTACGGCATAATGTGTGTGTCTATTTTTAAGTGCACAAGGTCTTCAAAGTTAGTTGGAATGTCTTGTCGGAGGGAGGATCCATAAAGACACACCACGATGATGGGCAATTACACAGCTTTCAGCAGATGCTGCTGAGAAGAAGAAAAAAACTCAGTCTATTTGACTGCCATTACATCAAACAGTGTAAAAGGGCATTGATCCTAATCCTGGGGAACTATTGCTTCAGTATTCTTTTTTTGAGTCTGAAGTGTAATATTGCTTTAGGATAAACACTGAATATTTCATGTTAGGAGAACGGAGAGAACACTGGCCAATTAACCAATCACAAGGTTAGCAACAGCAAACTGCTGGGTGTAGAAAGTGGCAAACTCTTACAGGCTTTCACCTCAGATGCTGCAGCAAATTAATTTTGCTTTATAAACTTTAATGCATGGGCCACTTAAACATTCTAATTAGGGACATGTGACCCTCCTGGAATTTGAGGCTTTATGCCTCTTCAGCGAGTGTTCATGCTTGGAAAGTTAATTCACATATCCAAACATTATTTTCTTGTAATTAAAACAACCTCCCTGATCCCTGATTACGTCCTGGGGCAGTGAGAGCAAGTTGTCACCCAAAAATCCCCAGCCACACTGCTGTCTTCGAAGTCTGAGCGCTACCAGAGCTAGCAGATCAATCTCCCTGCCAGAGGGGCAGTAAAGGCTCATTGTAGGGCCCCCTATAGGCACCCCAGCACCGGTTCTGACTCTCCAATGGGGGCCTAACATCACCCATAGTCGTTGCCCCCACTGGGGGCCATGAACCTGCCCACAACCTGCCCCCCATGGCCCTGGCTTCCCGCTGGAGACTCTCAAACCTGCCTGCAGGCTTGGCTCCTCACTTCTGGCTCCCCCTCAAGCTGCTCCTGTGTTCCCGCTGCTGGCCCCAGCCTGGCTCCCCACCATGTGTCCTGCAGTGCGGGAGGCAGATGTGACTTTTGGGGTAGGTGAAGGGGCCCCTTACTGCTTGGGGTCCTAGGCAGGTGCCTGATTCACCTACTCCAAAAGCTACTTCTACCGTCAGAGGACAATGGGGTTACAGAAACGCAGCTGGGAACAGAATTTAGTCTAGGAACAAGTTAATGCAGCCTGCTGTGGTGGAATTGAATGGCGCCCCTTTAACGCCTTCCTCACGTGGGATGGATGTAGGGTCCGGAGGTAGAAATAATGCTTTACATATTCCCTTGTAGGGAAGTAAAAGATTTGCACACTTCATTTCACTAGCTAGGTACATAGAACAGGATGGAAGAGAAGCCTTCATCCTTCATGGCCCAAACGTGATGTATGTTAAGTGCCTGCCAAGGGACACTGAGGCTTCATGCTCTTGCTAAAGTCAGTGGGAGTTGTGGCAGCTCTCAGAAGGTGCTCAGCGCCTTTTAGGATTGGGCCTTTTCTTTGCGCTCCCTTGGTTCTGTGGGCCTTAATCAGATTTTGAAAGCTGTATGTTTTCGTAGTTTAATTGATCCACACCTGCATTTTGGTAATGTGTTCTAAGACGCACTCCCTGGAGACATATAATTGGGCTTGAAGATAGAGATGATGAGGCTGACACGCCACCATCATTTTGAAGGATCTGAAGGAAATTTATTTGACATAAGAAGCACCTGCCATTGACAGATACTAGCAACCTTTCTCCTTTAGGGAGAGAGAGACTTCTTTTTTCATTCCCATCATGTAGAACTGGAAACTTGAATAAAAATGATCTTGTTTTCCTATGTAGGTAGAGCTGTAGGAGGTGAAATATACATGCACATTGAAAGCTCTGCTTTCTTGTTTTGAGCACAAATTGTCCTTAAAGACCTGACACTTGACTCCAGTTTTTCAGCTTTGGGGTTTTTTTTAAATCTGATCAGAAAGAACATCAGCAATTTACTGGGTTGACATCAGCTGGACAATTTAAACTGAGCATGAAAAATAGTGTCACTAGCTACATGATACAAGAGATGGGAAATGGATGATATTCACTCTGGCTTGCCTTTTTCCTCTTGGTTCCTGGGGCCAAATCCAGGTGTTTTTATTCAGTGAGGGCAGCCTCTAAGGACTGAAGAAGGATGGCAGGATTGGGCGGTTTTGTTTTCTACCACAGATTCTCAGGGTCTTGTTTTCATTTATACTAAGGTTACTCTCTCTAGCACTATTTAAAAGAGACCTTAAAGACTTTGGAGTCGTGTGGCACTTTAAGACTAACAGGTTTATTTTTCACTGCCGGAGTGGTGTCATGTTTCCAAGTGTAAACAAGAATCAGGCTCTTAGTGCAGGGACCACGTATATCTTTGACCATGTATTTCTTTTATAAACACAAAATAGGAGCTAAAACCCCCATTAAAATATTTATGTCCAAGAATAAAATACTTAAGCCTTTGGATTTTGTAACAGATGCAGGGCATTGTGTGATGCAACGGCTGTAATGAGACTCAAGGAACCAATTGTTTAGAATAAGCATTGGATGTGTGTGTGGGTTGGTAGGATGGGCTCTGAAGCTGGCTTGTTACAACAAAACTAGCCTCAGAGTTAGAAGGATACACTTGCCTTTGGCCAACAGCTCAGAAGTTGGGAGGAATGATTCGGGTTTTTTTTATTTTCCAGGTAAGCTCCAGCCCTTTTAAGCTCTATTTCTCACGTTTTCTATAATCAGTTCATAGTAGATCTCAAGGTGTGCAGAGATGTTCTGACCAATGAACAATAATTTAAAAGATGGTGGTTGACCAATCTAATTTAAGGCTCAATCATGCGAAGTTTTTCACTCCCGTAAGTAATCCTCACCATGCAAGTAATCCAATTTACCTTGCGTAAGTAAGTATTACTATTGTAGAAAGCTTTGCAAGATAAGAACTTCAAACTGTGTAAACCATATCTTTAAATAGCATACAATTGACCACTAAATGTTACTCGGCTGCTCTATGCAGTGTTGTTATAGCTGGCTTGGCCCCAAGTTAGGTGGGGTAATATCTTTTCTTGAGACCAACTTCTGGTAGTGCAAGAGAGGAGCTGTTGAGCAGAGCTCTTCTTCAGGTCACATTCTCCTGGTGAGATTTCCAGCAATAATTCAACTCTGCTCTTGCTAGAAATGCTCCATGAGTCAAGTGGGAGCAAAGGGTGGCAGTCCTGTCCTTGCATTACAAATTGAATGCCTCAGTCCTGCCACATGTTGGACCACTGCAGAGAACTCTGGTCCATTAACACAAGTCTGAATGGGAAATCTGTAGTAAGCCAAAGGAAAGGTACTTAGTGTCATAAATGGAGAAGTGATGAGCAGAGATACAAAGGCCTTCACAAGTATCCATCAGAGGTAATAAAATGAGTACACATGTTAATGAGGAGGATCCAGGCGTTTAGTTGAATTTTATAGCAGTAGTGTTGGCAGAATGGTGGGAATGATCGTAAATGCCCCCACAGCAGAACATAGTTAGACACAGCCTTAGCTCTGCAGAGATTATAGTTGAAGATGACGATGCTAGACAGTACTTACCACACTCTGGATGCCCTGAAAGTAATCCCTCGGTCTCATTGCTAGTTACAAACATCCAGCACAGCTCAGCAGTGAGGACGAGAATGACATTAGCCGGGGAATGGAGAATGCAGATTATCCAGCAGGGCTGACAGCAAGTGGGGAGTACTCTGCTCTCACTGTATTGCCAAATGGGATAAGCTGCTAGCAGGAAATGGTCGTTCCTGTAAATATGTGCTATTTATTTGCTCTGTCCAACTGGTGTTTTTGAAAATACTGTTTGGAGTTATTTTGTCCCTCTCCAAACACCCTCCCCGCCCCCATCCCCAGGGCTCCATCCACCTGTGTTTTCACTTGATTAATAGAAAATCAAAAGATACACCGTGCTTATTTAGATCTCTTGTACTCCCCATTACCCACTTCAGGGTGAAGTTAATGTATGCTCTTCCTCATTCTTTTCCTTAATTCACATCATTCCATCAAGGCAAAGCAAGTGAATAATTTTCCAAGCCATTTTTTAACAGCATGAGCCTACAGCGCTTGCTGTCAGTCATTCTAGGTGACATTTTACACCCTTGGACTTCTGGAATAGAATGGCATTTTTTTTTCAGACCCAAATGCTATATGACCAGCTGATCATACCACCTGCTGCAAAGGAATATAATATACCTATAGCACTACAGATAAATGTAACCTTTGATTCTGTCAAATCCCCAAACCAGTGCACCATGGCGATCTCTTAAAATGTTTTCCTTTTTAAAACTTTGCAAAAAAGTATAGCAGAAAAGATTTTCAGCATTGAGTTATTAAGTGTGTATTGGGCGACAAGTTGTTCTTTGGCAGCCAACTCTTTTAGATGGGACTTTCAAAAGAACACATTGCCAATGGAGAATGCCTTGCTGCACTTTTTATTCTCATCTCCCGTGAATCAAAGGTTTTTAATGAGTGGGAATGGCACGGTGCAGCCGTGCCACTGAAGAGTTCATTAAAGAGTCCCTGTTATACACAAGCTGCAATCTTGAAGGTTTCTCCAAGCTACAAAGGGACCAACCTCAGAGGCTGTCACTGAAGAATGAAAAAATCCTTCCTGGAGCTAAATAATTCATTCCCATATTTGTGATAATGCTTTGTTTTGCACGTTACAGCCAGAAGCCGTGCTGTTTGCTGAGCAACTAAGGAAGGGTTACAGGAGCAGACAGCAGACCCCCTCAGCCAGGCACGATAGCCCTGATTTGTCTTTGCTCTGGTGACTGAAACAGGCTCGGGGAGATGATGGTTTGCGCTTGCCCTGTTCTGGGGATGTTGGGTCGGTTTTGCCCTGGGGAAAGTTCAAGAATGCTTAGTTGCACCTCAGCTGCAATGGCCTCTCCTATCTCTTGCACATCCTCTGTGAGAGCGAGAGCCTCCTTCAGCTGGACCGGTGCTGTCTGTTCTGCTCTTTATACAGTAAAACACCACCATGCAGAAACCATCCATGAGGCCCCCAAATAACCATGTTTTCTGAACATACAGAAACACACATGGTCTAGTTACATATGCACCACTTTTCTGACATGTTTCTGGTGGCGTCTAAAAAAAATACAGAACGCAGTGTTAGTGCCACTAGAGGTGCCTGGAGATCTTTAAAAGGATTTTCCTCTATTCCTGAGCTTTCATGGGAGAAAATCTCACTTGGTCAGATGCTTTGAAAGAAAAGCTCATGCAATAAATAAGTTTTAGTCTTTATAAGTGCCACAGGACTCCTTGTTTGTTTTGCTGAGCTAGACTAACATGGCTGTCCCTTGGGAAGTATTCGATTCCTGTTCATTACACTCTGCCACTTCTACAGAGGCCGCTTGTGCCAGGACTGTTTCCTGCAGCTATCTGCAGTATCTTTGTATTAGCAGAAAAAGGTGTGCGTAAATTTAGCCCACTGTCTTCAGGAACATAAAGGAGTGGGAACATGAGCATTGGATGCTATTTAATAGGATGTGTTCTGTGTCTACACTATGCAGCCTGCTTCGGGCTAGTTCAGTGGGTTGATTCAAGTGTGAGTCCACAGCCTTACGCCTCCTGAGGAGTCCAGCCGTAGTGTCTAGCATCATGTAGCTCTTGGGCCTGCAGGGCAGCAAGCGCTGTGATTGTGCCCAGCCAGCTTGCCTGCTCTCCATCCATGCAGTGGGTGGGAACAATTCAGACCTGAATTTTTAGACAATACAGAACGGCCACACTGGAGTAGTCACCAGAACATTCTTCTTTTACATTGTTTTTAACCAATCAAAAGTTGATGATGTATAAATGTTTTCAGGCTTTTTTTAGTGGATACCTTGTAGTGATAAATATTTCGGTTACAGCCTTTTTTAAATTGTTGTTGTTGCGTACCGTTGTGTAAAGTCTAATAGACAGCCATTTGCTAAGTCCTTCTGTTCTCCTGAAAACTGAACAGTGGGTCTTGTTTAATCGCCTTATGTTATTATTGATAGTCTTGTTCAGTGTAAATAATTTTTCTGAGGAAAAATGTGTTGTTGCCAGCTCTGAGATCCTGAATTCTTTCACTAGAAAACCTCCTGCCTCAGGCTGTTCGACTGTCACACAAAGGATCTTGCAAAGAGACGTGAATCCTTTCTGACAATTTCACTGAAGGTGGTGTGTGGTTTGTGGTTGGGGAGAGGTTGGGAGGGGCTCCAAGAAATTTGGTCATGCTTGTTCATGTGGGATGAATTCCAGCTGGAACGGGTGCAGAGAAGAGCTCTGAGGATGATCAGGGGGATGGAGAGCATGTCTTACAACAGGCAACTAAAAGAGTTTAGGTCATTTAACTTAGCAACATGAAGTCTGAAAGATGATATGTGCACTTTATAAATACAGTGGGGAGGGGGGAAATACCAAAGAGGGAGAAGAATTATTTGACCTAAATGATAATGATGGCATAAGAGTGAATGGCTATAAACTGGTGTTGTGTAAATTTAGGCTGGAAATTAGAAGAAGGTTTCTAATCACCAGAGAAATGAGGTTCCGGGGCAACCTCCCAGTGGGACTAATGAGAGCAAACAACCTCTAACTAGTTTTAAGATGGAAATTGAAAATTTTATGAATGTAATTGTGTGATAGGGCTGAATGCACAACCCAATTCGATGGCCCAGGATGTCTCTTCCACTTCTATAACTTGCAGTGCTTCTGAAGAATTTTGCAGAGAGCTTTTAAGGTCCTCTTCCACATCTACTTTCTGAATGATTTCTCTGTCAATCAGCGCTGAGTCCAGAAAGTGCATCAATGAGCTAAGGAAATGATCTGAGACATCTAAAAATGTACTAAGCACCTCAGAAGGGGAGGAGTAAGATCAAAGTAAAAAATCCTAAAGACGCTGAAATGAAACGTCATCAGAAATGTGCAGTACACAGAGGGTGAGGCATGACGCCCAAATCCTCATCCCTGCGTAAAGCCTAAATCAAAAGGCTTTGCACAGAAATATTTGCAGAAAACAGCATCTTCCTCTTAGTTGCTGCTCTAGCTCATGGACACTGCTGTAGCCTCTGCATCAATGTGTACTAAATGGAAGGAAACGGATGACCTATGGAATAGTGTACTTGCAGATGAACTTATCTCTGCAACTCACAAGCCCCTGTGCTCTTTCCTTTGTTGCTGCAGATAAAGCTCCTGCAGCCATTGTTTTTATTTCCAAAGGGATAGCCGTGTTTGTCTAGTCCAGCAAAAAAAACCAAGGAGTCTCGTGGCACTTAGACTAACAGATTTATTTTGCACATGAGCTTTCGTGGGAGAAGATGATGAAGATGTCATCAACATAGCATCCCAAAACATCTCTTCTTTACCTACACTACATTGAGGACATCTTCATCATCTGGACCCATGGCAGGGATGCTCTTGAAGATTTTCACAGAGATTTCAACAATTTGCACTCCACCATCAGATTGAGCCTGGAACACTCCACACAGGAGATCCACTTTCTCGACACTACAGTACAAATCAGGGATAGACGCATCACCACCACCCTGTACCAAAAACCTGCTGATCGGTATAGTTACCTACATCCCTCGAGCTTCCATCCTAAACACACCACACGATCCATTGTCTACAGCCAAGCCCTAAGATATAACTGCATCTGCTCTGATCCCTCAGGCAGAGACGGACATCTTGAGGATCTCTGTCAAGCATTCTTGAAACTACATTACCCACCTGGGGAAGTAAGAAAACAAATTGACAGAGCTAGACGGGTTCCTCGAAGTCATCTACTACAGGAGAGGCCCAAGAAAGAAAACAACAGACACCACTAGTCACCACATACAACCCTCAAGTCAGACCTCTGCAACAGATCATTAAGGACCTACAGCCTATTCCAAAAGATGATCCCTCTCTGTCTCAAGCCTTGGGAGACAGACCTCTCCTTGCCTACAGACAGCCACCCAATCTCAAACAGATACTCACCAGCAACTACAGATCCAACAACAGAAACGTTGAAGCAGGCACACACCCCTGCAACAAACCATGCTGCCAAGTCTGCCCACATATCTGCACAACAGATACCATCATGGGTCCTAATCAAGCCTGCTACTCCATCAAAGGCTCATTTACCTGCTCATCTACTAATGTGATCTATGCCACCATGTGCCAGAAATGCCCCAACACCTCATACATTGGACAAACAGGATGATCGCTGTGCAAAAGAATAAATGAACACAGAGCTGATATCAGAAATCACAAAACCAAAACCAGTTGCTGAGCACCTCCATCCTTCTAATCATTTGATAAATAATTTGTTAACGGCTGTCATCAGAGATGTGACTTGGACATCAAGACTTCAAAGAGAAACAGCTGAACTCGAATTAAGATGCAAGCTAAATTCTGTGAAAGCAGGACTGAATCGAGACTATGGGTTCTTTGCCCATTACAAAAGGTAATTTGACTAAAGGTTTCCCGTGGTTTGAACCCAACAACTGCTCTGAGTTGCTGTTACTGTATGACCTGATCCTATGTTTTACACCCCCTTGCATATATTTTCATTCCATTCTGTAAGTTCACCCATCTTCGACGCATCTGATGAAGTGGGATTTTCTCCCACAAAAGCTCATGCGAAAAATAAATCTGTTAGTCTTTAAGTGCCACACGACTCATTGTTTTTATTGCCTTTCAGGCTGTATCTATGCCCCAGGAAAGGAAGGGTGTAAGCTCAACGTATAACAGAACTGTGGAAATGTTTCCAAGAATTCAGGTGTTGTGCAGGCAGTGGTGGATCCGAAAGTTTTAACTAGAAAAACTACTATGATGTGTTGATTTTATTCTACTATGCATAAAATCTTAGCAAGATAAATTCCTTGCATCCCCCCTGGCTAGGAAGGAAGTATCTTAAAGACAGACCAGGAAGAATATTTCTACATGAGAAGGCATCAAACTGTGAAAGGTGGTGTTCCTCCATATAGAATCAATAAGACTTCACTCGTGCCCTGCATCGAACATGAATTTATTGAAATAATACTGACCTATCACAATCTATAGTGCTACGGAGACTAACTCATGTTAAGCAACAAAAAAAAAATGTAAAAAGCAAATGTCTTACAAGCATGAAAAAGGGTGCTCTTTCAAATGAAATCAATAGAACTACATCTATGGCCTGCATAAAACATGAGTCTTTAATAGAGTTATTTCAGTAAACAGAGTCTAATGGCTGTAGTAGCCACAAGCTGACTTCAGACGCACTCCTGCAGGAACATGGCATGTTATTAAGAGGTGAGAACTGAGTGAATTTAGACAATGCACAAACAAAAATCAATGCCTTTAAAAACACAGTCTCCTTTTTAAAGGTTTGGTGTATTTACATTTAAGCCCCATGCTATAGTAGCAACAAAAGCCGTCCACCCCTTGCCACTTGTATTGACACATGTAGCACGTAGGGAATAAAATTCACGGTGAGCGTAAGACTGGGAAAAATGCACTATTGAGCTCCAGGGCGATATTGTGGTGAAAAGGATGTTTTTGGTTTTGTTAGTAAGAACAAAACTTTCTAGGAAAGTGGTTCCCAACCTTTTCTCTCCCATGGTACACCTTGATAACGTTTAATTTTTTTGAGGCACACAACCATCTGTTCTCCAAATGAACTTATGAATATTAATAAGCCAATCCAGCAATCTTTGTGTAGTTTTTCAAAAAATTCCACAGCATGTCTACTCAGGCCTGAAGGCACACCTGTGTGCCATGGCGCACTGGTTGGGAAATGCTGTTCTAGGGTATATTAGAGCTACATACGTCTCGAAGTTGAGGTTCTTTGTGAGCAACGGAGAGCTGCATGTGTCGGGGGGAGGGAGGCATATGCAGACAGGTATCAAGGGGTTGCAACAACCATACTGCAAGATAGGAGGAGGTTTGGATGTGAGTATTGAAAAGGCTGAGAGCTGTTGTCCTAGGGAAGAATGGATGACTCTTGTGGCAAAGAATAATACGTAAAGCTCCTAAACTAGCAAAGTAGACTGCAAGAGCAGATTGCGCCCCTGTGCCCTCTGCCATCATTTTCAGAACTGGGCCTTCAGATGTTCTGGGGTGTTCTGGCTACAGCTCGATGGAAATGTCATGCTGTTCCAAATTTTTCTGAAAAAATAGGGGGTGGGGGAGCGTAATATTTTTTCATTTTTTAACTACTTTCTAATGTCAACCAGAAATGGAAAGGGAATAAAGAGATCACCCCTGTAAAAATGGAAGCAGCTCGTATGTTAAAATCTTAATCAAGCAAGGCAGAATAACTAACGATCTAAGTCTACAGCAAGCTAGGATGATAGTATTTTAAAATAATATTGAAATAGAAATGGAAATCTAAAAATATTATAGCAAGATCTCTAGCTTCTAAGAGGATGGATGGAACCAGACTCTACAGATAATTCACTGAGGTGAGAATATTAAAAAGCCCTGGTGGAACCCAGTGTACCATCCAGCAGGGAAAGCTCTTACGTTCTCAAACGTTCACGTGCCAGAAGGCGTTCTGTGGAAATGGCGATAGAAGAGGAGCCATCTTGCCCATACTACTTAGGACAGTAGAGGGCTTATATGGCTAACTGCATGTGCTGTATTCCAGCCAGGAGTGCTGGAACAATTTTTATATTGGAAGTGGTGTGAGCTATTGAACCAAACTGTAAACCCTGCTAATGATGGAAACAACAGTGAAGCCAGGGGATGATACCATATACTCCCCCGCACCGCCCAACTCAATATCCTTAGTTTCAGCTCCTGTGATTCCAGCTGCCTTGGAGAGAGATTTCACTGGTAGATCTGTGTGTCCCAAGGTGCCCTTCCTGTGCACTTACTTGATAGCAGTTGGAAATGGACTCAAGGCACAAAGGAGTTGAATTTGAACTTTCTCCAAGCTTGGCTGTTTCCTGACCCAACATTCTCGTTTGGGCTTATCAATTGCCAAAATCAATTCTAAAAGTTACCTTCAGAAATTCAAGGCGAACTTGGACATTTGGAATGGAGGTAAACAGGGCCTAAGAATTTTTTGTTGGAGAGGAGAGAAGTGGATGAGTTTAGAGCGAGTAACCACAGCACCAACTTTTTTTTTTTTTTTTTTCCCATACAGTACAGAAATGATGTAGCATGAAAATTTGGCTGCGGGAATGGTTAACCCCTTGGCATTGTTAGCATGGTGCACAAAACTTGGGCCTGCTAGGGATAACTCAACTGTCCACTGGAGTTAGGCTTGGATTTTTAAAGGTTGTATGGTAGCTAGGTGCAGGGTCTTGTTTTGAAGGTTACCTGGCAGCAGAGTGATGGTTTTGTGACCATCGTTGATGGCTAAATGAAGGATTTAGATGCCTACAGAGACAATTATGCACCCAAACTCCTTTACAAATCTAGCACGTAAGTCAGTTTTAGAAATGGGGCTTGGCTATTTAGGTCATACATGGGTATAACTACATTTGCAAGTTAGCTCGAATTAAGGAGGCTTAATTTGAACTACATTAGTATCTGTCTACAGTAGGCTTTCATTAGTTCGAATTCCTTAATTTGAACTAATGAAAGCTTAGTTTGAAGTAGTAAGACCTGTCAATTAGTTCAAACTAAGCCCTTAGTTCGATTCTTAGTTCGATCTAAGGATGGTATAGACTAGAATTAACTCTTAGTTCAAATTTAATAAGTTTGAATTAAGGGCAATTAGTTCGAATTAACAAAATGGACTAATTCGACTTCACGTTAAGTCAAATTAGTCCAATTTGTTAATTCGAACTAATAAGTTTGAGTTTAGTTCGAGCTAAACTCAAAATTATTAGTTCAAATAAACAAATTTGAACTAACTTTTCCTAGCATAAAATTAGTCATACGCCTTTCCATGCCCAGCAGAGCAAGGCCTAAAAATCTGGGCCTTCAGCACTAAATGCTGAGTGAATTTCAGTGGGATTTGGACACCTAACTCCCTTAAATACTTTTGGAGGTGGGGAGGAAGGACGAAGGATAAGCATATTTAGAGTGTACAAGAACACAGAAGATGAATAGGAAGAATATTGAATCTATCAGAGACAAAGGCAATAGCAGAAATGCAATGGAAGATTCTGGAGTCATAGACATAGCCAGAAATGCAAAACAAAACTTCAGTGTGTTCTCCTTTGCCACAGAAGCAAGAGATCAGTAAAGGAGGATGTCTGAACATTTCCAGATGAAATGGGAAATGAAGTCACCAAGGGCAATGGAACAGGCACCATATCACAGGCTCCAAAGTGTATTTACAGCCGAGAACATTAAAAAAACAGGCCATGTGATAAGAGCAGCTGAGAAGCAGTATTGAGAAAACAACTTCAAAATCAGTGAAGCACAGAGCAAGGGAGCTTTCCTAAAGAAGAAAATAGTAAAATCATCCAAGAGGCTGCACAGCTGTTAGCTAACGTTTCAAACAGCTATAACAGAGACAGCCATGTGATAGCTCCCTGTTGGGGATAGCGTTCTTAAGTGAATGGAGTCAGTTCTAGACAAAGATATAATAATCCCAGTATTAAATTATACCAGCTTTATCTAATCAAGATTGGAAGTGGCTCTAAGAGCTACAGCAGTGGTGAAAGGAATGATATAGGTGAACTGGAAAAGGAAACCGACAACGTATATTAAATGTGGGCCACTGCCCTTCAGATTCTAGTAAGCTATAATAATTCTTCTATCATAGGTGAATAAAATGAACACCAGTGACTGTATGGAAGTACTTTCTGGATTTATGCTTGAAGTAACTGAAAGTACTTTCTGGATTTGTGCTTGAAGTAACTTGAAGTAAGCCATCTTGGCTTGCCCATTCACATCCTCTGTTTTAACTGCAATTTCTAGGCTGGCTTGTTTATACCATTTTCTGCTTCCCTTCTCGTTTGCTTTTCCTAGGACTCTTTAGCATAGATCCAGCTTTACTAGGCCATTGTTTCCTTTCCTTGCTGTATCAATATTCCTCTTTTGTCTACAAGGTCCGCTTATGCATTGTATTTAATAATTAAACAATAATGAAAATGTAACAAGAACAGAAACCTTTGCATCCTTCTCTCTGGGTGCTCTCACAATTCTAACTGCCAGAGCATGGGAACGCCTCAAAATACTGAGTGAATTTTATCATATCAATGCTATTGTATTAACATTTTACCCAGGGAGAACTGAGGCACAGAATGACTGGGTGACTTGTCCATGTCATGCAGAAAGTTAGTGGCAGACCCAGGCACTGAACCCACATTTTGCACTCTAGTGTTTTACCCACCAGACCAACTCCTTATCATATGAAAAGGCCCTTCAAAATTCCTTTTAACCTGCAAGAAGAGGGAGTTTGCTTTGAACAGGAACTCAGTGATATTCAGGAAATCCCCTCTGACCATGAAAAATTCTTAAAAAGGCCAGATCTGTAGAATGGAGTCTATGAAATATATTTATAGTGCATACATATATGGGATCACTGCAAACATTGCATCTTTGAAGCTGATATTAAAAAGGAAATAAAACAGAGCAAGGAAAATGACCTTTTCTATTTTCCCCGTTCATTTTTTTTCACATGGTTTTAAATCAGTGATTCAGTGCATTTTTGCAAAGTTTAAATGTCCTGGTAGAGGTTACTTCAGGCCATTTAGTTAGAAAACAGAAAAACACATTTTCTAATAACAAACCCTTATCAATTTCATAAGATTCCTGTCATTTCTGTTACTTTGAGGGGGTTTATTTTATAGTGTTTTGTTCCATATTCTTTTATTTGACTACTAAACGACTCAGTCTAATTTTAAGAAATAATTACTTTTGTTTTTGTTTTACCATGTTCACATTTGTTTTGAGTGTGCATGTTCATGAGACTGGAACTTATCTTCTCCCACGAAAGCTCATGCAAAAAATAAATGTTAGTCTTAAAGTGCCACACAACTGCTTGCTGTTTTTTTACTGGACTAGACTAACACGGCTATCCTTTTGAAATTCACAGTTTCTTTACCGCTGAGCAGGGAGAGGTTATTCCATTTTGTGGAGGGTTTCAACATTTGGTTTTTGTTCCAGTTCAGGATGAAAACCAGAACCTTGGAAGCCCTCATGAATGGGAAATCCCTGTTTCCCCTGCTCTGAGGCAGTCCACCTGGCTGTCTATCCTGGAGCTACAGAGCTTGGCAGCCTAGGGCAGCAGCTCACCAGGTGGGCTTAAAACTGTTAGAGGAAGGCATGCTTTCTCCATCACCTTCAATGGAAGTACAGAACTGTAGTGAGAGCCTAATGTTCAGTAAAACGAAAGGGGACCTGTCCTTCTCAGGGGATATAAACTACCATCATAGATCACAGCAGCCTCTTTAAAAATAGTGGCTACAATCAGGGTTGCCCCAACCACTTTGTTAATTATCCTTACATGGAATTCCAGCTTAGCAAATTCATTATTACCATTGTTGTAGCTACTTCTTTGTTACGGTCGCACAAGGCACATGTTGCTGGTGACATTCTTACCCTGCTTAGTAATTTCTGATTAGCAACTCCTTGCTTGCCAGCAAAAATTTGCCACGATGGGGCAGTTCCCAGGAAATGGCAGGCAGGTTGGTGAGCATGCAGGCAGGAAAGAAAGTGCTGGGGCATGCAGGGCAGCAGCGGTGGTTGGGCTGCAGCCGGGGTGCCCGGGCTTCCTATGGGGAATCGGGGTGCTGAGATGCATAGCCGCTCTTCTCACTGTGCTCCTCAGGGGACCAAGGCACAGAACATCTCAGTGCTGCTTTTTCCTGGGTGCGGTCCCCCCAGCAGGGCACAGCCCAAAGGGCACAAGGAGAGATACCATCCTCCAACTCTGCCCATGGCGCAAAAAGAAGCACTGACAGCCATGCCAAGCAGCTATCCCAGCTTTCTGGGGCTGCAGCCAGGGCAGGCGCATCTCGATGCTTCTTTCCCTGCAGCAGCCTGAAAACCTGGGTGCAGCTGGGGCCTTTCTTCCCAGAAATATTGTTCATAGTGGTGTGTCCTTGCTAATACTCAAATCTCATTGACACTGAAGCTGGTGGGCTGGGATTAGTTCCAGGGGGTGTTGCTGGTGCTGCGGCAACAGGGCTTGTGCCCCAAATGTTTTGCCCCAAGTTAAAAGCAGGGAGATTCAGGGCTCACTTTGTTAGTTAAGTGCTGATGCATGGTGGGAGCTGGGGGCAGGGATCTGGTGAAGTGGGATTTTCTCCCATGAAAGCTCATGCGAAAAATAAATCTGTTAGTCTGTAAGTGCCACAGGACTCCTTGTTTTTAAATCCCCTGCCTCTATGGGCATTTTAAAAAATGACTTGCAAAAAAGGTAAAGTGTTAGTGTTATGGATTTTGCATGTCATTGCTATCTGTAAGTCTGTGTACTGAGTAAATTTTAACCCTTTCCCATCTAACCTGTCTGAATTTCCATGGGGGGTTGGGGAGAGCTTTTACCATTTTCAGGAGGGACCAGTCACTGAGCACTAAGCATTAACTGGGGCAATGTTCAGTAGGTCCCTCTGCTCCCTGGGTTGTGGCCAAAGTGTCACTGCACCTGGAGTCCCTGGGACCCAGTCCTGCCACTGGTGGGGTTCCTACTACTCCCCCGTCTTCCCCATCTCTCCCCACTGTGCATCCCGAAGAGTGACATTAAGATAGAATGATGATATTGTCTTGTTTATGTTGTTTTTAGTGATGTCAGTAAAAAGTTTACCATGTCAGTTTAAAAAAACTAATCAATTTCATCTCTTCATATCAGTAAAAACTAAAATGCAAGCTTGGCAAGTCTGCATCACCAATTCCAAATGTGGAAATGTTGGGCTGACCAAGGAATGGGGATACTTTGGGGATGGGATGGACAGATGGGGGGGACTTCCCAGAGGATGGGGCAGCTGAAGGGGAGGGAGCAGGGTAAAAGGCAAATGGGGGAGGAATGGGAGGGTTTACTTTGGGGTCTTGGGGGGGGGGAGATGGGGAGAGGGCATTCACAGAGGAACCTGATGGGAAGGAGATGTTGGTTATAAAAAAAATAGAGCTGTGAGAGAAAACTTGAGGGTTGGGATACATATAGGGCTAAAATATACATCTCCCTGTGTCATCCATGGGGTCAGTGGGGGAGGAAGTGAATGAGGAGTGGGGGCCTGTGAGCACTGAGAGTGAGGGGCTTCATCTAGGGTGAGAGGGACATAGAAGTAGTTGGGGTTGGCTGGGGGTGGAGGCTGGACCTGATTCAAATGGGCTCTGTTATGGGGGGATGTTTCAGGGTATCCATGGGGGCTGACGAGGTGGTCCACACCAGCAGGAGTGTGCGTAGAAAGTCTGGACGACTGGGATGTATCAGCGGGTATAAGGGGAAGATGTACGGGGTATAGGCTGGGGCGTCTGTGTATATCACAGGGTCTCTGCTGTGTATCTAAGTAACTTGGAAATGAAATGGGGGCAGGAGTGTTTGGGGGTTGCTGTGGCATCCATTCCCGGGGGGATTTAGTGAGGGGTGCTGGATGCCCATTGTAGGAGGTGTTAGGAGGTGCACTGGAATCAGGAGCCTGGCATGGGCTTGGGTGGCACATGGCAGCTCTTTCCACCTTGCCTTCACGTAGTGGAGAAGCTGGGATGGGGCAGCGTCGGGCTTGCGCAAAACCTGGGCAAGGTGGAGGAAATAGTGGGGGCGGGGATCAGAAGCTGAGTAAGGCTGAAGATGGAGGGCAGTTGAGGCTTGTGCCCCAGATTTTTTTTCTATGCAGCAATGCTCCTGGTTCCCTGAAAAATGTTGCTATTGACCAGAAGCTGTTAATATCTGAGTTATTGCTGCGTTTCTCCTTCTCGGGTTTTGGCCTTATTGGCATGGTACGTCAAAGGAAAGCACCAGGAGACTCCTCACCTGAGCATTCTCCTTAAAGTTGGCAGTTCGTAGGGTTTCCTGGAGGACTTCCTCTGTGACATGATTTAAAAAGCGTGAAACATTTTAAAGCAACAAACTGGGTGGGGGGTCCTTTGTATTCGTCTGCTTGATTTTCAGCTTTTAAGGTTCATGTTTTCAAGCTTTTCTCTGCACCAGAGAAACTTAATTTTATAGAGGAATGCTGAGATTTTTACATAATCACATGATTCCAGTGCTGGGGGCTTGAACGCAATCATCATATGTTATGATTCATGAGGCATGATAAAATTTAAAGCTGGCAATACTGCCTGAGATCCATGTGATAGAACGGGACAGCCAAGACTACACAGAAATAGCCTTGTCTATCTCATCTGGGGTCGCCAAGTAAAGGGCCTTTATATAATGCCAAACTATTTAACTAAAGACCTTGCCTGCGTAGAACATGATTTGACTGTAGGTTTTGTTGGTGGCCTTTCCTTTTTAAGAGATCCATTTTATTTTTTTAACTAATCCACAAATTATTTGTATTTCTCAGGTTAAAAGCTAGCAGAGAAAATTTACGTATAGTATGTGCACTTGAAATCTTGGCAGAGGACCAGTGTTTTGTTTTCTGAACAAAAGTGTGCCCCTGTGCATCTGAAAGTTATTTGTGGGTCTTCAAAAGTTTTCCCAGCAATGAAGTAGAGCAGTGATGACATATCCCTTTCATCACAGGGGCACAATTTGAGAACGTATTGCCGTGGCTGACACTCTTGGTTTAAAGTTTTACTCTTAATACTCCAGTAAGCCTGCAAACATTATTACTTGGCTGTCTATTCATTTTGTAGATTACAATGTTATTATGCTTGCTCAGAGGTATCAGCCCAAGGCGAATTTAGAAGGGCGGTCTTCATTATATTGTCCTAATCAGGCAAACCCCTGCTGTAATGAAAGACTATAATTTTCTTGGCAAGTACTGTACTAGTTAGTGCCAGAGATGTAATTCTGAGACAACATTAGATGCCTAATTCTAGACGTAAAGACAAATGGGAAGTTTCACCTAATGAATGTCCTGTGACTAGGAAGCAGTCATTAGAAAGGAGATAATGGGACGTAAGATTACTGGATTCTATTAGCGCTCTTGCCAATTCGCTGTGGGACCCTGTGTAAACCGTGCACTTTTGAGGGGTTAATTCCCACCCTCAGATCCAACCAACCATAGTGGGTATGTGTCTATGTGGAGCAGCAGGTTCCAGGAAGAAAGCTGGCTGCAAGAGAAATCCTTTTGTGGCAGGGGAGGATGTCTCCTAGGAAGCTAGTGGTGCGTGTGAAGGGGCTGATCTTACTGGTCCTCTTGGAAGGAGCAGCGCAGCACATTCCCTAAACCTTGAAATCTGGAGCTGGCTGCTGACTGCAGACAACTTGCTAGCTGGCTGGGGCAACTCTACCCACCTCTTAGAGCAAGTCTGCTGCAGGAGGGTTATATCAGTGGTCCTCCCACCCCCAGCTCCTGACACGTATTTGTCTCTTTCATGCACTGTTGTGAACCTACCAATGTGTGTAGAAGTTAGCAGGATTCAGTCATAGTGAATGAATAGCCCGAGCTACTACACACCACACAAGTTCTCAGTCCTGCCCTAAACCAAAAAGTCACAGAAGTGAGCGTGGTCTACACCAGTGGAACAAGGTTCAGATTTTAGTCCTGTGTCTTGGTTTACCCATTTGTAAATTAATTGTAATTATCCTTGGTAGTCACAGAGTGCCTCGCAGGGCTTCGCAGTTTGAGATCCCTGGATGACAGGCACTAACATAAAAGCAAAGAATGATTATGACTCTTGCTCCACAGAAAACACTTCAGGGAGCATGCCGACAGGCTATGTATCTCACCAAACTTAGCTTTGGGAAGGTGGGGACGGCCACGCTCCAGGGATGGAGTGGGTATTCTGCCTCCCAGAGGCCTGCACACTCCAGATCCCCTTCATGGGCACACGCTGCCTTGCTGTTGAACAGAACGTGGGACGACAGAGCTTCATCCCCCGGAGCACCACATACCCCTCGGAGCAACGGAGGGGTCACAGCATCATTTGGGACTCTCATGGTCCCCTGCCTTCCACAGTCACAGAAGGGTTGGGCAGAATGTCGCTACCAGCACCTAATCACAAAGTTGGTGCCTGAGTAAAGGAAGTTGTTTGCTGGATTACCATGTTATAAATAAGATTCAGACTATAACAGCATTTTCATTGAAAATCAGGGCTTGTTCCAAGCACCTGTAGCTTCACAAATTCAGTACAGAAGAATGGAACAGAAAGTGTCTCTGCAAGAGATCTAGTTCTTAGATATTCCTGAGATCTTTCAGCAGCATGTGAGGCAGCATCTATACCAGGGGTAGCCAAAGTTAAGGAACTCGAGCCACACAAGTTGATTATTAAACCTTTGTGAGCCACACTGAGATATATAGTCATATGTTTTTACCTACTCCAAAATTATTAAGTTTGAAATTCATTGCACACTTTAATTTTATTGTAAAAAGAGGGCAAATATTGATCCTACTAATGTCAGATTCTAATAATTACTTAAGGTTACCATGAAAACTAGGCCTACAGTAAAAATGCCTCCACGTCTCCCCACCGTCCCCAACCATGCTGCCGCTTCTCCCTGCTATGCTCTTCTCCAAGCCGCAGTTTTTCTTTCAAGAGCTGCATGCGCCTCGCAAGCCGCAGTCTGGCCATGTCTGATCTATACAATATTTGTGCAAGGATGGAAAACATGCAGATTGGCTGCACTCTGAGTCGGCAGTAACCTGGAGGAGACCTGCAGTTCCCTTGAAGTGAGTGAGTTACAGCTAATGTGTGATGGGATTTTTAATTACACACGCTTTATAAAACTCTCCTCCTCCCCCCTCCACTTAAAATTTCATCGGAGAAATTGCTGAATAGTCAACACATGAAATGGAATGAACACACATGTAATTTATTTTTTATTTCATGGAGCCTTGGATTTTAAATTTGTCACATGATTTAGATCCATGAATCACCAAAACTAAATTTCTCTGGTTCACAAAAGTTTTGTTTAAAAAAGTGTTATTTAACAAAAGATCTCAGTGAAATTGAGGTATGTTATATCTGCCTGCATACTTCCCCTCTTACTTTTCAGAACTGTGTGCTAATTATCCTTTCAACCTGTAACCCCATTTACTTGAGTAATTCAAGTGCAAAAGAGAAAGAAAGAAAAAAATAATAAAGGAAAGCAACTACCATTACCTTGTAGTCCCAACATATGTGTTCTTTTCACCCAATTAACACTGTTTCTCCTGAATAGTGTTTTGCAATTAGAATTGATGCAAGAAAGCTCTGGCTCCAGATGCTGGGGTTTCACCGGATAAACAAATCTTAAACCCTTCTGGGACACCAGCCGATGAATATGAAGCATATGGATATTTACCAAAGCTAACAAGTGTTGGTAATGTTTTTCTGTAAAGTTTGAAGGATCAAACACTTAAGTGAAAGCAGCCCTAAATAAGAATGTATTAAAACTTTGTGCTGGTGAAAGATCTAGCTCATTTTAAAATGGTAACAATGTCTGCCAGGAGAGGTACTCCATCATAGTGACAAGACAAACAGAAGGGATGCTGACTGGCTTAGTGGAGCTAGATTTCCATTGCAAATGAGTGAACATGGAGAGGTTCCTACTCTGAGCCCAGGCCATGTGTTCTCATTACAATTGGGCAAACTGGTTGAGACAAAAGAAGAGCCAGACCAAGACCTAACTGCATTCACTTGAGGTTTGAAAGAGTGTAACCAACTTGATAGAGGTTTCACATGCATCTGCGCTTCTTGGACTGGAAGAAGCAATGTACCAGGAGCCAGGCCAGTCATGCAACAGCACAGCTTGAAGTATGATGTCAAGGAAATTTGCCATTTCCTAACATATGCCAACTGTGGGACCTATCTGACGTCCCCACTAATTTCAGAGACCTTATATGCATGTGCTAATAACTTCATCTAATGCAGGCATCAACAAATGTGTTTCTGCTCACCATGGTGACCAGTTTTAGTAGTCTGTCACCTAACTCCACTGCAGAAATGTAATAGAGGATCACCCTCTGCTGACCAAAAGTAAAATTACTGATGCCTAGCTGTGAGCCAGTTTTGTCCACTCCTGATCTAATGACTCTGGCTACCAGCACCAGTCACCTTCCCACTCTTCTGCTGGCAGACTGGAGTCCCTAGTGGTCCAACCTCTTTCTTCACTAAGTAACAGATAGGGTTTGCCTATTTTCTTAGAATACCCTCATTCTTTTCTCTCTCAACTGCACCAACTTCATATAGTCATTAGCGATGGCTGTTTGGACTCCTGCTGCCAGCACCATCTATTTCCTATCCAGAAAGTTGCAAGGCTGAAGGGAGGAAGGGGGAGAGTTTGGAAAATATCTGTTGTCGCACAATTTCTCAATGCAATTTTGCAGATTTAGATGAGCAACTGAAAGTTCAGCTGATTAATGAGCCATTTCCAAACAGTGAGGTTTACCCATCATGAGCCACTCTCCACTGCTCAACAGAAACCAGAAAATACTTTTGCATATACCAAATATTATCCTTGGCCAAAAATCATCCCCAAGCACTTACAAAATTCACAGTACATACGGATGAAACATTAAAATGCTGGTCCCTGCTAGCAGCTGTATGACAAATGTGCCTGTTGAGCAATTACTGCTCCATCTAAATGATGATAAGCCAAGCGGCAGACTGGAGGGAGTCTTTGAGCACATCCACCTTCTATGTTCCTCCCATTTCCACCCACACATCCACCCAAATTCTGTTGGCTCCAGCAGTCACACCCCTGCCTGGTGTGTGCCTGGAAATGGAAACAGAGCAGCTGCTCTGCACCTGGGACTATAATCCTGGCAGATCTTGTGTATGGTTTAATAATTTTCCATAGATCAACAGTTTTTGAATAGGGCACACACTTCATTCGGTGCAGCAGGTTTTTAAATTCTCATTGTATATTCATGGATCACTGCTCCTTTTCTAAGCCTCTGCAGTTGTTTCCATTGTTAAACCAAAATGTTAATGCCTTTCCATGCTGTCCTTCCCTTTAGTTCAGTGCGCTTCAATGGGGGTTAAAAGGTAAAAACCGCTCAAAAAATTGAAATGCCCATCTCTATAGCTATTCCCCCCACAGTATCCAGCCATCCCTTATAAATGGTGTTAAATGCAGACATCTACAGGAGATAACAGAATTATAAAAACAGTTTCACCAATAAAACACAAGAATTCTGCTGTACTAATTAATGTGAGGTGGTATTAAAATGGTGTCATGTTATCAGATGTACCGACATACATTTGTAATGTATAACTCATTTGTTTTCTACCATGGCCTGTTTGGGCCATCATGCATTTTCCTTTATCCTTTGAACACATATTAGTTTAGGTGTGTCAAACTCATTTGCTATAGCAGGCCAGATTTGACTTAAATGTACTTCAAGTGGGCCATACATACCATATATGAAAACTCTATGGCACTCTCACGGCATCACAGAGCGCTGTGTACGCGAAACTGTGCTCTGCAATACCCCTGTCCTCCTCAAGTGGTGAGTGTGGTCCTGCCGATCACGGGCTGGAGGAAGAAGCTCATTTTGTACGTATCCTTTTTCTCTGCTAATTTGTTGCAGGTGTCTGTGAATTTTAGTTCGTAGTTTGTGAAAATGAAAGTAACATTCTTAATGAGAGGTAGGTGCCAAACCTGCAAACTTTGTATTACAGAAGGTGGAGAAAGCAACTGGGGGGAGGCTGTTTTAGTGTGATTCTGATGAGCAGGGAGGAACTGATTGAGAATTTGAAGGTGGAAGGCCGCTTGTGATTCTAAGGAATGGTATAAGGGAAAATAGCAGAACAATGACAAGAGACTTCAAGAAGGCAGACGATGGCAAACTCAGAGAACTGGTAGGTAGGATCCTGTGGGAAGCAAAGCTAACAGGAAAAAGGAGCTCAGGGGAGGTGGCCTTTTTTAAAAAAGGGACATAAATAAAGGTGTAAGAACAAACTATCCCAATGTGTAGAAAAACCTGAAACTAAACAAAAAAAAAAAAAAAAAGTCATACAAATAGTGGAAAGTAGGTCAAATTATGACAACTGACTTAAAAAAAAAAAACATGCAAGCACATAGGAACAAAATTAGAAAGGCCAAGCCAAAAAAAGAGACTGAACTAGCTAAGGACCTAAAGGGACACAAGAAAGTATTTTACTAATACATTAGAAGAAAAAGGAAGACCGCAGACAGAGTAGGTCCATTACTCAGTGAGGAGGGAAGGGCCACAGAAAATGCAGCAGATATTAAATGCCTTTTTTTTGTTTTAGTCTTCACCAAAATGGTTAGCAGTGATCGAATGACTAACATAGTGAACATCGGTGTAAATGGCGTAAGAGCTGAGGCTGAAATAGGGAATGAACAAGTTAAGAATTACTTAGACAAGTTAGATGTATTCAACTTAGCAAGGGTGGATGAAATACATCCTTGAATACTTAAAGAGACTGGCTGAAGAGATGTCTGAGCCATTTGTGATTATCTCTGAGAACTTGTGGAGGATGTGAGATTCCAGCGGACTCGGAAAGAATAAAAGGTAATGTCAGTCTACAAATGGCAGAACAAGGATAATCTAAGGAATTACAGAGTCAGTTTACTTTCAGTGCCTGGAAAGATAATGGTGCAAAGAAGAAAATAATCCTTTTGCAAGCATGGGTGTAGTTTGGGGAGGAGAAGAGGGGAAGGGCTGAGGGGGCATAGATCCCTAAATTGCAAGCTTTGTGCAAGTGTGGAATTTGTCCCCGATATGTAGCCCAATTTGAATGACTGGAACCCCCCCCCCGTTTCAATAGAGAAGTAAAAGTAGGCTATGTTTGTAAACACACTGAAAGAGAAGGTTATAAATAAGGCAAGGTGGATTTGTTGCGGGGGGGGGGGGGGGGGAAACATGTCAAACCAAGTTAATAGCCGCCTTCGACAGAATAACAAGCCATGTGGATGTGATTTATCTTGATTTTAGTGAAGCTTTCAGTACTGTCTCATGTGAGTGCCTTGTAAGCAAACTAGGGAGATCTAGCCTAGACATAGCCTGGTTGGAAAACTGTACTCAAAGAGAAGTTAGCAATTGTCCCAGTCAAGCTGAAAGAGCTTGTCATGTGGAGTCTCATAGGGATCTGTCCTATGTCCAATTCTATTCTGTATCAAATGATTTGGATAATGAAAGAGAGCACACCTAAAGTTTGCAGATGAGATCAAGCTGCGAGGAGTTGCAGGCATTTTGGAGGACAGGATTAGAATTCAAAATGATCCTGACAAACTGGACAAATAGTCTGAAATAAATAGGATGAAATTTATTTAGGACAACTATAAAATGCTATACATAGGAAGCAGTAATCAATTGCACAAATACGTGAGAAATGATAGCCTAGGAAGGAGCACTGCAGAAAAGGGCCTGAGGTTATAGCGGTTCACAAACTAAATGAGTCAAAAGTGTAAAACTTTGCTGAAAAAGCACTCATCGTTTTGGGAGATATTAGCATGAGTGTTGTAAGCCAGGTATGAGAAGTCATTGTTCTATTCTACTCAGCACTGATAAGTAGAGCCCTGCACGGATACAAATATGTAGATCCGTATCCGACCGGCATCCACAAGAAATGGCCCACGGACATCCATGTTGTATCCGTGGATGCGGATATCTGAATATTTGCAGGGCTCTAGCTCTGTGCAGGTAAAAATATGTGGATCCATATCCGATCTGCATCCACAAGAAATGGTCTGCGGATATCCGTGTTGTATCCACAGATGCAGATATAATGTGGATATCTGCAGATATCCATGGATTTGTAGGGCTCTACTGATAAGGCCTCAGCTGGGATATTGTGTCCACTTCTGGACACACTGTGGACGAACTGGAGAAAGTCCAGTAGAAAGTAACAAAAAATGGTGGAGGGTCTGGAAAATATGACCTTTGAAGAAAGAATTTTTCCAAAACCCTGAGTTTCTTTATTCTGCGAAAGAAAAGACTGAAGGTGGACAACAGTTTTCAATCTGTTGATTGTATTTCTTCCCATTCTGTAAGTTCCCCCATCTTCAAAGCATTTGACCAAGTGGGATTTTCTCCTACAAAAGCTCATGCAATAAATAATTTGTTAGTCTTCAAGTGCCTCAGGACTCCTTGTTTGTTTAACAGCTTTCCAGTATGTAAAAGGTTGTTAGAAAGAGACAGATGAGAATGTTTTCCCTTATTCACTGGGAAGCAGACAAGACGAAATGGGTTTAAATTAAATGCAGATCATAACTTTGGACCTACACCCTTATTTCTTTAGTGGGTAAGGATATTTAGACATGTAGCCAAGATCCAAAAGGGTAGCCATTAGTCTAGTTCAGTAAAACACAAACAAGGAGTGATGTGGCACTTAAAGACTAACAAATTTATTTATTGCATGAGGTTTTTTTTTTTTGGGGGGGGGAGAGGAATCCCACAGGACTACTTGTTTGTTTGTTTGTTTGTTTGTTTTTAGGCATGTAAGTGTTTTGAAAATCTCACTGGGCACCTCACTTCCATTGGATGTGTAGGAGACTGTTTGTTTTGGTGTCCAAATACTTTTAAAAATCTGGCCTTCTAGTTGAGTGTTTTTCAGACCATGGGCTGGGACCCAGTACTGGGTCACAGACCCTCAGGTACAGGGTCGCGATGCTCCTCGCTGCCACCACTGAAAGACTGGAATGAATTGTTGAAAGATGTAATTGTTGGGTTGCAGGCATAAATGATTTGTTTCAACTGGGTCCTGTGTAAAAGAGTTTGAAAACCACTGCCCTAGTGCTTGGTCTATTGAAATCAATGGAAGATTTATTGATGGACAAAATATCAAGCCCTTACTGTGTTTTTAAAAAATACTTTAGTAGCCTATGGTAATTGTCCCAAACACAACACATCCTTACTGTAGGTACAGTTAGTGTTTTAGACTGTTACTGCAGCACTTTTTGAGACTGAACAAGCTTCGCCTCCCTATTCAGATACATCATGCTTTCAAAGACTGCCAAACTTCACCCATGGCTCTTTTCTCCACAATGGGTCAAAACAACCTGCGAACTTTGGGGGTGTATGGAGGGAGTTCTGAACTTTGCAGGTGTGGGCCCATCTCAGCATCGTGTATTTCTCATTTCTGCTACATTGTAATTTGGGAATGGTGACTTGCTGTCATATTCACATTCATAATTATAGTTATTAGAGCTGTAAAAAGCCTAAGAGTTACTGTTCAAGTGAACTGGTGAAGGCAGTGCATGGGAGGAAAAAGAAAAAAGCTAAAGGTGCAGTATGTGGCATGTTCCCTTAAACTCTAGCATGTTACTTAGAGATTCATCTGAAGTTTTAAATCTATGTGCTGTGGATTGACTGATTATTTCTTTGGAATCTGGCTACTGAAATGACTCCCTTGAACTGGCAACAATTACATATTCTATAGCAATGTACCCTTCTTCTTCATCAATCATCATCATCATAATAAATACAAAAAATGGAGTATTATCTTGAACTCAGAATCACACAGTGCTATTGTATTCTTACATGTAATTAATATTAGGATAGGATTTAAACCCACAGTACCAACACTGGCTTTTTATAAGATGGTTTTGAATTGAACTAAAAAGTGAGGTATTTTCTGAAAACATATTTAATTCATAGACTTGCACAATCAGTTCCCTGCACCAAAATCATGGGGACTCTGAAGGTACTGGTCTTGATTTTACTTATTCCAATCCATGCCCCAAACAGCAAATTTGACTCTGCCTAGATCAGGAAAGGGAAGAACACATTCTCTCTGGTGCCATTTCAGCAAAATACGTGTTTTAAAGTTAATGGGATTTATACACATGCTTAAGTGCTTCATCAAATAGGCACAGTTCTCCCAATCAGGACCCCTGTGGGGTCTGAAAAACTATGATGCAAAAAATAAATCTGTTAGCCTTAAAGTGCTACACAACTCCTTGTTTTTTTACTGGACTAGACTAACACGGCTATCCTTCTGAAACTGAAAAACCCTGCATTCCTGCTGATGTTCAGCATTTTATACAAAGTTGTGGTTACACTTTGCTGCATGTTTTAGGGCCAGGTTTTGCCCTGATAATACTATTAGGGCTGTGTTTGAGGATCATAATGTTTTTTATAATAACTGCTTGTAACTCAGAAGCTGACATCTGTTTCAAGATGTTTTTACCCCTTTAGGCCAGGACACGCATTGGTGACAGGTGAGCACTAAACTGTGGACACAGGTTAGGAGAGAAGTAGCATAGAAGTTTTCTTGCATTTTAAATTCCTGGGAAAGTGTTACATAGCTTTTGCCAGTGGCAAGAAGGAAGAGCACAGGAAGTTTTGACTTATTTCTTTGATTTCTGTGTACTCTGTGCATATGTGTATTGTGGATCAGAGCACAGGCTATGGTGAATTCGTAATCCACTCAGGCTTTGAGACGTAAATATATTTGTGGAACTGAAAAGTCTGAGGGTGTTGATGCCCTTTGATTGTCTGATGCTCTGTGATGGCACCGTTAATTATTCTGGTGAGGAAATTCTTTTTCAACAGCATTCGTGTATTTGATGGAGTTTTTTATTCCCCCGTAGGAGTGCTTCTTTTCCTGCTGAACATGTAAACCCTTTTTTTACATAACTGAACAATCTGTCTATTCAGGTTCTTATAACACTCTCAATGATGTGGTATCATAGACCGTCACACGTTTATTAATGGGAGCCGTTCTGTTACCCATTTGCCCCAGATGTTTTCTGTGCCTCACTTGGTTTAACTGTAAAATTAGCATAATGACATTTACTTATCTCTCAGGCATTGGTTGAGACTTTATAATGGCTGTGAAGCAACATGGGACCTTTGCCTGAAGGATCTAAAACAGTTGTGTAGAATTTTTGGCTACAGATATTTGTGACAGGGCAGTGAGAGCACAAAAGGAATTTGCATGCATAAGAGGTGATGTGCTTCACTGTGAAAACTAACAAAATATGTAAAGAATGTCCTGCCTCTTGTGGGCCAAACAATTGCAATAAGACTGTCCTTTATCAGAGTTCAAAGCCAAGGTCAAAAGGATAGCTCAGACAAGGCCAGAGGAATGAATGAATGAAGATTAGCCTCAGGTCTGAGCTAAGGAATTGTCTCTCCTTGAATCTTAGGGCTAGTCTGCTGACAGTCCAAATTCACCGCTGTCAATTCAAACTTCCTGATCAACTGCTTGGGTCCTGGAGACTCGCGGGAAGTTCAATCCCCGAACACCACCTTGGCAACTAGATAGCGTTGAGTCGAAGGGAGGTCTCTCAGTGGACATGCTGAGAGTAGGGAGGCTGGAGTGCAGATAGACAAATTATATAAGTACCCTGTGTATCTCCGTTTGACTGCCACTGAAAAGAGCAGGCAGTGTAGACGCGCCCTCAGTCTCACATTCTGCCAGCAGCTTCCCCATTTCTCCCCACTTTCTATCCCCCTCTCACACAATGAATTAGTTCTCCAGAAAGCTGGACCAGCTGCAAATCCCTCCACTCCAATCTGAAAGCTGTAGTGTGTCCTGACGGGAGAAAACTCTTTCTCTGCCAGCGGCTGAATAATGTATGCATATGTGTCTTTACCGACAGTGAGGGATCTCAAACTCAAATCACCACGAGGGCCGCATGAGGATTAGAACAGTAGCCCAAGGGCCGCACCACTGAAACCTTTCAATACAATGATATTGCAAATACTGGTAACAATCGTGTCATTGCGGGCCACAGGAAATAGCTGTAGGGGCCACATGCAGCCCGTGGGCTGCGTGTTTGAGACTCCTGAGTGAAGTAATCTGCATCTGAGAATATATGGGGCTTGAGGTACTTCGAAGCAAGCACAGAATCTTCTAATTCAATTGGTGTGACAACTTAAAATTGCATTTAATGATCCAGCTGAAGGCTGGGTCCAAAGGGGTAGCCGTGATTGTCTAGTTCATCAAAACAAACAAGGAGTCCTCTGACATAATGGTATATTTGAAATGGGATGTTCAGAGTTCACTCACGCTGTTTGAATGTATTTCCATTTAATAACTAATATACTTAAAACCAAAAGTCCTTGAAAACCCAGTGACATGAAGATGTAATTGTAGTTTGTATGCATGTGTCTGAGGGTAACAAATCCTGTCTCTGGAGGGATTAGCGGTGAAGCATCTATTGTGTTTTAATTCTTCTAGCTAGAATGAAATCAGGTCTTAAAGTTTATTCTTTCCACTGTCTTCTGTTTTAAGAACTAACCGTTTAGATGGACTGTATTTCCAAATGTCATGGATATTCTGGATATTTTTTTTTTCCAAATGGTAACAGAATTATACTTTAAAAAGAGTCCCCAAAAACGCTGTAATGCATGGATGTGCATTTTCTTCTGTAAAGCGAGGATAGTTTGAAAAATAAACACTATGCTAAACACAGTGGGTGGTTAATACATGAATTAAATTCTTACTACCATTTTTAAATAGGAAACAAGGCTTAGTTGATATCTTTTAGGTTCCCTATAGGGAATACATACTTGTATCCTAAACTGCCTCAGGATGGCTTTATTACTTCAGAGGAAAGTACTTGAAAGAGGGCTAATTTGCTAATTTAAAAAAATTAATTTGGAAAAATACATTTCAAAAAGGACACTTTGAGGCTATTTGGCACATCTAAAATTAAAAGAGTATAAACCTTCTGTTCTCATCATTTCCGGTTTCACTATCGAGGTGCCTGCCTTCCTTCATCTCATGGATCCCAGCATAAGTTTTCTGAATGGTACCTAAGGCATAATTTGCAATGTCCCATCCACACATTGAGTCAAGGGGAAGAAATAGCTCTGCTGGGGACCATCCCTGACCCCTAGACACATTACACAGACATAAATGCAGTGTAAGAATAACAGACCAAATTGCTGCCCTTAAATACTCACAACCTTCACATACCTGCTGGGGAAACTGCATCCCAGTGCAGGGCATGGCAGCAAAATGTAACCCAGTATCTTATATTCATGTGGCACCTTTCAGCCACTGGATCCTGCTACATGGTACAAGCTACCCCCATTAGTTTCTCAATTGCAGACTGCCACCCCAGGGCACAGGGTTGGAGCTGCACATTAGCACAGCAACACTACGTAATAATTGAAGACAAGACGCAAAGGATAACATCACATCCAATTAAAACTTCTGGGGGGAAATTAGCATGTTAGTCTGCTAAGGACTGGTACAGCCTCGTGATGTTATGGGGAAAGCCTAGCATGTTCATCCAGATCCAAAAAAAGCCTAGCATGTTCATCCAGATCCAAAATTTAGGCCATACTTCAGGAAAGCCTCCCTATTCAGTATAGCACTCAAATCACATGCCTAACTTGAAAGACATTTTACCATTGTAATGAAATAAAAAGGACATGAGCATATGCTTAGTGCTTTCCTCAATGGAGACCTCATTCTGGATGATTTTTTTTAAACTGTCAGTGCCCACTGTGTTTCTGTTTATGGCCACAAAGGCTACTATTTTCTTTGAGTTCTGTGTGTGTTTTTTGGTCAGCCGAAGAAATCACCCTTTGCAGATGTTTCAGCAGGGAGAAAAAGATGAGCTTGTTGGCTTATGTAACTTCCATCCCTTATTCTCTCCTATATATCACATTCTCTGCTCAAAGTACCATTACATTAATTTATTTTATGTTCCTTCTCCTCTAGCTGGAGTCATCATTTTAGAGATTTTGGACTATTGTTGTTTATTTGCAGACAAATCACAAAGGGCTTGGGGCTCCCTTTAGAATAGCTCTGTTTTTGGCTATGTCTGCACTCTTCTGGCTTTGACTGAGCAGTCAGTCAAGATGCACTCAATCAATCTGCAGTTCAACTCAGTAACTCTACTGCTGGAAGTAGAGTACTGCTGCATCGAAGACTTGGTCTACACTCGTGGCTCTCTTTGACTTAGCACAGTGTGGACAGGGAGGTAAGTGGGAACTACAAAGTAAAAGGGAGATATACGAGGTATTTTACATACCTTGCGAATCTCCCTTCGACTGCCACCAAAAAGTGCTGCAAGTGTATAGACTAAAGCTTGCTCTCGGAGAACCTTTCCATTGCTCTAGTCTGCTGTGCTTGGTAAAACTCACTAAGGAAGATAAGGTCTGGCTGACATTTACTGAGGTTAGTGCCAGCAGTCGAAGGAAGATACTCAAGCTATATAAAATAAGTTGTATGTCTCCCTTTCACTTTCTAACGTCCATTTACCTCAGTGGCTTCGCTGTGCCGAGTCGAAGGGAAGTGCCCTCCCTCCAACCTCATGCTGCTCTTCTTGTGAGGGTGGACTTACAGCATTGCCTTCTGGTCGATTGAACAAGTCTTCACCGACTGCTCAACCAAACCAATGGTATCAAATTTGCCACCTTCAGTGTAGATTTGCCCTGAGGAATAATTTCCAAAACAGTGAGCAGTGACTGAATGTCCAGCTCAGTCCAAGCATGATGGAGACTTTTGAGCCAACTTTGCTAAATTCTTTTTGGCAGTGTAGTGTGTTAACCTATTCTTGCTGCAGTCTGTAATACCACCTATAAATTTCTGATTTAAAAACATGTTTGTATAGCCCTTGCTCGTATTGAATGCCACTTACTCACGTGAGCCATCTCATTGATCCCAATTAGATGTGTCACCTAAGTACTCACCCCAAGTGAGCGTAGCAGAATCAAGCCCTGGGCAAACTCTGGCGATATGTTTTGTTGTTTGTTTGGTTTTTTTAAAAAATGGGCTCAAAAACTTGTCATCAGTGTTACATCTGCCATTTAATCTTGGGTACAATTAACTCTGCCCAGAACAGAAGTTGGTTATATGCCTAACTACCTGATGTAGGTGCAGTTAGCAGGCATCTTAGCCATCACAGTTAGAATGGCAGGCAAAATAATTTGCCACATTCATGCTGATGGTGAGTTCTGAAAATCTGTTCCCCAAACTAGGCAAAAAGCAATCCTCCACAATCTGATAGGGGAACGCTGCTGCCATTGGGGCTTTTTTGGTCTTTTTCTCTGCCTTCTGTTTGTTCCAGGGGCATGTGTGGCACCTGGGAGCCAAGCATACGTCTACACCTCCCTCAACCCCCCATGTACAGCAGAAGGAGTCCTGACCCCAGCTACCCTGAGAAGTGGGTGTCTGTACCTGTGGTGGAGAAATGATCCAGGGAGTGCAAATGCCCTTTGCACTTATGAGGTGTGAGGCGTCACCTCTTCCATCTGTAGCAGCCCAGTGCTGGCTGGGACAGGGCAGCCTCACTCCCCTGGCCTGGGGAGAGGAGCTGGGCTGGGTTGGTCCCTCACGATGCACACCTCCTGCATCCCCCACCCTACTGTGAAGGGTTGGCACTTACCTGCTGTCAGCTTGGACAGCATGGCTTTCCCTCTGCTGTGGGAAAGCGGGTGCCAGGCTAGCCCTCCGGGACGCGGGAGGGGTGAAGGAGGCTCTCAGACCCTCCTGCGTCTCTCACCTCTTGAGCCTTGTGAGCGGCCAACTCGGCATCCCCCTGCAGTCTATCATCCAGGGGCCTCCTTCCTCCTCAGTACATCACTGCTTTATTCCTTATATAGCTAACATCCCTTTCTTTAAAACTACTGCAAGTACTATACTTTATTTCACCTTCTATAGAGCAGTAGTTTTTCAAGCACCAAAGTAGTCTGGCAACATGACAGAAACAAACAAAGCAATTTAAGAAGACTAGTACCTACTAGAGAAGTAAGTTTTACGCTTTCATTTGAAGTGGAGTAATGAGTCAGTTGTGCGAATCTCACATGGTAAAAAATTTCACCAGAATGGCCTGACGTGCTTGGTGTTTGAAGCTGGCACCTGGTAAAAACAGAGCTGGAGCAGAAGAGGGATGGAGATTCCAAGTAGCCTGGTTACTTAGGAAAAAAGGAAAGGCGAAAGAAAAGGATTTTAAATACCAGTCAGGCCCTTAAATAGGATGCATAAAACAGGGAAGCCAATGACAGCAATTGCGAAGCCTGTGTAACACGGGAGGAATGTTAACAATGAAAGACCAAATGAGCGACACAGTTCTGACTAAGACATCATTTGGCTAGTGTAGATGTTGGCAGACTGGCAAAGAGACTGTTGGAATAGTCCAACTGGGAAAGTATCCACAAAGCAATAACCAATCTGCATCAACAACAATTAGCCGGAAGTAATTCACTCACATTGTGAACTATGTAGGTGTTACTTATGGGTCTTGATTCACCATGACTGAGGAAGCAAGGTGCAGATGCTGCCTCCCTATGCTAGCAGGTGGGAAATCCACTCTAGTCGGTTGGGCAAGAGGTATTTATATGCCACCTTCCTCCACAGGCCCCGGTATGGAAGGGCAGCTTCATGTTGCAGTTGAGGTCCCCAGGAACCCAGCTGGTGGAGGATACCAAGGACACGATGCATCCACAGGCTGCTCGAGCTGCACCCCTTTCTTCAGCCAGTGCCGCCCTCTTTGGAGGTGCACAGCTGCTTGTTCGAAAGGCTGCAGGGTCAGGCCACACACTCCCATCCCTCTGGGAGGACTAACTGATGCTGGGGTCATCTGAACCTTTATCTAGTCCATCATTGTAGTTTCTAAAGCTGTGTAGAGAAATGTCTTGATGCAAAACAAGCCACAAGAACACTCGGAGGAAGACAAGTCAAACAAGAAGCCAGAAACTGAGGCAATGCAGGCTGGGGTTGGAGGCGCATGTCACAGCTAGACAATGAAGAGGTTTCAAATGGCATGAGCAGAGAGGGATTTAACGTATTGTTTGAGAAGCAAATCCCACCCCACCTTCATGGCCACTCCAGCAATGGATTTGGGGAAACCCCGCAGAAAGTGCTGACTCTCTCCATGGTATGGAGTCCAGCTCTTCTGCTCCCACAACTTGATGACAAGGCAACAAAAGAGGATGATTCCTTCTCTCTTTTCTTCATCTGGCTCCCAAGCACCTGGGCAAATTCTTCAAGCTGAGGAGACAGTTTCAGACCAGGCTTGCTAAGGCAAACATTTAACGAAAACAAAACACAATAATCCAAATCAGAAGCAGTTTCATAGAGCTGTGCCAGTGCACTACAGGAGAATGCATTGTTCAGAAAAACCATGTAACACAGGGTGTTTGAAGTCACTCAGCAAGTTCTTCCTACTGGGATAAAAAGACAAGGCCTGTAACGATTCTACAGAAAAGGTGGCTAATGCTGGCCACCTATTTCAAGAAATAGCACAAGATTGCTGTTTTAAGATTATTGCAAGAATGAGTCATTTATTCCGTTTGCTTTTCACATTAAAAATCCTATCACCATCGTTCTCTTTACAGACTCAGGCACAGACCAGAGATTTTGCATCCCTCACACGTTTTTTTGGAAAGCAGCCGTATCCATGCGCCTCTGACCTTTACAGAGATCCATAATGCGCTTGATCGGTCATTCTTATCCCCCTCTTTTATAACATCCACAGCCTGAGAGCGTGTGGCCGAGGGGAACTATTTCACAGAATATTTAAAAGCTTGCAATCATGCCGCATTCTGCTTTTGCATGCTACAGAGGCTTAAGGAGAACTACTGATGGCTCACTCAGTGAGTTTAGGGTTGTGCTGTTCAGTAACAGAGGTTTTGATATCCTATACATTTCTCCATTTGTCTCATTCATCTTAATCTTCACCCAGGATGAAAGGCACTTCTGTTCGGATGCTTATGTACCAGTGATGCTCTAGTATGAAAGTCATTTAAAGTAGTTCATGAGCAGCGCTTTACACGGGTGAATTTCACCCCAAGATAAAAGCCAATTAGGGACCTGATTTTGCTCTTATGTAAGTTTTAGACAGGTTTCTCTCTATTAAGAAGTGGCATGGTGTATTGGCCAACACTGGTCAGGGACGTAGGAGACATGGGTTCCACCACCTTCATCGCTGGATTATTGGGTGACCTTTGGCAAGCCCCTTCACCTCCTTCGCTCTCCATTTGCTCCTTTATAAAAATGTGGCTAACAATGCTCACTTCCTTTGCAAAGTGCTTTGAGAGCTGCGAATGAATAGCACTAGATAAGAAATGGACATTTTTATGTTTATTACTAGCTCTGGCTGAGTTAAGAATTAAATCATTTCCCGTTGGCGCCCCCTACCTTGCCAGTGTATGTTGAATAAGCTAACTACAAACTTCTGGTTTTAGGAGAAGCTTTCAAGTTTTCTTGTGTAAAATATTTTTCATGTTTTGCCCAGTAGCCCCACACCATAGATTCTGTATTATTTTGTTATGCTTAACTATGTCTAATTCAACCTCTTTTCTAAGTCACCTGCATGCTGCTGAAGAAAGGTTATGGCTTTTGAATAAAGCCTCAACTGCAGATGGAAAAATTCATTACTCAAGAGTGGGATATTTTGGGGTAAGGAGGGGAAGTCTGATACCACATTTTACCATTTTTATATGTTTGCCTACTCATGTAATGAACAAGTAAATGTTTAGTGCCCTGAGTTTTTTAAATGACTTCCTAATTTTTAGTTTGGATTGCTAGAAACTTTGGTTCTCGATTAGTCTAAAATGTAGATGCTGTGACAAGTTGTCCAGAAGAAACTTTGCCTTGTAGAATTACTTGTGGGGATTTGAGCCAACCACCCTGCTACGCAGCCAGGAAAGGTTAACAATGCCTGACTTTCATTTGCCCCGAGTCCCAGGGTGGATATCTAGGCCTCCTGCTCACCTAGTTGTAATATTTGATAGTGGAAACATCGTAAAATTGCAGCTTGTAACTTTGCTAGGCAGGTGATAATGGCTAGTGATGGGATGTTTTAAAGTATGCATGTTTGTGCAATTTAAAATGGAGGATGGTAGCTTTATGCTTCAGATCAAAACTATTCTTGTTTCTTTCCACCATGAAGCATTCACAGGAGAGGCAGCAGTTCTTGTCTTTTACCATTCCTGTTCACCTGGGTATTTGTCAGCAGTTCAAAAGAAACTTGTGCATATAATGCCATGCCAGACAGACTGACTGCACGCGCGCACACGCACACACAGAAAGCCCTTCAAAATTATGCAACAGCAGATGGTAACACCCCCCCCCCCAGGGCAAAGAGAGCACAGTAGCATCCACTACAGCCTGTTACCAGATACAACATGTTTTCCAGACATCTTACTCCTCCCTTCTCCATCTCTGGGGTTTTTGGCAATACTGGCAGGGCTAGAGTCTCACACAAAGTGTGTGTGTCCGTCCAAATTCACTCCTATGCAGAGCACCAGATCAAGACCTAATCTGTGAAATCTGATTTGGTTCTAGGTGTGATGGAAATTAGTACCTTTTTCCTTAATTTTGCACCTTTCCTGCTGGCTGACAGAGATGCAAGAAAATTTTAGACATCAAAAATAGCAATTTCTGTCTTATCGTATATTAGTTAATCCCCTGATATTGTCTTGATGTTTATGCTTCCTTTTTCAAGTTTTCCTAATTATTTCTGTCTTGTATTAATTCTAACAAAGCTCCCTAGACATAGCCTTTATGATTTAGACTCTCAACTGCTCTTCCCATTAATGGACTTGATTAATGTGCTTAAAAATTCCTCAAGACATTTGTGGCATGTTGTGAGAGGAGAATGACAAGGATTTTGAATATGTTCAGTTTAATTTGTGATGGTCTTTTGTGGCTGTGAGCTTTGAGTCCATTTTACATACCGTATCAAGTGCTTAGATGATAACTTTTAAAAAAGAATTCTCTTATTTTCCAGGCATTGATGTGGAAGGCTTGTGGTCTCCTGACAAGTGTCTTCATTTTGTTAGTCAAAACTTGGTAACTTCTGTCAAAGCCATCACTTGTAAATTCAGTCTGTTGGTTTGGATTGATCAGGATGTATAAATGAATGAGGATAGAGAGAGGTTTTAAGTGGAAGGTTGCAGCTTGACCAAAATTTAACATCAGAGTGGCTGTATTTGCATATTTCCCCATGCCAGGTATTTAGGTGGGCCCAATGTGTGGCTTACAGGGCATGTCACATACCCTACAAATGAGGGTAGACTCTGTTGTCCACTCTGATTCTTACTGTAAACCTGCAAAAGGAATAACACAAGGGACCAAAAATGGACTCCAGTCTTCAAGGACCAGATTTTCCTTTTTCCCCGGAGACTGGTGGTCCACCAGTAAAATCCCATGTCTCTCATTTTCTGGTTGCGGGCCTTTTGGCTTTGATCCATACTGGGCGCAAGTTGCAATGAACAGTCGTACAGATCCTAACATTGAACTCCTAAATGCTGTATCTATTTAACTTTCTGTTCTGTGTTGCAACTCAAGATGTAGTGTGACACAAAGAAGTGCTGATGCAAGACAGTTGTTTATTTTCCAGTCTCAGTTGAATGACCTGGGTCACGATTACTTAAGGTCAATGACCTATTCCGTTGGCAGAGCTCAGTGTATACTGACATGATTGGCAGCTGTCACATCTTTCCTTTTATTTTACAAGCCAAATGCAAATGATTATTTATCCTGCAGCAGCACCATGGCCTAGGGTTCAATTGGACACACGTATAGTAAAGCAATGGTCCGTGCCTTGAAGAGTTTACTGTCTCAGTTAAGACTCTCACAGGACAGAGTTTATACTCCAAAGTTAATACTTCTTCTGGATCAGTGATATTGTGGCGGTTCTGGGAGAGTGAAGTGGATCTATCCATATGTCAGCAGATGAAGGATGAGGCTTAAGGTATTATTTGTTCTGGCAATTTGTTAGTGTGACAAACATCATCCCTCTGTCTCTTTCATTGAGGCTCTCCTTAGAATGTCTAAAATTAATATTTACATTGAAGTTTGAATGCATATCGTGGACAACAAGATCATCTTTGGCACTGAACCTTATAGTACCCATATGAGAAGAGAAGGATTCTGTTCTAAGGGTCTGAGAGTCTTGTTTTCTTACTAACCTTTGCCCCTGTTTTTTTCAGGATTTTTAAGTAAGATGTAAACAAAATTTGATGCACATGAAGCTTAATTTATGCAGAGCTTAATTTCTCCAATATAAAAGACTGACACAGATCATATAACATCACTGAATTATTTTTGTAATTTAAGTAGGATCCATTGAGGAATGCAGAATTCTTTCCCTGGGGTCCATTTATCACTGTTTGCTACTAATTAGAAAGCTCGGGATACAATATGCATGACTCACTTTATTAGCAATGTCTTTGTGCTGGTATATCATTCCCTCTGCTTCTGCATGAACTTTGATCCATTTTGTAATTAATCTTGGGATTTGTTTTAAAGGTTTCCGACAGATGCGACTCCATCTTTGTTAATGGCAAGGAAATGAAAAGCAAAGTGGACACCATTGTGAACTTTACTTACCAGCACTTTACCACCCAGCTAGAAGTCACTGTCTGGGCTCCACGACTTCCTCTGCAGATAGAAATCTCGGACACAGAACTGAGCCAGATCAAGGGCTGGAGGATCCCTGTGACCTCCAATAAGAGGTATGATTGCTTTGTTTGTATGACGTACACATGCAGCCAGGGATTTGAAGATCCAGGAGGTTTGTTTAGAGGTTATTCTTCAGAGGGGGAAAAAAACTCCATTTACAAATTCCAGAGCAGTCTAGCTCAGCAAAACAAACTTGTTATTCTTCAAAAGTGCCACAGGATTCCTTGTTTGTTTTCCATTTATAAACAGAACTTATAGTCAGCCTTGGCCTTAAAGACTCTCCCTGGGAAATCTGTTCTGTCCTCATTTACGTTCTGTTAAAACTCAGTGAAATCAATGGAGTGGTACAGAGTACAAGTCAGGTCCAGATTACACCCTCTGATTTGCACCTACAACCAACATTAAAATCAAAACTAGCTGTTCGGGTGTGAATTTGAGGAAAGAATGTGCATCTAGCGCACCAAGCATGTAAGTACACATAAGGTATGTCTACACAGCAATGGGACAGTCCAATTGCAACTTGTAGAGCCAAACCTGAGCTAGTTTTAATCTAGCTGATTGGGAATGTGAAGAGCAAAAGTGTGGCAACAGAAGTTTCCATATGGGAGCCATCAGCCTACCCAGAAACCTGAGTAGTTACTAGGACCTGCGCTGAAGGTTGCCTAGCTCCATTTTCACTGCTCTGGTACCTGAGTTGGCTAAATGAAAGCTAGCTCAGGTAAATCTACATAAGCTATCAGCAGACATCGTGACTGCAGGGTAGAGATACCCATAGGTAGTAAAACGAAGGCACCGTCTACAAGACACAGGCCTAAGCAGGGGGCGGGGAACCTGAAGCTCTTGCGTTCGAATCTCAATTCAGAATTCCTGAGTTCTAGTTTGACTCTTTGTGGCCTCTGCAAGTTACTGAAGAGGCCAGCCTCAGTTTCTCTATCTGTAAAACGGGGTAGTACTTGCTTACCACATAGTGGTGTTATCAGAATTTTAAAACATAGTAAAGACTATATTTTAATGGTGGATTTAGGCTTTAAGGGTTTGCATCATGTGTGTGCAGATCATTCCAATGCACAAGAAATCAGGCAGTGTAAAGTAGCCTTCCCCTGTGGAAATACGTCCATAGTTATAGCCTAATTCTACCAGCCCGACTTGCTCTGAGTAACACCTTATTCTGAGCTGCTTTGTTGAAACCATTTTGCCTGAAAAACATACAGTTGGGCCTCCAGATGCTAATTCTTACATGGAAAATTCATTGCCGGTTCAAAACTGTGGGCACACTTACTTGTGAATACCATGTTCATTGCCCACAAAAATAGATCAGACTGAGGCTTTGCCGCAAATCAGGCTTTTAGAATTTTAAGTCCTTGCCCCTTTTCCTTTATGCTTGATGTGAATGTGGCTCAGGAAGCCTTGATACCTATATTACTGAAAATTTCAGTGGGATTATGGCATTTTCAGTTAGGTGCCTGTGAATCTGCTCTTTCCTAGGGAATGCAGGTCCAGTTGCTCTGACATTTCTGAATACAGATGAGATTCTCATTTCGGTGGATTATTCTGTTTGACCTCAGCTGCGCACTTCTTTGTTACAGCTGTTCAGCATGGGGCTCCAATGAGAGACTCACCTTCTGTCTCTGTATTTTTACTGGGTCTCTCTATCCTATTGCTAAACTTCCAACATGCAGCAAAACTGCACCCTGGCCTGCACATTATTGTTCTCCCCTGGCTCTAGAAGATTTGCTAGATTTAATTTTACCAGCAAACTCCAAAAAACAAGCATGTGTTCACCAAGGCCATGTTGCCACTGATGGCAGCAAATTTGGGTTCTTCTGGGTTCAACTGAGCCATCAGTGAAGACCCACTCAATTCATTTGGAAGTTGACACTCTTAAGTCCACCCCAATAAGAAGAGTAGCGCTGAGTTGAAGGTGGTGGTGGTGGGGAGTTTCCTTTTTGCTAAGTGCAGTGGAAATAAATGGGAGTTAGAACATTGAAAGGAGATATGCAAGTTATCGATTGTAGCTTGTGTATCTCCCTTTGACCGCCGCTGGAAACGGCAGCAAGTCTAGAACAGCCCTTACAGTTTTGCCCATGCTTTGATACTTATGCTGATTTACTATTACCGTGTCATTGTCCCCATGCAAAACCAGACTTTAAGGAGCGTGCAGTGCCACAGTTATATAGCATGGTAATAAAACATAACTGTGAAGGACAGGAGGAGAAGAATTTCCCACAAATTGTCAGTGATGAGCAGGTGAAGCTATCTGTGAGTTCATAAAAGCACATGGGTGAAAAAAGGGTAAATGAGCATTAAAGCAGCAGATCTTTTGAAGCACCAAGCTTTGTACATGCAAGTTCTACAAAGGAACTCAAAGAAGCACTGCTTAGCAGACCTGATTTAGTCAAGAGAGTCTTGTGCTTTCATAAAAGACCGTATTCTGATAAAGAGACACTACCGGTGCAAAAGGCTTCTTGAGCTCTTTCCCCCTTTCCCTCCCATCCTCAAAGGACCCATGCTGGAAAAGCCAACGTTTTGACAACCAGCTAGATTAAGCATTTCCAGGAACACTACTATATTGATGAATTTCAGGATAATTTGAAAAATAGTATAGGTGAGCACAGCACGACATCAGATCAAATTTATAATGCAAATGAAAAAAGGTTTCTGGCAGGCAGTTATTGTATGGCTAAAATTCTAGCAGTTCTAGCTAAAAGCCTGCTGTCAGCTTTGCCCAGCGACTAGGAAGATGCATCTTAAGTGTGGAAGAGACCAAAACGAGAGCAATTTAGCACTTCACAAAAGAGATTTAACTAGGGGTAATGGAATAAATTAACCAGATAGTGCCCGCAGTGTGCTCACTACAAATTGGCAGATAACCAGACATCGTCTTTTGTCTATCCAGAAAATGCTACTGATCAATAAAATGTTTGTGTCAGAAAGGCCAGGTGATGAAGAACCGTCACAGTGGAAACTTCTCTTAAGTTTCACTGAGGAAGACAAACTTGTCTTTATGGAGAGAGAAAATGTGCTAAGTGATTGAATTGGTGACAGCTAGTACAACAGTCCCCAAATTACTTACTAACTTTCATTTGCTTTACAAGTCCAAAGAGATGCCCTTTCTGTTGATTTAGGGTTTGGTGGTGTAGGTCTTACTTAGAATCAAATCGAGCTGAAGTTAATGGGGTTTTAGCCTGAGTAAACGACTGTGGGATTGGGTTGCTGATGTTTATTATAGGAATTGCCTTTTGAGCACCACGCCTGGTGAGTTAGATATTCAGCAGTGGTTAACATCACAGACATTTTGACTTTAAACCCATTATGCACAGCACTGGACATTTCCCCCCTAGTGTCTGGTTCTGATTTATTGTGCCAGCTGAAATAAAGATAATGGTCTGAGAGCCTGCACTGTTTGCAAGCTGGCAAGCAATCTTAGTTCACTGCTGCTCAAATTACATCTGAACCACTGACACATCTTTAGCAACCATTTTTTTGTGAAGGAAGGAAGAAAAAGTGTAGATACTGTTTGACACTGTGTGTCAGCTGTCTATGCATGTTCGACTGGAAAAATATTTTAGATTTCTAGCGGATATAAATTACTACTGGTTTTATGAAAGATTATTTTTTTTGTTGTTTTTTTCCTATTTTAAATAATAGGATTATAGCTATGAGAGTCCTGACATTTGTGGTGCATGTGAGCTTCAAAGTTCTCCTCCTTTGTCATGCCTTGTGTGTTTTACTCAATATTTAAGTTTTTCCACTGTTGGAAGGTTTTTGGTGTTTTTCTTCTCTGTCTAGGTATTTATAATACAGTAGCACTACAATATCTGCCTCACAAATATTTATGGCTTTATACTCAACAGCCCAGTGAGATAGGGAAGTGTTATTCCCATTTGACAAACTGACACACAGAGCAATTAAGTGACTTGTCCAGGATTGTGTAAGAAGAGTATGGCAGCTTCAGCAATTGAACTAGGTCTCCTGCCTCTCAGTTCACTGTCTTGTCTTATATTAGTCAGTGCTAAACTGAACTGGAACAGTGGGTTTTTTTATGTGAATGCTGTACACTTGAAATGTCTTCTTGTATCATCTGCTGTGAAGATGTTCCAAGTAGAGAGAGCACTGATTTCGTTCCAGGAGGAAGAATGATAACCTTTGAAATTTTGTGGTCAAACAATACAAACAACATGAGAGTCAATATCATCAGTCTGAAAAACTTCATGAGCTGTTCAAGAACTAGGACTGTTTTTTTTTTTTTTTAAGAAACCTGAAAGTCTTGAGTGCCTCACACCCTCAGATTCTTTTGAAAATCTTAGTCTATGTTATAAGGAACTCTTTAAATCATAGATTCAATAGACATTCATGAAAGGATTTGCTGATACCATAAAAAAACCCAAGTAGTGCTGTGGCACTAAAGACTAACGAATGTGTTTATCACATGAGCTTTTGTATGGATAATCCCAACTCATCAGATGCTTGAAATGGAAGCTGTAGCATGTCAGGTGAATAAATAGAGAGCAGGGTAAGTCACAAGGTCAGTTCAGTTGATACCATAGTAATGGAGGGCACAGGCATATATGTAATAATAAGATGCATTTAATGATTCATCCCTTCCTGCTTAAATATCATTTTACATGCAAATTTCTTCAGGAAACAGTAGGAGATAGGATCAGATATAAACATAATGGCATAAATCCTGACTTCCTTGCCCCCTCTGGATTGGTATGGCATGTTTTCATCTGCTCCTTACCAGTTTAAAACTGCTTTTCCTTCCAGAGAGACTGCATGAAAACGGAGTGAGCAATTTAGGATTTGGGCTCTTCCAAACAAGGGAAGTATAAAAAGCAGTTTTTATTGTGCATAACAGAAATATAACTTACTGTGCCAATCCATAAATATAGGATGAACTTTTCTACTGATCCATCTCAGACAGAGAATCATAATTTAATCTATGGTGTATGGCACTATCAGTAGAGAAAATCCCACTTCATCAGATGCTTCGAAGATGGGTGAACTTACAGAATGGAATGAAAATAAATCCAAGGGGGTCTCAAACATAGGATCAGGTCATACAGTAACAGCAAATCAGAGCAGTTGCTAGGTTCGAAGCCTGAAATAAAATTACCTTTTGTAATGGGAAAAGAACCCATAGTCTCAATTCAGTTCTGCTTTCACAGAATTTAGCTTGCATATTAATTCGAGTTCAGCTGTTTCTCTTTGAAGTCTTGATGTCCCAGCCACATCTCTGGTGACGGTCGTTAACAAATCATTTATTGAGTGAGTAGAAAGATGGAGGTGCTCAGCAGCTGGTTTCTTTGTTTTGTGATTTCTGATATCAGCTCTGTGTTCATTTATTCTTTTGCGCAGCGATCGTCCTGTTTGTCCAATGTATGAGGTGTTGGGGTATTTCTGGCACATGATGGCATAGATCACATTAGTAGATGAGCAGGTGAATGAGCCTTTGATGGAGTAGCAGGCTTGATTAGGACCTATGATGGTGTCTGTTGTGTAGATATGTGGGCAGACTTGGCAGTGTAGTTTGTTGCAGGGGTGTGTGCCTGCTTCAATGTTTCTGTTGTTAGATCTGGAGTTGCTGCTGAGTATGTGTTTGAGATTGGGTGGCTGTCTGTAGGCAAGGAGAGGTCTGTCTCCCAAGGCTTGAGAGAGAGAGGGATCATCTTTTAGAATAGGCTGTAGGTCCTTAATGATCTGTTGTAGAGGTCTGACTTGAGGGTTGTATGTGGTGACTAGTGGTGTCTGTTGTTTTCTTTCTTGGGCCTCTCCTGTAGTAGATGACTTCGAGGAACCCGTCTAGCTCTGTCAATTTGTTTTCTTACTTCCCCAGGTGGGTACTGTAGTTTCGAGAATGCTTGATAGAGATCCTCAAGATGTCTGTCTCTGCCTGAGGGATCAGAGCAGATGCGGTTATATCTTAGGGCTTGGCTGTAGACAGTGGATCGTGTGGTGTGTTTAGGATGGAAGCTCGAGGGATGTAGGTAACTATACCGATCAGTAGGTTTTTGGTACAGGGTGGTGGTGATGTGTCTATCCCTGATTTGTACTGTAGTGTTGAGAAAGTGGATCTCCTGTGTGGAATGTTCCAGGCTCAATTTGATGGTGGAGTGGAAATTGTTGAAAGCTCTGTGAAAATCTTCAAGAGCATCCCTGCCATGTGTCCAGATGATGAAGATGTCATCAATGTAGCGTAGGTAAAGAAGAGGTGTTTTGGGATGAGACTTGAGGGAACGTTGTTCTAAGTCGCCCATAAAGATGTTGGCATATTGTGGGGCCATGCGGGTGCCCATAGCAGTGCCACTGATTTGGAGATATTTGGAGATCCTCAACTTTGAAGTGGTTGTGGGTGAGCTCAAAGTCACAAAGTTCAGTCACAAGCTGTGCTGTGGCATCATCTGGGATGGTTCTTCTAATAGCTTGTAATCCATCCTTGTGTGGGATGTTGGTGTAAAGAGCTTCTACATCCATAGTGGCCAGAATGGTGTTTTCTGGAAGTTCTCCAGTGGACCGTATTTTCCTCAGGAAGTCCGTGGTGTCTTGAAGATAGCTGGGGATGTTGATCACATAGGGTCTGAGGAGGGAGTCCACATAGCCAGATAGGCCGGCAGTAAGGGTGCCAATGCCTGAGATGATGGGGCGTCCAGGGTTTCCTTTTTTATGGATTTTAAGTAGTAAATAGAACATCCCTGGACTAGACTAACACGGCCACCCTTTTGGATCTTAACATAATGTTGGCCCTCACCTGAACTGAATGACTGAATGTTGGCTTGGGGTGATAGAGGAGGGACATCGAAAATTACTCTAGGATCACAAAAACAATGAGAGGGAAACCAGTGGGAAAGGATGCTCAACATTTTAGATCTCTATACAAATGCAAGTTGCATGGGAAATAAAACAGGAAGAGCTGGAATTACAGTAGAACCTCCAAGATACAAACATCTCAGGAATGAAGGTTTTTTAAAATTCTGAAATGTTCATAACTTTGAACAAAACAAAGCTTTTCTTTCTTATGTGTACAAGTGAACATTGATTTAATAAAGCTTTGAAACACTTCTTTGCAGAAGAAGAATGCCGCTTTCCTTTTTTTACTAGTTTACTTTAAATACACTACTGTACTGTATTTGCTTTTTTTTCCTTCTGTGGCTGCCAGATTATTTACTTCTGCTTCCAAATAAGGTTTGTGCTTGATTGCTGTGTTCATAACTCTGGTGCTCATAAGTCTGAGGTTCTACTGTATTAATCCATAAGTTAAACAATGACTTAAAAAGTATTGCAGCAACTTGGTAGGGTAAGTCTCAAGGCTGGACTACTGGTAGTGGTTGCTTGTTTAGGGAGGACAAACATGGAAGAAGAGAGGAGATGTTGTGATATACATCAAGAATACTGTCTGTACAAACAAAAATTTCATGATCACTTTCACCCATAATATCCTGTACCTTCAGGTTTTCAATCTCTTTCTTCCTGTTGGTCAGAATTAGGTATAACAGGCCTGTCTTACTAGTTACTTCCTTCAATTTCTGAAACCAGATGTTGTCCCCAATACCTTCCAGGAATTTACTGGAAACTTTGTTTTACTTTATTTATTTTTCCAAAAGATTTCTAAATAGTGAAACTCCCCCCAAAGCTACCCAGTCTTGTGTTTTGTACCATTGTTATTTGTTATAGAAATGCCTCATTCATCTCCTCATCCTGATTTGGCAGTCTATAGCAGACCTTTACCATTACGTCTATCACTGTTTTCAACCCTTTTAACTTTACCCAGAGTGTCTGCAGGTTTGCCCCTCACCTCCTTCTTGACCTCAGGACAAGTGTATAGACTGTCCAATTGTGTCTTTTTTCTTCTGTAGAGAAGCAAAATGTATGTTATAAATGGCTTTTCTGTTTTTCGTAAAGTTCAGCCACATGGAAGTATGTGATGAACATTGGTTAGTTGAACGTTGCTGAATGGTTGATCATGTAATAAATAGATTTGTTAGTCTGTAAAAGTGCCACAGGACTGATCCATTTCATGCGTGTCAGGAAAGAAAGGTGTGAGCACAGCAGAGTAACTGCGGAGCACTTTAATTAAACTAAGAGAACTGGTAGCTAAGATCTCAAGACAAGAAAATCTAAGGGATGAAGAGAGCTGGCAGTTTCTCAAACAGAGCATTTTAAAGGCACAGCTGCAAACTATCCTTATGTGAAGGGAAGAAAAGAAAGAGGCAAATATGACTCCATCAGCAGCTTTTTAATGACCTGAAAATCAAAAGGAAATCCAGCAAAAATTCGAAAAAGGATGAACTTTTAGGGAGACACACAAACTAGCATACGCATGTAAGGACAGCATCATAAAGACTAAGGCACAAAACGAGTTACTGCTAGCAAAGGACATAAAATACAGTAAAAAGAGTTTCTTGAAATACAGTAGGAGAAAGAGAAAGATGAAGGAAAGTAGAGGTTTTCTACTTAAGAGGGAAGGTGAGGCAAATGACTCACGATATCAAGGAGACTGAGGTGTTTAATGTGTTTTGCTTTAGTCGTTACTGAGAAGTTAATGGTGCCCAGATACTGACACAGTTTATGTTAACTACAAGGGGAAAGGAACGTAAGCCCAACCAGGGAAGGCAAAGGTTACAGAATATTTAGATAGGTTAGATATGTGCAAGTCAGGGCTTAATGAAATTCATCCAAAGGTTGTTAAGGAACTACCAGGAGCAATCTCGGAGCCATTAGTAGAGCCCTGTATGGATACAAATATGTGGATCCGCATCCAATCAGCATTCACAAGAAATGGTCCACTGACAACTGTGTTATCGCTGTGAATGCAGACATAATGCAGCTATCCATGGATGTCCATCCATATGTTTGCAGGGCTCTAGTTATTAGCAGTTATTTGGAGAACTCGCAGAGGATGGATGAAGCCCCAGAATACTGGAGGAAAGCAAACATAATACCTGTATTTAAAAAGGGGGAAAAAAGAGAATTCAGGGAATTATAGACCATTTAATAACTGGAGAGACACTAAAACAAATTATTAAACAATCAATTGATGATTGGTAAAGAGCAAATCAAACCAAGCTAATTTCCCTTTTTGACAGGGTGACTGAGCTAGAGGATGGGGGAAAGGAGTAGATGTGATGTATCCTGATTTTTAGTCATGCTTTTGACACAGTCTCCCATGACAGTCTCATGAGCTAATTAGGAAAATGTGTCTAGATGAAATTACTGTAAGTAAATGCTCAACTGTTTGAAAGACCATATTCAGTAGTATGCTGCCTAATTGGGAGGTATAACTAGCAGGTCCTGCAGGATTGTGGGATGTACTAGTCAATACTTTCATTAATATCTTAGATAATGGAGTGGAGCATATGCTTATAAAATATATAGATGATCCCAGACTGGGAGCAGCTGTAATCACTTTGGAGGACAGGGTTAGAATTCAGTATGACCCTGACGTATTAGAGAATCGTTCTGAAATCAGCAAGATGAATTCAATAGACAAGGACAAGGTAGGTTGTTGAGGTTGGAAAAAACCAAATATAAAGCTACAAAATGGAAAATAACTGATTGGGCAGTAGTGCTATTAAAAGGGATAGTGCTAGTGATTCCTGCACTGAATATGAGCAAACAAGGTGTGAAGAAGGGTAACAGCATTCTGGGGGTGTATTACGAGGAATGTTGTATGCAAGACATGGGAGGTAATTGTCTTACTCCATCTACCAGTGTTGAGGCCTCAGCAGGAATACTGTGACCATTTCTGGGTGTCATAGTTTAGAAGAGAGCATCACAAATGACAAATGGTTCAGAACACCAAAAAAAAAAGGGGGGGGGTTATTATGTCTTGAGAGAAAAGACTGATGGGGAAATTTTCAAATATGTTAAGGACTGTTATAAGAGGACTGTGGTCAGTTGTTCTCCATGTCCACTGAAGGAAGGACAAGAAGTAATCTGTATCAAGGGAGATTTAGGTTAGGTATTAAGAAAAAACTTAACTACAATGGTAGCTAAGGTTTGGAATAGGCCTCTAAGGGAGGTTGGGGAAGTGAATATTTTTAAAGAACAGGTTGACCAGTCATCAGTCAGGGATGGTCTGTGTTTACTTGGTCCTGTCTCAGGACACGCGACTGAACTTTGTGACCTCTAGAGAAGTCCCTTCCATCCCTTCCTTTTTTTTTTTTTTTTTGATTCTGTGTGCATACTCTTCTTCTGAATAAAGTAACCTTTACAAACTAAAGTGCAAGGCCACATTACCTGGGAGAAAGAGCATCCACACAGGGGTTTAACATGCTTTAAATCATGCTGTTTAAATTAATACATTTTAGTGAATTCAACTTGACTTCCCATGTAGAGTGTTTGTATGACAGATTTCGTTTTCAGCATCTGTGAGGGTACTTTGTGGCTTCCACAAAAATCAAGGTCTAATACTTTGAAAAAGATTTTTCTGCCATCAGGAGTGTTGCAAAAAATGCCTTTAAAAAAAGTAAAATTTTTTATGAGCATTTCAAATTCAAAAATCAGCTAAACTGATTTCACTGCTCTTCTTTTTCTCTTTAAAAAGTATCATCTGGATTGAGAAACCTGCATGCCTAGTTGCAAATTAAAATTAAAATGGACAGGCTTAAACCACTTGTAGAACAGGTGTATAATAGAAAAGCACACCGATCACTGAGTGTCATTGCTAGCAGGCACCATTATAACAGGGTTGTTTTAACTTTAGCCTCTAGCAAGGATTTTATCTGTCTGAAATGTAAATGGAATTCAGGCAATCTTGGCGTAGTCCCGACAAGCAAAAATCTTGTGACTACATTTGTGAAGAAGCAAGAAATACTGATCAGCAGGATTCTGAGAGACATTCAAAGCACAAGGCTCACTAACCTTAGAGATGACCAGAAAAAGCAGTAGATGTTGACTATAGTGACCATGTAATTTAATAGATTTTAAACACTTTGTTGCATCTATGAAGGCAAAGTACTGAAAAGCTCTATCTCATTAACTGAATCAAGGATTTGTGGCTTTGAAGTGGAGGTTGATATCATTTGTTTAAAAACACTCTTGAATAAAAAGCAAGACAATGGAACCTGGCAAAGCATGTTTCTGAAGTTGCAGATATGTCACTTGCCACCTTTGCACCAACTTTGTAAGGAGTGTGCATAGCCTCAGCAGATACACTAAGTTATAAAATAGTCAACAAACTTTTCTAATGTTCTACCTTTTTTGTGGAATTGAAAAGTTCTAGGGTACTGAGAAATATTGGGGGGGGGTATGTAGAAACATTAGCATGACCACAGAAATGGGAGATAATATCTATTATATTGTGTGTGCACATACAAACTCTGAGTAGTAGCATTAGGTCCCATGGAGATTCCCATGAGCTCTAGAGAACAGTATGTTGCAGATAGCAGCTGCTTTTCGGCTTCACCACGTCTGGCCACTGATATAAGCTCTTCTGGCCCGCTGGAGGACTTTCCTCACATAGGTGGATTGGTTTCCATAGGGTTGAAAGGGAGCATGGCATGTGACTTGTCTTCCATGTCATCCACACAAAATTGACCAATCTGTCTTCCCCAGCTCATGTTTCCAAGGAGGAAAATGGGGCTTTTGCTTTCTTGGACTCCCACTTTCAATGGAAACTGAGTGTTTTACTCCTGTGAACCTTCTACTAATCTGCAGATTCAGTTAGTAGAGTAAACCTCAATAGCCACAACGGGCAGGTGGGTCTGACTGAGTCAGGCATTTGGTATGTGAAAATAGTAAGGAAGACACACATAGGCAAGCATGCGTTTTAAGAACCAGTGGAAGGTACGGCTATGGTGGGCTCAGATGTGTGACGACAACGCATGGAGCTTGGCTCAGGCTGGTGTTGATAACAATAGCCCTGAGGCTGAGGCAGCAGCTGGTGGCATAAGCAAGCTGCGCAAGCACCCTACTCATAGTCCGGGGAGGCTTGGCCTGCCTGTGCTGCAGTTGTTGTTGGATCCAAACCTGGATTAAAATTTGGGGTGATTCAGCTTTGGGGGTTTGGGTGAGGCCCATTGTTGCGCAGTGATTGAACAATTCTGAATGTGGGACCCTAGAAGCAGGAGGGTCATGTTCAAGGAGACCAATGGGATTCTGTCTGTCTGAACTAGACCGTACTGGTCTAAGAAGGAGAATGCATCTTTGAACATATTTCTTGGAGATGAACCTCTTTTGAAAGTTCATCCTTCTGGCACACTATCTGTCGTGCTGAATGAATGGGTAAAGGTACACATGCTTTACAGAGCTAATGAGTTCTTTACAGTATTTTACAGCCTCCAAAGCCCTGAACAGGCAAAGGACAGCTTAGCATTGCTCATGTCACATTTGTTTTGCTTAACTGGGACCCATCGGTTGATGGAGTACAGATTTCATTTGTGATGGCAGAGGAAAGAACTCATGGTTATGGAACAGAAAAGCCTCAAAAGAGAATAAAGAGCGAGAAAGGTATTAATTACACCCTGGTAGTGGAAGATTGATTGTTTCTCGGTTTTTCTAAATGAGAAGCAGGACCAGGAGGCCAGAATTGGTTTTGCAAAACTTCAGTTAGGTTTTTGAACTTGCAGAATCCAACCACGGCTGATTCAGATCTGAGTTCCATTGTGCATGATCTTACAGGGTTGGATTATTTAAGAAAAAAGTTTCTATTTATGACCCATTTCTACACTTAACTCAAAGGGGGTGGATTTTCCAAAGACCTTATCAACCAACAGCTCCTATTAAGGAACCTACATAACAGGGTGAAGTTTTCCAAAGAGTTCTTTAAACACAAGACGAAAACACTGGGGAGCTGATCGTTCTGAAAGTATGGTGATTTATTCTGATGCCTAAATGGGAACACCTGGTCCTGGTTGTGGGCTCAGAGCAATGTTGAAAATCTGCCTCAGATATGTGTTTATTTCTGCCAGCATGAAATGAATTTCTCTGTATCGGATTTGCACTGTTTTTGCATGATGCTGCTTTAAGTCATCTTTGTGTTCCTTGTCTCAAATATAACATGCTACATTCTTCCTGCATATAAACCCCATTGGTTTCAGTGATATTAGAGAAATTTATTCAATGATATGAGAGAGGCAAGGGTAGGTGAGGCACTGGCTTTTATTGAAGCAACTTCTGCTCTTGCTTATAAAGAGGAGGGTGATGAATTGTTCTACTTAACTATCAAGGACAGGTCAAGAAGTAATGGCTTTAAGGAGATTTAGTTAAGAAATTTCTTTCTAATGTCTAAACTGTTGGGGTAGTTAAGCACTAGAACAAATTACCTAGGGAGATTGTGAAATCTGTCATTTCAGATTTTTAATAGGTTAGACAAACATCTCTCTGGGATGTTCTAACTCAGTGTTTCCCAACCACTGTGCCACGGTACACAGGTGTGCTATCAGGTCTGAGCAGGTGCACCACAAAATTTTTTGAAAAACTACTCAAAGAGCTCTGGATTGGCTCATGAATATTCATGAGTTCACTTGGAAGCTATATGGTGGTGTGCCTCAAATAAATTATAGGTAGCAAAGTGTGCCGCAGCAGAGAAAATGTTGGGAACCATCTAGCTAATGCTTAGTCCTGCCTCAGTGAACAGGTTGGCCTAGATGTCCTATCAAGGTCCCTTCCAGGCCTGCACTTCTGTCATTCTGTGAAACTCTTCCCTAACATTCACTTTCCCATATGAGCAGCTTATGTGTCACCCAAATGCATGCTGCTGTTCATTTGTTAGTGGACTGGGTTTGCAGGATCACATAGAAGAAGAGAGGGGTCTAGGACACAATCTTTGTAATGGAGATAAAAACAATGAGAGTCCTGTGGCACCTTGAAGACCAACAAATTTCTTCAGGCATAAGCTTTTGTAGGTTCCAACCCACTTCATCAGATGCATGAAGTGGAAACTACAGTTGAGACGTATATATATGCATGCTAGGATGGAGGAGTGCAAGTGTTAGCAAAGTCAATTCAATTAGGGTAGATGAGACCCAGTCGCACTAGTTGATTAAAAGGTGAGACCAAGTGAACAGGGACAATTACTTTTTGTTATGTGCTAACCATTCCGGGTCCCAGTTCAGACCCAGCCTGATTGTGTTAAGTTTGCAAATCAGCTCCAGCTCTGTAATTTCACACTGAAGTCTGTTTTTGAAATTATTTTGTTGAAGGATGGCAACTTTCAAGTCTCCCACTGAGCGTCTAGGAAGACTGAAGTGTTCTCCTACTGGTTTACGGATGTTGCCATTTTTGATGTCCAATTTACATCCACTTATTCTTTTGCTTAAGGACAGTCCAGTTTGACCACTGCATCTGGCAGAGGGGCATTGCTGGCAGATGATGGGATATACCACATTGGTGGATGTGCAGGTGAATGAGCCCCTGATGGTGTGGCTGATGTGACTGGGACCCATGACGGTGTTACTGCAGTCAATGTGCAGGCGGAGTTGGCAACAGGGTTTGTTGAAGGGATAGGTTCCTGGGTCGGTGTTCTTGTTGTATGGTTTTCAGTTGCTGGTGAGTATTCACTTCAGGTTAAGAGGCTGGCTGTAAGCAAGGATAGGGCTGCCTCCGAATGCTTGAGAGAGTGTGGGATCATGTTCTCAGACAGGTTGTAGACCTTGGATGATGTGTTGGGGGGATTTTAGCTGCGGGCTGTAGGTAACGGCCAGTGGTGTTCTGTTGTTTTCTTCGCCAGGTCTGTCCTGTGGTGGGTGACTCCTGGCCAGGGCTGTCCCTGGGGGGTACAGACCCCAGGACAATCGGCCTATGGGAGACCCCTGCCCCTGTGCTGGGGGGGACAGGCTGGCCCCACACTCTGGTGCTGCCTTTGAGCCGGGAGTGGTGCAGGCTGGTTGGCGGGCTGGGGTCTACTGTCCTGCCCCACCTCTTGGCCAGCCCTCCGCCCGCAGGGCTGAACAGCCGGCCCAGGGGAGGGACAGGAGAGCAGAGCCCAGTCTCCAGGCTGGCCTCATCCACCCTGGGCCGGCTGTTCCCTGTGCTGGGGGCAGGGATGAGCTGACCCAGAACGGAGGTCGGCTCCATGCACCTGCCCCCCATTCCCGGCTGCCAAAGGCAGCAAGGTGGGGGATAGCACAGCTGTGGAGGACCCTGGGTACATGACTGGCTCTGGAGATCTAGCTTATAATATAAAAATATTTAAGAATCCCTGCAGCCCTTTCCAATCTTTGGAGATGCTACATGGAGTTTCTTCTTCAGGTCTAGTATGATCTGGATAGCATCAAGTTATTAGCTGGTACCTCACCTGCCTTGTTTCTCTAATAACCTAGGATCAACATGGCTACAACAGTGCTGCAAACAATATTCAGCTACTAAATGATGTTCACTATGGACACTGCTGTATACATCAGTACATTAAATTACTTTTTCCCAGGTTCTAGCACTCTGAAGGATGTGGACTTTTTTAGATCATTTTTCAGCTTATTGGGTTGCTAACTTTGTTGTAAGACCAGTTACAACAATGGTGGTTTATAATAGCTTTTTCATAGCTTGTATTTGAAAGAGATAAAAGAACACAGTAAACACTAAAATACTAACCAAAACCCCATGAAAAATAAGAGGTTTTTTCACATTCCCATTCCGGCTTCAAAATGGTTATAAGAAAAGGAGAGAAATCAAATATTTCTAGGCAATGAATTCCCCAGCATGGGGTGGGATCATGAGCAAAAGTGTGACCGCCTAGTGCTTAATAGCTGACTTTCAAGACAACAGTGGTTCAAATCAGAGAATCTGTGTGCTTACCCTAGGGTGCAAAATGAATCAGTGAAAAAACAGTGTTTAAAGCATGGAAACGTTGCTGTGTATGAATAGCTGTATTCTTGTACCAACAATTGTGAAACTCTGTAGAAAGCCTACAGGAACCTTTAACAACATGGCTGCAATTATTACAATATGTGGGGAGATAATCAGAAAATTATAAAGCAGGCTTCACTGGCAATGCTAGCGAGCATAGCAGTGCCTGAGGGTAAGGCAGTCATCGGCTTTATGCTGCTGTTTGTGCATCATAGGATGTGTATGAGCTGAGTGACTGCTCACCTGTGAAAGTGTTGGGTTCTGTTTTTCTGGGCTCTGGCATAGTTGTTAGTGATATATACTGTGCACTTACCCCCATGAACAAGTTTATACTTAAGATGAAATAATATCATATGTTCAGGGCTGGTCTAGCCATAGAGGTGACCCAGGCGGTCACTTAGGCCACAAGACAGTAGGGGTGCCGGGCTGGTGCCGGGGTGCCGGGCTGGTGCCAGTGAGCCTGTTTTACGTTTCCCGTCCTGCTGTGCACAGGCACATTGTCCAGGTTGGAGCAAGGCAGGAAGCTATTTTGGTTGGCTCTGCTCCCCTGAAAAGGTAAGTGGGGGCCCTAAGAGAGGTGGGAATGAGGAAGGAGGGGCAGTGGCCCCTTGGCCAGCTTGTAGCCCACTGGCTCGGGGCTGGCCCGTGGCTCAGTCTGAGTGGCCTGTGGGCTGCTACTCAGCCCCGTGGTCCGGCGCAGCTCGGCCCAGCCCTCCAACCAGGCCCGCCACGTGGCTCGGTGTGCGGCTTGGGAGGGAGGATCCGCATGACCTGGGCCACCACCGGGGGAGGCGCCAAAAACCTTGGGCTGGCCCTGCGTAGCCTGCGAATGCACAGGGCTCTGTGAAGTCGCTAATGGAGGAACAGGATCTATTCTGGAGTTCCTGAACGTGTTGCAACTTTTCAGTTTTTAAGCAAAGCTTACTGCCAGGAGGGTGCTGCAGAACAAGTCATGCTTAAGAGGGGCAGCTGCCACAGCTGTTATGCAGATATAAATTTTCTCCCCCAAGTCTGTACATGGGGCGTAGTTCTCACACTTCTACTGTCAAACTTTCCATGATGGTTTTCTTAGTCACCAGGGTCTGAACATCTGATGCTAAATAAAACAGGTTATAGACTCACTGGATCTTCACCAGTGAGGTAAATGCCTCAGAGGGCTGGGGAGGCACCATTTGGAAAAGCATCCAGAAATCTGATGATGGTCCTCCACTGGCCAGAACTGAGTGCATCTTTTAAATTGCGCATTATAAAATGGCCATAGAAAATTGGCATTAAAATTTACCACCCAAGGCATCAAAATCTATTTTTTCAACCCATGCCAGGCTGGAAGAGAGGGATTCCCCTAACAAACACCCTCCTGCTCCACTTACCAGCTAGCTAATAACAATGTTATACCAATTTAGTCATTGGTTGGCAATGACTGGGGTGAACTGGACTCACTAAGAAGTAAGGAGAGCAAACAAGGAGTCTGGTGGCATGTAAAAGACTAACACATTTAAGCCATATCAGATTGCTTCTCAGCTGGGGGGGAAATGGGATAGATGTTTGCTTGATGTTGTGGGCTCTCCCTTACAAGCAGTATCTGATTAGCAATCAGCTCTATGTTTTAACAACTACTGGGCTGGTCAAATAGCGCTTGGTTCTTAGTCAGGCTCTTACAGTGTCTTGTTATTTTACATGACCATTATACCTGAAATCACAGATAATCAGGCGGTCTAAGTATGAATGCTTAGACCTGGAGTGTGGGAAGGTAACCATGTTTCGTGGAGAGTAGACACTTCCAGGCTGCATCAGTTTAAGGTCCCCCATTGAGACCTAAAATCCCAGAAGTCACGGCATACACAGCGTGGAGGAGACTATATCCACCACAAAGGTGATTGAGTGAAGAACAACGTGACCAACAGCTGGAGGGATGAGCAAGGTGCTCTTTGTCCCCCTTTTCCCTGGAAAGTGAACTCTTGTGAAAGCACCTTTGAACTGTGGGTCTCCCTTCAGTACAGACAAGGAGCACCAGAAGGTGAGTGAGGTATGGAGAAGGGATACAAGCACAGTAAAGGAATGTTTGTTTTTTGAACAAACAAGGAATCTAGCAGCACTTTTAAAGACTAACAAATTTATTATCTCACTGTGTTTTAGTGACTTTGATCCAGAATGCTAAATTTGTGACTGGGAAACTTGTATAAATATTTACTAGTAGGCCAAGACTTTTAAAATGCTTTATTTGCCAGGCTCAGTATCTCACATCATCACTACCTTGAGAGGTAATTATCTTGGATATTTTCTGTACTAAAAGCTTTTCATGTTTTAATTAATTTTTTAAAGAGTATTAGAATGGCACTACTGGATAACGGCCATTTAGCCCAGTAACCTGTTTTCTGAGAGTGGCCAGTGCCAGGTGCTTCAGAGGGAATGACTGAACAGGGAGTCATGGAGCTCTCCATCTCTTGACATCTAGTCCCACCTTCTGGCAAAAGGAGACTAGGAACATTTCAGAGCATGGTGTTGCAGCCATCCCAGTGTTATGGGAAAAATGCTTGTTTTAAACCTACTGCCCATTAATTTCATTGGGGATACCTAATTCTTGTGTTACATGAAATATTAAATAGCATTTCCTTATTCATTTTCTCTAGACTAGTCACAATTTTATAGACCTCTGTATCTATCCTTAGTCATTTCTTTTCCAAATTGAAGAGTCTCAGTTTTATTAAGCTCTTCTCAAATGGAAGCTGTGACTACCCTAATCATTTTAATTGCCTTTCAATGTAGTTTTCCAATTCAAGGGGTGTGTGTGTGTGTGTGTGTGTGTGAGAGAGAGAGAGAGAGAGAGAGAGAATGAATACACCTTCCTGAGGACTTTAATAATTCAGTCAGAGATTAGAGATTTATTACAGGAGTGAGCAGGTGAGGTTTTATGTCCTGCACTGTGCAGGAGGCCAGACCATCATATTGGACCTTTCTGACTTCAGAGTCTATCTTTTTCTTGAGTGGTAACAGCTAAGTTAGACCCCATTCTTTTATATATATCATTGGGTTTCTGTTTTCAAATATGCATCACTTTGTGTTTATCAACACTGAATTTCAACTGCCATTTTGTTGTGCAGTCATCTAGTTTTGTAAGATCCTTTTGTAATACTCTTCACAGTCTGGTTTGGATTTAATAATCCAAATAAAATACTACTCCGATTTAATCTAGAGTAATTTTATACCATCTGTAAAACTTCCTGCCCTTTTACCTGATCATTTATGAATATGTTGAATGGTATTGGCCCCAGACCAGTAGCCACCTTTGTGTGATAATCTAGGAAAACGGTTATTCATGAACCACTTTTCTGTTTTTACTATGCCGCCATAAAGCCTTGCTTCACCACCACAGGCTCACACTTCACTGGCCCTCACACCCCCCTGATTTCAATCCCTGGGGAGAACCCTGCTGGAAGATGACAGTGAAACAACTAATAATATTGACTTGCTATGGGGATAGATGTTTTCAAGGCTGTAATGTGATGCTGAGAATTAAGGATAGTAAATACACATCCATTTACAGGCCTACACGTGACAGTGATGATGAAGAGGATGATGAGAAGAAGGGACGAGGCTGCTCCCTTCAGTACCAGCATGCCATGGTGCGAGTCCTGACACAGTTTGTAGCAGAGTCCTCTGATTTTGGAGGGCAGCTGACCTACATGCTGGGCTCTGAGTGGCAGTTTGACATCACGGATCTTGTGACTGATTTCATGAAGGTAGAAGAGCCTAAAATTGCTAAGTTACAGGATGGACGGGTTCTGGTTGGTCGTGAACATGGAATAACCACAGTTCAGGTATGGCTTAAAATGTATATTTATATATTTCAACAGGGAGAATTTAGGGCAAGAGCAGTTGATCGGTCAAAACTGTTGTGTCTGCAGGCAGATAACACAGAAGGCTGAAATTGTTTCATTTCTTGTCTTATGTACAGCAGCATCATGCAGTTTGAGTCATTTATGTACCTAACCATGCAGATAGGCAACTAATGGCATTTTCAAAAGCACCTAAGCAGTTTTGACACTGAAGTTCTTTGAAAATGCCATTTGAAACCTATCTTTACCTGTTGGTGCCTAAATGGCTTTGAAAATGTATTGTGTGTTTACAAAGTGGTTGAGGGAATGCAAAAATGAGTTAAAAGCTCACAAAATGTTTCTCTTTGTAGTTGCTTACATAACCTCCTATTCCCATCCTTGTATACAAAGTCTGTGTTTTGGAGCTAAAGAAAAAAAGGACACTGGCACTCTGGCTCTGCTCCAACACTCAGAAGGACTTCCATAGCTTCCAGTAGGCATTAAAATCAGTGTCGCTGGGCTAGATTTTCATGATATTTATGCACCTTAAAAGGTGAAGATAGACATGAGCTGGGATTTAGAAAAGCACCTCAACTGCTTAGGTAACTAACCTGCATTGAAAGTCAGTGGGTGTTAAGTGCATAATTCACTCAGGCCAGTGGTTTTCAATAAACCAAGGATTCCTGTGGTGCTTAAAGACTAACATTTATTTTTTACATGATCTTTCATGGGAGAAAATCCCACTTCATCAGACGCTTAGAAGATGGGGGAATTTACAGAATGGAATGAAAATAAATTCAGGGGAGTGTAAAACAACAAATCAGAGCAGTTGTTAAGGTTCAAACCCTGGGAAGGCTGAAGTCAAGTTACCCGTTGTAAAGGGGAAAGAACCCATAGTCTCAATTTAATCCTGCATTTGCACAATCTAACATGCATATTAATTCCAGTTCAGCTGGCTCTCAAGCCTTGATGTCCCAGTGATATCCTTGAGTATGGTCAGTACCAAATCATTTATAGAGTGATTAGAAAGGTGGAAGTGCTCAGCAACTGGTTTTTCTGTTTTGTGATTACTGATGTCAGTTTTGTGTTCATTTATTTTTTTTTGCACAGGGATCATCCTGTTTGTCTATCGCCGTATACATTGGACAAATAGGACAATCCCTGCGCAAAAGAATAAATGAACACAAAACTGACATCAGTAATCGCAAAACAGAAAAACCAGTTGCTGAGCACTTCCACCTTTCTAATCACTCTATGGCTATGTCTACACAGCACTTTTATTTCAAAATAAAAGAAATTTCGTCTACATGACATTTTCTTATTTTGGAAAGATGGATCCCATCCTTTCGAAATAAGAACCATTGTTTCAAAACGGGTTAAACCCTGATTGTTTAGAACCGGCTGTTATTTCAAAATGGTTATTTCAAAATAAGGCCGTTTGGACCTGTTGTTTTGAAACACCAGGTCCAAATGGCCTTATTTTGAAATAACCATTTCAAAATAACAGCCGTTTCAAAATCCTTATTTCAAAATAACGATGTGTGTGTAGACATAGCCTATAAATGATTTGTAACTGACCGTACTCAAGGATATCACTGGGACATCAAGGCTTGAGAGCCAGCTGAACTGGAATTAATATGCATGTTAGATTGTGCAAATGCAGGATTAAGTTGAGACTATGGGTTCTTTTCCCATTACAACGGGTAACTTGACTTCAGCCTTCCCAGGGTTTGAACCTTAACAACTGCTCTGATTTGTTTTACACTCCCCTGCACCTATTTTCATTTCATTCTGTACGTTCCCCCATCTTCTAAGCATCCGATGAAGTGGGATTTTCTCCCATGAAAGCTCATGCGAAAAATAAATCTGTTAGTCTTTAAGTGCCACAGGACCCCTTGGGTTTTTTTGCTGTCCCTTTGAAACAGTGGTTCTCAATCTTTTACAAGTTGTGACACACTTGGTGGTATGTCGCAATCCTACAGGCCATAGCAGCCATCTCTCCAGCTCACAGAAACGTGTCCTGACATAGTGGTTGAGAACCACAGCCTTGGACTTTTGTTATTCTCTGTAGCATGTTTAAGCCCCTGCATAGGTTTGGAAATCTGGAACTGTCTGTCTGAAGAGGCCAGCCCAGTTGCACTGCTCCAGATATTATATTCTGCAACCAGTGGAGAGTGTGTTTTTGATCTGTCAAATTAGAGTATCAGTCACTAGCACGCAGTGTAATTACATTAATAGGAGTTTTTACAGAAATTGTAAATGTAACTTTTAAAAAATCAAAAACATTCAGTTCAGGTCATTAATCTCCATTCCATACCCATACTGCACCAGGATGAGGCTGTAGCTGGAAAACAATGACATGTTTTATTAAACTGTTTTTGGTAGCTGTAGTAATTAAATGTCACATGAATGTAACATTTTTGGGAAACATCAATTATAGCTTTAAATGAATGCAACGAACACAGGAGTGAACTGAAAGCAGGTGGATTTGCTCTCTGCAGGTTCTGTCCCCTCTCTCTGATTCCATCTTGGCTGAGAAGACAGTAATAGTGCTCGACGACCGTGTAACAATCACAGACCTGGGAGTGCAACTAGTTGCTGGCTTGTCTTTGTCTTTACAAATCAGCAAAGGAAATAAGAGAGCGATTGTTTCTACAGCATCTGCTTGTGACATTCTTCATACGCCAAAGCAGGTATTGGTAATTATCATCAATGGGTTTGCTTACTGTGTTTGCTTGGGAAGGCCTACGGTGTAGCTATGCATGTTCGAACGCAATACCACACAGGCAGCTTAAGACAGTTCCTATAATACTTTATACTACTCCCATCCAGATGCTTGCCATGCATCTAAGACAAGACTCTCAGCAGTGCATGTTGCTTGTGGTAACTGGCTGAGCATAAAGCTCCTTCCAGAGGAGCACAGCCTGCGGAGGAAGAGGCGTGTGCTGTGGAAGGATCCTTGCTACTTCGGGAGGGGTAAGAGTCCCATCTCTGCACCTTGTTCTCCCTTGAATTGGCCCAGGACATGGGAAGCTCTTCTTTCCATGTGAGCATCTCCCTGATTTGTATGGCTGAAATCTCTGATGGTTTGTGTGCTTTCTACGGGTTCAACCCCTCCAGTCTGTAAGCAGGCTAAGCTAGTAAACTTTTGATCAAGTGCATATATTCATTCAAATGGGAGAGAGCAGATTTGTCCACCATTCTCATGCTGACCTTGTTGTTTTTCTTACAGATTAAGGAGTTGTGTGGCACTTTAAGACTAACATTTATTTTTTGCATGAGCTTTCGTTGGAGAAGATCCCACTTCCTCAGATGCTTCGAAGCGGGATCTTCTCCCACGAAAGCTCATGCAAAAAATAAATCTGTCAGTCTTAAAGTGCCACACAACTCCTTGTTGTTTTTTTACTGGACTAGACTAACACGGCTATCCCTTTTGAAATTGACAAGATGCAAGGCACTTAATCTGTAAGTCCTCCCAATAGTGAAAATGAAACTAGTAGGGTGTATAACTCATTGCAAGACAGTGGTAAAATCTGGTTCTACTGAAGCAGGCAAGATTTAGCCCTTTAACCACAGCAGTTATTTTTTGCTAGTGTGGTATATAAACAGTGCAGTTATATAGCAAGATTAATGCTGTTATGAAAACCACCGAGTATGATTAAACTATCCTTACAAAGTAAGCAACAGCACATTCCTGTGGTTTCTGAAAGAGACCACAGGCCTTTCCCATACCATTACATATGTAGAAATACTATGACAGAAAAATTGCAAAACATTCCATTCAAGTCTGCTTCATAATATATTCTTTTAAAATAAGATGAGTATGAATGCAAGACAGTATATTACACATATTGCTAAAAGACAAGTAGCATTTTAAAAATGGCACCCATTTTATGACATTTTTCTAAATTTCTTAAATCATAATTTTGGAAGCCTGATGGTTTTCAGTGGGTTTAGTATCCAGAAAGAACTGTGGGCAGCATTTTGCAAGCACATTTTATTAGAGGTCAGTTTGTTTAATTTCAAGTAAAAATTAGTTTATAAATTATGTACAGCACACAAAATTCTAGGTGAGGAAAGGTGAGTTAAAGAATTTTTGCAGACAAAGTTACACTGTATTGCTTTTATCACTGGTGTCAAACACGTGTAAGAACTGAAAGACCTAAAGTGCATTGCCTTATCTTTTACACTGTTGTTTTCTCCTCCTTACAGGAAGCCATAGTCAGTGCTTGGATTTTATTCAGTGATGGCTCTGTGACACCTTTAGATATTTATGACTCCAAAGATTTTTCTGTTACGGTCACTTCACTGGATGAGATGGTGGTGTCTGCCCAGCAAAACCTTCAGTCAAGGTGGCCTCTGGTAGTTGCAGAGGGTGATGGACAAGGATCCCTGATTAAAATTGAAATGCTCATCAGTGAACCTTGTCAGAAGACAAAGCGAAAGAGCATTCTGGCTGTTGGGAAAGGAAACGTCAAGGTGAAATTTGGTCAGAAAGATTCTGACCATCAAGGAAGTACCAATGACATTGATGATGTAGAGAGAGAGTTTAACAATCACGTCAGCAACACTATAGAAAAGACAGCAGAACAGGAAAGGGCAGTGCAAGAATGGGCCAAACATGGAGCCTCCATTAATCATGAAGATAATGCCAACAAAAGCACAACTTCCAGGTCCCCTGTTGACCAGAAAAAGGTTTATGAAGATGGCCAGCTCCAAAATAATCCTACTGCTTTGGCAAGTTATCCTACCCAAGTAGAGGCACCAGGGCAAAATAGTCCCAATGACCTTGCATTGACTTCCAGAGGGTTAACTGATTTGGAGATTGGCATGTATGCTCTGCTGTGTGTTTTCTGCCTAGCAATTTTGGTCTTCTTAATTAACTGTGTGGCATTTGCTTGGAAATACAGGCACAAAAGGTTTGCTGTAAGCGAGCAAGGCAACATCCCACATTCTCATGACTGGGTTTGGCTTGGAAATGAGATTGAACTCTTGGAAAACCCAGTTGACATTTCACTCCCATCAGAGGAGTGCACTACCATGATGGACAGAGGGATGCAGTTTGAAGAAAGTAACTTTCTCCTTAATGGGAGCTCTCAGAGGAATCTGCATAATCAGATCCTCAGATCTTGTGAGTATGCTTGTGAGAAAGAAGTTAAAAGTGAACCTATAAATCCTGGGCCAAAACGCAAGCGGGTCAAGTTCACGTCGTATACCACGATACTGCCAGAGGAGGGAGGTCCCTACACCAATTCAATTCTATTTGACAGTGACGATAATATTAAATGGGTATGTCAAGATATGAATCTTGGTGATTCCAAGGAACTTAGAGACTATATGGAAAGACTGCAAGACAATATGTAAAATACTTTCTTATATTTGTATTCACCTTTATGCCTTCTGTTACATGGCCGGTGGAGCAGTCGGTCCAGTCAGCAATAGGAGGTTAGAGAAGAGTCTAACTTTTGGCGGTCCCGAGGTGATAACTGCGTGTCATCTTGAGGATACAAGAGGCTGGCTGAGTTAATCCTGTTTCACTATAAACCAGAATGTGGCCCTACAACACCTACAGGTAGATGTTGGAGGTGTCACACATGATGGCTGTTTTCATAAACTGCCTGGTACTAGCTAAATGCTAATACAATTACGCTCAGACTCAGAGGAGACTACATTGGTTTGTCAACTCATGATAAACAGGGATTCGGAAAACAAAGGATTTTTGGTTGATTTTTCTAGTTGTCATTCTTTGTAAAGCACAGTGGATACTTCTTGCTAACAGCCTGAAACTAGGTTGATTTTTAAAAGAGATCTGAATGAATCTGTCCAGTTTTATTTGCCTACAAGCATTCAGCCAAGTGGTCTTGTTATTTTTTACACATACAAAGCCCCATAGGTGGTTAATTACTTCTTCTCTGTATTGTTTATGAAGACTGATTGATTTAGGGAACACTAAATATTTTCTTTGGCGGTTTTTTTTTTCCTTTTGGTTGTACCAAAGTGTACCACAGTATAGTTACAATTATTCAGGTTTTCTGTTCATGTGCATTAGTCCTAAAGGATACCTCTTCATCACTGGTTCTTTCTCCTTCCCCTGCAAATCTTTAATATTTGAAATGTAGAAATGTATTAGAAATCTTACACTGAAAAAGGATTGTATCTTCTTACAGGGACCTGTATATACAATAATAAACCCTGGAAAATAAAAATCAAGTCACAGACCTGGGTCTATTTTTGTCATTGACAATATGAAAAGTACCTTGTATGCATTTTAAAAGAATGCATGGAAATTTTTTGTGGGCTACATGTGTTATCACAACACTAATGCAAATGTGGTATTGAGATGCATAGAATAGGATGCAAACTGAATGGGAAATAAGCAGACTCAGAAGTGGTATTAACTATGCACTAAGAAAACCATAGTGATAATACAGTTTAACAGTACATAGACATCCATTTACAATGGCTGGTACATATGCACCCTGTCTAAAAGCCATCTCTAATCATATATCTGGCATGGAGAAAATCTTTATAAGTTCCATAACAAAAGAAAACACTGGGCACAACCGCATAAAATGACTATTTTTCCTGTCAAGTTTGGAAATAGTAATGCTGGAAAGTCAATGCTTCCATTTCAAACATAACCTGCATTTTTGAAGTACGATTGAAAGGTTTTGAAAATTTATTTCAAACAAACATTTATACATGAAAAGCAAAAACTGCAGTGGAGTCATCATGCAAAAAATGTAATTAGCACCTGATCCAAATGTAACTGTGTTGTCCCCCAGATCTCCCAAAATGAACATAATAGTACTTGAGCATGAGTTCAGACTTACCACATATCTTAGCAAACTAAAGCTCAAGACATTTAACAGTCTCCTCTTCTCCAGTTGAGCAAGAGCTGCTAGAGGCCATGACTGCTAGTATGAACTTGACTATTTAAACAAGAAAATCTTTTCAAATTGAGATTCTTCTGCATTTACCTGGCACACAAATTATCTGCTTTGACCCCAGTTCAGCAAAGTGCTTATTATATATCCATATTCAACAAAATACTTAAGCACGTTCTTACATTTTTTGGGATCAGTGGTTATGTCTACACTGGAGGTTTAAGTCGACTTAAGCAACTCCAGGGCCACATTCAAAGTCAACTTAAGCCAGGGAACACACACAGGTGACTTAGTAAAGTCAACTTCATTGAGCTCTGTAGTGTAAAGATAGCCAATGACATTAAGTACCTTGCTGATTCAGGACCAATATGCTAATAGTTGACAGGAGTCAGAAGCAATGTGACATGTTGTGGCCACATGAAGAAAAGGAGATGTCACATGTAGGGTGTTTCATCCCCATTCCCCACAAACTATCTATAAAAGGGGGTGGTCCAGTGAATACGTTGATTTTTCTTGACAACTTCAGAACCAGGGAGTGCCCGACCTGCATCTCTGGTAAATCAGAGTGGTTAGCAACACCAGCTGAATGTCAGGAGAACACTGACGAAAGGGTTTGTTTCCAACTGTACAGAACTATTATATTTCATTTGGACATTATAGCCTAGCTCCATATGGTTCGTCTATACACCCTTTCTGACTTAAATACAAAGTTGGGAAAAGAGTCCCCCTTTCCCAGTTCTCTTAATGTAGAATGATACACATTCAGAATAGTACCAGCAGCTGTTAGCTCATACTGGGGAATATACAGGAAAAATCTTCCAGCTATATGATTCAGTAGAAAGACTATATTATATAATAGGGTAAAAGCTGTACTCCAAGGTGAGTGCATCATGAATGTGCAAATATTCACAGTGGATATACTCCTTTTTGAAATACATATTGTATGCACTACCTTGAAATATGCTGTATAGTATATAGTGAAATTTATACACTAACTACTGAATCTACAACGCTGAATCTGTATTCAGCATGCCCAACGTCTTTAGTAAGTCTTAGATGTATAACATAATGAAACCTGTACAAAATTAACTGGAAGTTAAGACAATGAAAGATGAGTTTCAGTGCTGGGCACTTTATATACCAATTAAGTTATTCAAGCCTCAGTTTACAGCAAGAAACATGCCATTTTTTAACGAAGTTCATTTGCTATAGGATGAGTTCAGAACTAAGACTTCTCTCCCCAGCCAGGAAGCACTTGAAGTGACAGTGTGAAACCTGAGAAGTCTCAAGATAAGAATCACATGACAACCTGTTGCTTTCTCACACAAAAAAGAAAGTGATGGGCTGTGTGTGGCGTGATAGCTGGAACAATTGTGCGCACTATCTTGGCAAACCAAGAACATGGGGAGTTGTACTCCTTGGGCACCCACTGTCTAGACTGGGGTGGATTTTCAAGTTTTGATACAATGGCCACCTGGTCCTTTGTATGATATGTCTGCTCACACAATTGTTGCCATACTGAGACACCATGGGCACTGCAGGGGCTAAAGTGCAAAGGGTCTGTGCACAGGTCCATAGTTTTAGTAAGTATACTCCTATAGTTGTATGAAATATACTTGTAGCTTTGGGAAATGGGTTTGAGGTTAAATCAATGGCTATGCATTTCCTAATGCAAATTATGGGCAAGATTCTTATTTCTGCTATGCTAGTGTGACTTTAATAATTATTTTGTATTTATAAGATTTCTGGGGTGCAGATAAGTATTAATCAGACATTTTTAGCCCCATTTTGGAGATGGGGAACTGAGGCAGACAGCTTTCATGACTTGTGCAAGGTCCATGGCAAAGCTAAAACTATAATGCAGATTTCCTATGGTCCCGTATGGTACTTTTAAGCACAACAGCATCCTTCCTTGCATAGTCAATACAGCCACTGAGAGCACCATGACTTATGTGATCCAATGCTTCTCTCACTGAGCTCAATTAAAATAGATTTGGATCCATAATGCAAAAGTGGCAATGCCCAAGGGTGAACTGTGTTTGCACCTAACAAGCTCCATCACCAGTGCTTAATTTATTAGAACGCCTTTATTTCTAATGCAGTGAAACTTACCTGATAGTGAGCAGATGTCTAGGGCGTAATCCAGGATCTCCAAAGTGGCTGGATGATGAACTTTAATGGAATTTTGGCAGGTAATTCCCATCCGTCCCACGGGGGGGATCACAGCAATAGAAAAGATGACATTTTCAGAACGGACATGTTGTCCTGAATGCTATTTTCAGGGAGTTACTTTGGGTCTTATGCCAAGTAGCATCTTATTAAACAAGGAGACTGTAGGGAGACAACTCAGGTGATAGGGTTCTATTCAATGCCAGTTAGCATTTCAGCACATAGACCTATAGCTGTAGGCAAACAGTTTGTATCTCACTCCAGGATCTACAGTTGTTTCTCACAAATACTTCGATCAAATGACAAAAATCAACTTACCCCTCCAATGCATCTACCAAATATGATCTTTATAGCCACTTCAGTTACCTGATGGGGTTGCTGTTGATAAAGGATTGACTTGACCCAGGAGGTCCTTTTCAGTCCTGTATACAAGAGACAAAAATGGCATGGATCAATAAACTACTGGATAACAAATAGGATACAATTGGGACCTGGTTTTCAATTGCGGCTGTGTCTGAAAAATGTGCCCTTGGAGTTTATCAGCAGAAGGAGCTGTAGGGTGATATTTGTGAAATGTTTAGTGAACACTGATGCAAATGAAACTTCTACTAGTGTCACCAGGACTTGTGATTGAGTCAGGACTGCATGATGCTATTATACCAGAAAAGGATAGATATCTACTGATCAGATCTCAGGCATAAATAGCTTGGTGTGTCATTATACAACACAAACAACAAACCCTGCTATTTCCAATCAATAGCACCTTCTAGCCTGCAGCAAGTACAGGCAGAAATGGTGCTTTGAGTTTATAAATGGTGGCATACTATCTAGTGTTTATGAAACCTGGAGTTTTTGCTTTGTGAAAATTAGATTGCGATGAGCAAAACTACCCATTCTGTAAACTTCTGGCCTTCCAAGATTTTACCAAAGCCATGCTGTTACTTTCTGAATAAAAATCTAAGTTTTTATCTGGTGTTCACTAGGCACTATACCATAATTTTAACTTATTGTAGGCAAAAAAATAGAGTTGTTGCATTGAATCTTAAGACACCTCTGCTAAAATGTGAAGGGAGGAAAATGATTTTCTGCAAGATTCATTGATTTATGTGACTTTAGATGAAAAATTAGGGTTGTCTACCCTCAAGCCAAATATGGACGACATCGTCAGTACAGCGCAGAGGAGTTCCATTTTCAGTCTCTGCCTTCCCAACAGCATATGTATATATTTCCATACTTATTAAATACAATACATGCTAGAAGACACCAGGTAGTCATTTTCAGTACAGAGCCAAACTCATTAACATCACTGAAAATTTGACCTTGTAGAAACTGAGTAAGGAGCTCAAGGTTTAAGCCCACCGACTTGAGTTGAGGTCAGTAATGGACAACATGGACCCTGCACAGCAAAACAGTGGCGGCATACCCAGTGCTGTAGACTAAAAAGAGTGTTGTCCATAGGACTTTCTTTTCCTCCAGCCCATGGTACTAGTTTATATAGTATACATAAAATAAAAGCTTCACTCTGGATTAGGGGTCTTAAACTCAAGTCCCCATAAGGGCCACTTGAGGATGAGTACGTTAGTCCAAGGGCCGCACCACTGAAACCTTTTCATATAACAATTAGTGTTGCCGTGGGCCGCAGGAAATAGCTTTAGGGGCCGCGTGTCTGAGACCCTTGTTGTGGAAGGATGAAATCCTGATCTCACTCAAGGAAAAGACAAAGCTCACTGACTTTTTAATGACCTGAATTTTATTTATTATACTGTGTCCCCTAATATACTTCAATTTCAGTTACTTCCTGTGCTCAGATACAATGGTGATGGGCAGGCTTTACAGAAAATCCTAAACTAAATAGGTAGGATGAAATATTGGCCCCCATTGAAGTCAATGGGAGATTTATCATTGGCTTCAGTTGGACCAAAATTTTACCCATTAAGTATATTTTGCTCATTTCATTTTAGCCAAACAACAGATCTCTGAGCCAACAGCACAGTTCTATTATTTGAGGGTTGATCCTGAATGCCCCGTAAGCATGTGTGTGTGTGAATATGACATTATATATGCACAATGCTTAACTGTAGTAACTTGTTCAAGTGCATGCTACTCCTATAGTCACTTGTTGTATAACTGCATTGCAATACAACATAAATATACAAACTTATTTTGCAACGTTTGCTTTTTATAGAATGGAACTCTGATTTTTCATTTTGAGGGATATATAGCATGAAAACAAACCCATTAAAATGCACATTAGAAATTGTGATTGAAGGGTGAGCGAAACAGTTTGCTTCTTATTAACACAAAGGTCTAGCTTAAAGTTTCCCACTTACCAATCATGTTTCCCACCTAACACCTCAAAGTAGTATTTAAGTGGAGCTCAGTAGCGTTGACATCTTGTACCAATTCTCTGCCCAAAAGTGAATTTCACCTATTGAGAATCAGGTATTTTAAAAGGGCCAATGCTAAATTAATGTGTTAGTTGTTTGAAAAGCCTGGCAGACTCCCAACATGAACACTGCTTGTAATATGTGCAAGGTGGCATTATTATCCATTATGAATCAACTCGGTTTTACAATATTCAAATATATGTAACAGATACCAGCTAAACAGATGCCATTTAAAACATCAAAGGCTATAGAGCAACCTTTCACTTCAGAGAAAAAATATTCCTCTCTCAATGGAAATTAATTTTGCCAACATGCTTTAGTTTATTTCCAAAAGCTGATTTAACAGTATGTTGGACTTCCACAATTTAATTCAAATTTTGGAGTACAGTGAAAGTCCGGACCTAAATATCCAGGTGGTGGGGAGTGGCAAAGGGGTAAATTGAGTTCAGATGTTTAGCTATTTTCAGGGAATAAAATTACAAAGATAAATCTTGTTTGTCTAGTTCTAGCTAGTTAGTACCTCCCTTTGGCTTTTATGCATTGGGTGGAAGTGCCAATTTTCATGCCAGCTATCGCAAACAAGGTTAGTTGCTATGCTTCTGGTGTAGCCATACTTCTTGTGTGAGATGCATCTGTTACAAGTGGTTTGAAGACCTAATACGCAGGTCTAATAGCACAAGACCTGATTGAAATAGTGTGCAAGAGAACATGTTGGGTGATATTCTGTGAAGCTGAAAATTCCCCAGTAACTCAATTTTATTGGCAGACTATATGGCTTGTTTCTTGGAGAAGCTTACCGGGGTCAGAGGGGATTATAAAGATGTGGGGCTGGGGGGGTCAGTTAGGCACTACTAGTCTGATTCAAAACCCACAGAAGTTAATGCAAATCTGTCCATTCACTTCAGTGGCCTTTACGTTAGGTCCAGAACAGACCAGATCATCTGCCATTTTTAATGGGATGGGCACGGTGGTTGCAGCGCCAGATTCTGCCATCCTTATTCATCTTGAGTCATACCTTCTTCCACGAACAGTCCCACTTGTTTCAATACGGAGTGAGATGTTACTCGAAGGTGGCAGAATTTGCCCGAAGGAAAGATGCACCAGAGGGGAACCACACCAGTGAAATGTTGGCACGCTGCAATCCCACCTCACCCCTTCTCATGAGACAAAGGGTGGGGGAGGGCAGCAGGGAAGAGCCAGGGAACTACAACTCTACAGCTTTTCCTATGTCTGCACAGCCCAGACACCAAGTTAAAAACCCCAGAGGAGCAGCATTAAATATGCCTCTGGGGTCAGTGGAGATGTCACACGAGTCTCACCTTGGGAGCCACTGACTGCACAGCAAAGGGGCTCTGCCAGGTTGCCTGAGCCGAGTGTGGAGAGAAAGCCTTTTCCACTCCTAGCCTCCAGAGCCTGCCAGCAAGTGTCCTCTTTGGCCTCCAAGTTGACATGGTCACCTCCATCTCCTTTCCCACGCTTGTGGGCCTGGTGCAGGTGTCGGTGGTGCAGCTGCTCAAGGGTGATGGGACTTTTGGGTGAAGTGTTATTTGTCTGACATATCTGCTGAGTGCCAATGGTTTGCTCCATGCTCTGCAGGCATGGGGGCAGATCTGCTCTGTGCCTTAAAAGGCCTTTGCACTGGAGGGCAGAACATAGGCTATGTCCACCCTAACAAATTAGTTCAAATTACAGAGCCTTAATCTGAACTAATTTGAACCCTGTCTACACTAGGCGTTGCCTAGTTCAAACTAAGAAAAGCTTAGTTCAAACTAACTGCTTACTTCAAACTAATCTGCATATTCAGTTCAAACTCGCACAATGTAGACATGCTAGTTCAAACCAAATAAGTTGAAACTAGTGGTTATTTCAAACTAAGCATGTTTTTTTTAGTTCAAACGAACTGCACGTTTTTTTAGTTTGAACTAAAAAAAAAAAGTGTGGCTAGTTCCAACTAACAAAAACATGCTTAGTTTGAACTAACTTTTGAGCTACTTAGTTTGGACTAACCAAGTCCAAACTAAGATTTTAGGTGTGGACATAGCCATAGGCACCAAGGCCATTTACTTCCCTTGAAATTTCCACTGCTATTTTAGTCTCATTTCGACATGCAAGTAAGTTTTGGACTCAAGTCTTGTTACATGAAAACTTACTTTGCAACGGGGTCATTCCCAGAGGGCCACTCAACACTTACTAAGAAGCAAGAGAATTGGGGTTAATGGGCCATCCTGTCTATCTTTTCACAGGCAACAGATGATGCCAGAGGAGTCACTGAATGATGAAACAGTCCATAACAGACAATTATGCACTAACATGTGCAACTCTGCCCATCAATATGCCACCAGTGCCTCATAAATACAGGCTGACTCAAAGCCAATTCAGTTATTTTCTAAATCATTTTCACAAGGGAATAAACTGAGAGTTAAATGAAAATATAGGGTCACTCACAGGCCTGACTTCTGGAGCTTACATGACACCAAAGCCCAAACAGTGAGATTCTTTATTTAGCACAGTAGCCCCAGGGAAGAAATATAGAGCATAGATTAGAATCAGAGTTTGTGGTTCACCGGAGTTTGCTCTAGGTTTCGATTTGGGCTCATTACAGAAGGAGAGAGGGGCTCGGTGCTGCTGTGTGGATTTGAACTAAGATGGTATTGCCCTTTGTCTAATACATCACTAATTTAGCAGACACTTTATCACCACCAAATCATGCCAGGATTAATGTTGATTCCAGGCCTTTAGAGCTTGTGCCAGTGGATGCTGTGAGCATAAATTACAAGGATTTCAGTCAAAATTCAGCAGAAGAGGTTCTGCTGCATGGCTAAGTTTACTAGCTGTCCTGATTTTTTAAAGGCAATCCATGATTTGGCAAGGGTGCAGCTCATTCTCGCTGGTATAGAAAGCATGTTGAGAAAAGGTTGCCAGGCCACCAGCTAACAAGAATATTATGAGACTTTGCTTTTCCTTTCTGCCATGCTGAAAACCGAGCTACTGCACCACCTGCTGGACCACGTATGAAGTGCAACGGCCGTCAAAGCTACAGCAGGGACCTGTGAGGTCATCTGCCAGTCAGTCGAAAAGAGGGGACATGGATATACAAAACATTGGGAGAGCAACTGTGCCAACGGCATATAAAAAGGAAAAAAATCCTCTAGTAAATATAGAAGTGTTATTTGCCTGAGAGGATGTTACATGAAGAGAAGGTTTTTCACTTAGGCCTTTTAATACAATAATAAACTCAACTGTCCCTTTGAGACAACTGACTATTTTAAATTAGTTGTACCTTTAAAAAAAGGACGCAGTATGTTCAAAGGCAAAGAAAACTCTGGGTGAGGATTGTGTGTTACATTCTGTAGGTATCTGACTGCCATTTCTTCGGTCGTTTGTATAATGAGTATTTTGTTTAAAATGAGATCTACCCAACTTAAGGTTCAAGTATTTTGGGAATAGTATGTGTTGAATGCTGCATGAAGGACATGTTTAAGGCTTGTCCAGAACCTGGCCCACCAAGGGCTCTTATCCAGCCTGTGGAGCCACCGTACACACTTCTGTGGGCTGTGCAGGACTAGGAATGTAAAAAGAAGTTGCTCACTGACCCCCTGAGTGAGAAAAGAATTGCAATATGGCCCCTCATCCAAAAGAGGTTGTGCACTCTTACTTATCTTTTGTAAATGAACCAGATCAATGGATTTAACTGAAATCAATTCATGCTTTACCAGTAACTTCCAAGGCAGTGTGTATTAATCATTCATAAAAGGGTATAAATGCTGCCTAATTTTTTTTGTCATTTTAAAATACCAGAATTTGAAGATTACATCATGAAATACTTGAACCTTTCTACACAAATAAATTGAAAACAATCTTAAAGAGAATCAGCAGTTACCTGGTTAATAGGCTGGTTTCATCACAAGGCGCCAAGATGAAGTCTGTTCTCTTATTCTCTCTGTCTTCAAGTTCCCAGATCAGGAGAGGGAGAGGACTGTAAAAATACAGACACACATTCTTAGTTATGGAAACTAAGTGCTGCAACTGTTGTAAATTGGCATTGTGTTTTTGAATTCAACAGCGTAATGCCAGTTTGTATCAGCCGAGGATCCGGCTCTGTATGTGTCAAACATTCCCCCCCCCCCATCCTTCTAGTTACCTTTTGCACCATCTAGGGGGCATGAGCATCTTCTGAGAAAAGTCAGCAAACTTTAATGAAAAAGTCATTTGGACTAGTTTGCTTGACATGACAGGAAAAAGACATTCCAATAAATGCTTTCTAAACATTTTTTTCTGCAGACCATGATTCTTTCTTGTTAAAACATGCATGGAGTTTCCTCATTGCTACTCATAATAGATGGATGGACAGAGACAGGATCACTATGCCCTGTGGCAGGTTCTTAGAGCTGAAAGTAAATCCATTTTTTCTGCTCCTCAGGGCCAGATTTGCTGCAAGTTACTCCTGTATAACTCCACTGAATTCCTCCAGAAATACAAGGATATTAAGTTCTTTGAGCATAATAGGACACAAAAAGCACATCTGCAAGTTATATTATAATGCAAAACCCACAGGGGAAATGGAAACAAAGGAAAAGCTCATGCCTTGCTCTGCACAGACACTCCGGGGTTTTGCTCAATTCACCTCAATGGCGTATTTTATTGTTCCAGGGAAACAACAGTAAATATGACTATCCTGGCTGTATAATTCTACCATGAAAACGAATTCACCCCAGCACATAGGGCCTTCTGCTCACCCCCACCCCATATCAGTTCACCCTATATTATGGGTCCAAACTGGGTACTGAACCTGGCTACAGCATGGAGCTAGAATTAATTACATCTGCTTCCATGACAATTGCAGGTGACAGTTAAAAAGTGTCTTGGAAGGAGAAAGAAATGACTGACACTTTTAAGTGTTTTCTAACATCACGCCTGGAAAGACCCTCCACACAGGAATAGGTTAGTTTGGGAACAGCAGTTACGCTGATGATTTTAGGAACGTAATAGCAGAGAAAACTGACACCTGAGACTCTATAACAGTAGGTATAAGTGACAGGCCCCTCTACCTCAGTAGAAAAACAAGGAGTCGTGTGGTACTTTAAGACTAACCCTTGTGTAGTCCAGATGCAATACCCAAAACAGCTGCCTGCATGTGAAGAGATGGCCAGACAGATTCAAAATGCTTCTCGCTTTTTGCGTCAAAGCTCATTTGTTTAAAAAGAACGGCAAATCATTTAATCCCCTCAAATTCTGTGCTTTTTATGGAAGCCATTTTTTGCCTATGTTTTGGTGTTCTCACCGTCTTCATACAGTAAACGTGTCACTTTGTCTAGGGAATACAGGTGTGGGAGACAGGAGTCCTCGTCTTAGTGGAGTCAGTTCCCTGCCATTGAAGCAAACATGTTTCCCAGAGGTTGGCTACCATAACAGACGCCTCAGACACATGAAGGGATTTGGGAGGGAATCAGTGAAACACTAGATAGCAAGTGTTGTCTTGAGTCATTGACGACTTCACTGGTGCAGTACCAATGTCCACTAGCTGAGGAAGTGGCTCCACACATCCCAAAACTGCCTTCTGGCCTGCACTGAAACTACGGCCTCGTTTTGAACGTGACACCTTTCATCTCTAGTGGGACACACTGATGAGACAGCCTGTTCTGCACTTATTTGAATACAAAGCCATCTAAGAGGCCTGGATTATTGGGAATTAGGCACTTAAACACCTTAGACAGTGTGGTCTTAAATCCCCCTCATCGCCCCATTTCCTTCCAGGCTAGTTTAGGCACAGAGCTTGCTGGCTTCTGAGGATCCCTGTTTTAGGCATCTAAATTGCCCAGGGCACTAAGCATCTGACAAAGTGGCATTTTTCTCCCATAAAAGTTCCTGCAAAAAATAAGTTTGTTAGTCTTTTAAGTGCCACAGGACTCCTTGTTTGTTTTAACTCTGGGCTGTTAACTCCACAAGGAATCAGGCATTTCAATGCCTAAGTCCCTTTGGTGTTTTTGAAAAAGCCCAGTAGGTGCTGATCCACTTTTTTAGACATCTATAGAGCCTTAAAAACCTGGCAAGCACACCATGGGAATGGGAGCAGCTCAAGGAAAACCACCCAGACAGCAGGCAGGAGGGGCTAGTCTGGTGGTGAGTGGTTTGAATTGTTACAGCCCATTTGAAAATTTTACCCAAGTGTCTAGTAACAGAAGCAACATTAGGTCAAGAAAGCTGGGGACCTGTTACTCAGCCATGGAGCTAAACAGAAAACAGATTTTGCCAAGGCTTTTCAGGTGCTTAGAGGTGCCAGCTTTATCCTCCTTGCTGTAGGGGAGAAAAACAAGTATCCTTTTGGTGTTCCCTGCAGTTCAAGTGCTTGTTTACAAGTAGGTAAATTAGAAAACACATGCTCTTGTCATTTCTATTGTAGTCACAATTGAGTGACCCAGTAAATATGAACAGTTCATTGAACAGAAGAACTAAACTGAAAAACAAAACCAAAATTAGTTGTGTTTTTTTTTTTTTAAAGCCTTGGGCAACAGCTTCTTAATTTTCAGCTCCCATTTCATTTGCTGTCTTTGGTTAGTTACAAAAGACTGTATTTGCATGGATCTCTGCTTCCCTTCACTTTTCTTCTTTCTTTGGATCAGAGACACGCTTTCAAGGTATAGGAAAAAAAGGGGTCAATGTCCTTTTGCGTGTCTGTTTCCTTTCCTTTCCAGTCCAGTGTCATTTTCCCAGTGTTAGGAGCAGAAAGGAAGAGTCCTTTGCTTAGTTACTATGGTCCTAGTGTGCCAGACCCATGGTGTGCTGCTCATCTACATGCACCAGTGCCATTCCCTTTTCCGCAAATGTCTTATCTCAAGGACTGACCTCCAAGAACCACCTTCCCCACACAAACAGACTATAAGCTAAAGCAGCTAATTATGAGCTATAGTGTACATCAGTCAACCAGTAGGAAGCCATCCCAAATGTACACACGTACATATGCCAACAAGCCAAGGTTTAAGGCATAGGTAATCCTCCAAGAGGTGGTAGCTAGGTCAAAAAAAAAAAAAGAGTTCTTCTGTTGACTAATCTCAGTTTAAATCAGGGATTAGGTTGGTTTAATCATGCAATTCCAAAGTATAGATTAACACCTCTAAAATATATAGTTGAGACGACAACCTTGTAATGTAGACCAGGCCTATTTGTAAGCTGTCCTCTGTCTTTGTTCAGTCAATTTTAAGGCAGGTGAAAAGATAAAGGGCAAATAACCACTAGGACAAGAGACAACAAAAGACAACATAGGCTGGTCGAATCCTTACTGCTGAGCTCTGTGCTGAGGTATGTCAGTGAGAGACCACTTTTCTACATCTGACCTAGCTACAGAGCTCCACTTGCTCCGGCGTACACAAAAAGTCAAAGGGGTGTTTTCACCCGTATGACTTTACATCTTTTTACACCATTCTAGTTGGGATAAGTTTTTTTTTTTTTAATCTCCCCCTTCACTTGTCATCTTCAACTACAGTAAAAGGTGTAGCAACTTTACTAATTTATTTGCAGAAGATTATATCTACTGCGATCAAATCCCCTTAAGTAAAATATAAACCTCTACTTCACTGAATTTAAAGCCTAAATCAATAATGGACATGAAATCATCAAGTTTAATCTCAAATGCTGTGAACCCAAGTAATCACTCTTCTTGATATAAAACTAATTCTCTTTGACAATAAAATACTACTAGGCTGTGCCATAAAGCAATGAAACAAATAACTTTCTTAACCCTGGCAGTTGCTGTCCACTCCTGAACTATTAGGCATTTTGCAGTGATACTGTCTTTAGCAGGCCTCTTCCAAAAATGCCATAGCCACAAGAGTTTGGAGAACATTTCTTTTTAAAAGCAAAAAGCTACAATATTTCCCTGCCTCCTGTTAGCCAAAGCAGTGCTGTTTGTGCACAACAGCTACATAACTAATGCCCACAGTAAAAGCTGCTAGTTCTAGTACATAAAAAAAACCAAAAACCTAAAATATTTTTCCTCTTTTGGAGTTTGCACAAGAAAAGTCTTTTATCTGGGTAGGTGTTGACATGATGATGGATACAAGAGTGCATGCTGTATGTTGGGCTCTCTTAATTCATGCATCACTGACAATAACTATAATGGCTCCAGTGGAAATATTTTGGACTCTCTTGTCAGCAAGAAGTTCTTAATACATTGTTATTGTCTACAATACCATAAAAGCCTTCCTGCACAGAAAAAAACCACTCCTGAAGTGTTGCTAATATGTAGCAGGTGCGTATATGTGCTCATAGGCACTGGACCTGGAGATACGAGAGATGTGGCCCCCCACGGCTTGAAGTGGTTTCCATTATACACCGGCTTTATAGTTTAGGGTTAGGGTCTCAGTATCTACACTATACAAATTGTCTCAGCACCTGTGTACGCAGTGGTAGTTTTCCAAGCTAAAGTGATACTGACAGGTTGCTGTGGGGCTCAAAATTTAGGTCTGGCAAAACCTACAGTCAACAGAAACGTGCCTGTACCTTCCTTGAAACTTGCACTGCGACAGTCTGCAATGATGTTGAATACGTCCCTACTGTGTGTGCAGAGGAATGGCCTTGGGCAAAGGGATTCACCCATGGGGCACTCTTTGCAGGATCAGAGCCTAGGACGTCACAACTCTGTAATATACACTGGAGCTGGACATGTACTGTACGCACAATCCGGTAAACATAGACATCTTTATAGCAAAGCTTGGGGCATAGGCGGCAGGCATCTGGTTACATTCTTGTTAAGTTAGAATACAGACCTCACCGTTTAATCTTGACATGCGTCCCTTATGTTCCTAATGGTGTGGATAAATAAAACTGCAAGCATCTGAGACATGAGAGCTGTCTTGAATACCCATATACTCAGCATTCTACTTGTAATTACAAAAGACTGGGTCCTGTTGATCCTTGGAGAGATAGCCAACTAAATATAAGAGCACCATTACTCCAGGATATAGAAGTGTTATCTCAGTAATAACTTGTCCTTGTAATAAAGTGAGAGTCAGGCAAAGAGAACAGGAACAATGAATGAATGAACATAAACACCGAGCCAGGGCTAAAACAGGAAACAAAACCTCCCTCTTGCTTCTATGAGATGAGAACAGTTTATAATAAATTACATATCAGTGTTTGCGATGGAAAGGATAATCCGTAGGGCAGACTGCACAACACAGGCAATGTCAGAAGACTGTGGAACCTCAACTAATTATTACAGACAGAAATTCCTGACTCAAAACTGATTGAACCAGGAGATGAAATTCTACTGACTATCAATTAACATGGTATCATTTATAGTACTGTTGGCATAAAAGGGCCAAATTTCCATATATATATTTAAGCACCTAACACCCATCAACAGCAGTAAGGTATGTAGGCACTTTTGACAATCCTACTAGGTACTTATCTGTGTCCAAGTATTTAGTGCATCTAAATCACTTTGAAAATCTGGAGTAAAGTGGCTTCAATGCATAATATTTCATGCCTTCCTAGCAATATCCAGACAGCTACTAAACAATTACAAGAACGGTCTTTCAAGAACTTTAACATGTTGTAGTAATATTTCAGAAAAAAAAAACCATACACATCAAGGAGTCATGTGCACTTTAAGAGTAATAGATTTATTTTTCGCATGAGCTTTCGTGGGAGAAAATCCCACTTTGTCAGATGCTTCGACGATGGGTGAACTTAAAGAATGGAATGAAAATAAATGCAAGGGGGTGTAAAACATAGGATCAGGTCACAGAGTAACAGCAAATCAGAGCAGTTGTTGGGTAATTTGAGTTCAGGCTTCCCATGGTTTGAACCCAACAACTGCTCTGATTTGCTGTTACTCTATGACCTGATCCTATGTTTTACACCCCCTTGCATTTATTTTCATTCCATTCCGTGAGTTTACCCATCTTCTAAGCATCTGACGAAGTGGGATTTTCTCCCACGAAAGCTCATGTGAAAAATAAATCTGTTATTCTTAAAGTGCCACATGACTTCTTGGTGGTGTTTTTTTTTTTTTTTTTTTTGTCCTGGACTAGACTAAAATGGCTATCCCTTTGGTAATATTTCAGGTCTCCAATGCCTATTAAATGAAGATCAAAGAGTGCTAAGACTTACAGCTCTGCAAATGTTCATTAAGCCACAAAACATCCCATTGTTAAAATGAACAGTATTCCCAAAGAGCAAGACCCCGAGCGACAGAAAGTTTAACACTAAGGTCAGAGGCAGAATTTACTCATGTGGACTTAGTACACTATTCTCCGAGTAGCCCCAAAGAAATCAATGGGCAGGATTTTCACAAGAAGCCAGCTCCCATTCTAGGCACCACAGATGCAGACTGTTTGAAAACCTGGCCTTGGGCTCTTTCAACTATTTCACTCAATGGGACTAATTTAAAGTACTAACTCCACGTCATATCATCAAGGTCAAAGCATTCTGTACACATCAGAGTCTGGTTCTGCTTCCATCTAAGTCAGGGGAGGCTTGCTCATCTGTCTGTCAGATCCTTGGATGGACAACCATAAGCCAGAATAAATGCTTACTGTTACTTCCTTGTAAATAGCAAAGACCCAGTTTTTCCTTCCACTATTCCCAAAGCTTAACAACTTGTCACATTCCCTGATTGTACTTTGGCATCTCTGGAACTGATAGAACATTTCAAATGATCTTATCCAAACTCTTAAAAAGCAAACGAAAAAACCATCATTTGATACAGTCATTGCCTCAATAGATAAGGTGTAGGTATGAATTACTGTGTGAGTGAAAGACATTTCAAATGAGAGTTGTAATTTTATAATCATAACTTTTTGGGTAACTGCTATTTTAATGACAATTAATCGTTTCAAAGCACAATGCAGTCTGCACACAGAGCACATATGATCCCTGCCACTCCTATTTAATTAAAATAAGAAAAACAATACTCCAACCTATCATGGTGAAAAAATAATGAAGATTTCCTTACACATGCAAATATATTCAAAGTAATATTTTAGATTTATAATTATAAGATTTCAGAAGATAATGAATTTAATGTTGTAAATAACATGCCAAATTTTAAATGACAATTATGGCTTTCTGTGGTTCAAGAATCAACATGCTGTTTTTGTTCTGTTGGATAGATACTCATCAGCACGACAATAACATTCTGGCTGTAAATTATTTACAGCTTAGTCAGAAATAGATTCCATTATTACCTATCACCGAAGGTACAGGACCAGTGTGCTGTGACATAGGAAGCCTGATCCAAATTCCGTACTCAGAAATCTCCCCCTCACACTCTTCCATAATCCTGCTCCCACTCCCTGCATGGCAGTAGAGGTGTCTATTTTAGGGACTTCTACAGCACCCCAAAATTGCCTCCCTCTAAGTGACCACTCCCAGAATACCAGACATCCTGGTATGTAAAGAAGTGCCATGGGCCAGCCCCTGCTAGTGTGACCTTGCACTCACAGAGCATGTGAGATCATCCTGCACAACAGATACCATTTTGAAGAGCGAGGTGCTTGAACCCCAAGTGGCATGAATTCACTCGGCCATGCTTGTGGAGGGGTGGAGTGGCCCACTCTTCAAAAATGGTGTTCCCCTTTCTGGTACCAGACACCACCATGTTTGATTGTCTCAACACTGAACAGAGGAAAAAAACACTCAGGAGAGCAGCTCCAGTTCAAAACTGGACAAACGGTCAGCTTTGGCTCAGCTGGGTGTTTTTACAGTGCTAAGAGTACAAGAATGCTCTCAAAATCCAGCAACAGATTCAGAGAATGACTGGCAAGAAGACTGTGAAGCTATGGACACTGTGCACTGATTCTTAAATTTGGAAGCCAGATCAGGAGGATCCTGGAGAAGTTTGGAGTGAAGCAGAGAGGTTTTGAAGATAAGATTGTTTTCCTTAATCTAATTAAGTTCCTTGTTCAATACTAGAAGGAAAAACAGCTCGTTCTGTGATTCTTCATTATTGACTTGACCAGGCGCCGTGGACGAGAAGTCTGTAAAATGTCACAATAGTGTCTTTCACGGGATTCAGAAACTAACATTCTTCAGATATCAGCTAAATGCCCCTGATGAAGCAACCCCAAACATCTCCTTTCTTCAACTGTATTCATTGCAAAGTGCTGTTCCTCTGTATGCTAATCTCTTGCACCTCTCTCCTTTGATGCCTAGTCTGGAAATCTGAGCACTGGCACCTCTTGCTTCCAGATGTGGCCCAACAATTAGTGCTTGTCTGTGCAAATTATACATACAGATTTTGCAGGCAAAGGCTGCATGTGCAGACATGAGGCTGGACCTCAAGTCCCTTTAAAGGCATATCCCCCAATGTACACATTAGCAAATAATTAAGGCATGGTTAGTACATATGGAGGGACCTCCTGACCTCTTGAGAAGAAAAAAATAAAAATGCTGCGATAACGGTACTTGCTTTATTTGCTCATTCATATGGTTGAACAATCCAGATAGGATAGATCTGCAATTAAGACAGGTTGAAAATTTCCCTACTCATCCCTTTTCTATCAAAAATGCCTTTCCATCAAAATCAAGATGTTTTGTAGAAATGTGTCATTTTTGATGCTATTTTGTTGGAAAATAAAACCTTCCACTAAACAAAGCATTTGGACGTCAGCTTTTACCACACTGAAGTGTTCTGATTTTTCATTTCAAAATCATTTTTTCATTTTCCATTTTTTTCCATAGCCAAAATTGGGAGGCAACCTGTAAATGATATTGAAATGAGATATTCAGGTTGACCCAAAATTTTAGGAGAAAAAAGTCTTTTTCTTCCAGTTCAGAATAAAAACATTTTGAAATTCAGAATTTCCCATGGAAAGAGTTACAATCTTTCATTCTACCCCTGAAGAAAAACTGCCCATTTGTAGAACCACTCTTTTGAGTTCCTTAAAAGACTGCAAAACAGTGTGGAAGCCAGAGAAAGTCAAACATCTCCCAGTAAAGGCTGGCCCAATGTTATTTTCAAACCATTTTTGCAGGCTCATGACATGAAATGATTTGTATAGACTCTGGAGAAGTAATCACAACTCTACAGTTCAAGCTCTGCTTAGATAACCATCCTAATCTTTTAAAGTAGCTATCCAGCTGTAAAAATACACATTTCTAACAATGCTACTTATATCCATTCCCATAGTATCCAGCTTCTGTCCAGCAAGGATTTAATTTCATTTTACATCAAGTGGGATTCAGTTGTCAGCTGCCACTATGATTACTTTATCACTAGCACTAAAACAATTCTGAATAAAAAGCCCTGGCTAAAAAAAACCCCCACACACATCATCAATGACATTACTGCAAAAATTACTATCAACAGATGCGCTCCCTTATAATGAAGTCCATGCCTTTTTAATTATTGGGCCAAATCCAAAGCTTAGTGTGAGCCTCTTACATTCAACTGAGTTACGTCAGGGGTGGATTTGACTAAAATTTTCTTGTCAAATGAGAAATGGGCAAAGAAATTGTTCCTTTCACTTTATCAAATTGAATTTCTTGCAACTTGGTGCCCCAGTGCAATGCTAGTTTAGCACCTGGAAATCAAGGTACCCAACTGGACTGAAAGACCACTGGCTTCAAAATGGACTTTAGGGTCTAGATTCCCACCAGTAGCCATGGGAAAAGTCACCCACCTACGAAAAAGTGGGATCTAGCATCTGCTGAAAGCCATGCTGCAAACAGGATTAATTTTTAATTTGCTAAGTTGGCTTTGGCAGTTGTAGGAGATTTCTCTTCCTTTTCTAAAATATTGATGAGTCAGGAGCTACGTTCTGCAGGGGAAAAGATCAGCATTAAAATGAAATCTTTGCCCCCTAGTCAGCTACTGTTTTCATGAGAGTTATTTACGGCTCTCCTCCAAAATGACTCTATAAGCTGGCCAATTTTTCTGCTGAATGCTTCAGCTTACTATGGATATGACATCTGCATCCTTCTGTGTGCTGCCATGCTAAAAAACCCAAAAAACCTAGAGAAGATGAGCATGAGGCACTAACTTAGTGGGTCAAATTCCACTCTCAGTTCAGCTGTAAATCCAGAGTAACTACTGATTTCAATGTTTTTCTTCAAGAATGTTGGTTCAGATCCTGCTCTGATTTGCAGCCTTCTGCAATCTCATTGATTGCTTTGGATTGAGACGGACATAAATTAGAACAGAATTTTGCTCACTCAGTTACTCCTGATTTACAGCAATCTGGTTGACCGTATAATTTAGCATGGATCTCCAGCCATCTTTCTCAATTCCATGCAGATTGCATCCCAAGGTATTCTTCCGCTCAAAGCTACTGTTTTTCTTTCTTTTTTTAAAATCCTCTCATTAACACTGTTCTTTAGTTATATTACAGTGGTGCCTGGGGAGCCAACCAAGCTAGGGGCTGCATTGTGCTGTACATGCACCTAGTACATGGCCCATCCCCGTCCCAAACACTTACATTCCAACTAGCAAGAGAAGTAAGAGGGAGAAAGGAATTATTATCCCCATTATACAGATGGGGAAATTGAGAGACTAGGAGATAATCCTGTTTAAGACTGCACACCAGGAGATTATGGCAAAGCTGGGAACTGAATTGAGACCTCCTGAATGTTTCAGTGCCTCAACCACACAGTCATCCTGCCTCACAGTTATAGTGCGTTTTTTCCAACATCATCACCACAATGACATCATAAATGATCAACAATCACCGACATTTCAACATTGGTTTTAGCATCTATTCTATTTCCCTTTTGCTGTCAGAGCTCTGCGGCTTTTACTGTTCTTTGAAAGATCATCTCTTTGCCTTAAATGAAAAACATCTATTGATGGTGGTGCAACACTTAAATCAAGGCTCCATGAAGGATCATGGGCTGGTGACACCACCCTCTGACTACTTCTTCTTCTTCTGTTGGCTACAAATACAGATAATCTCTTTTCCCCTGGATTTTATTTTACATGAAAAAAATCCGGATTTTTTTTTAGAGCTATTATAGAATTAATTCAGATTTTGAAGTTTTAAATTAGAAAAAAAATCAAATTTTCTTAAAATGTCCACAAAATTTTCCCTTTCTATAAGCTTTACTCACAACCTCCATTCTTCATTTTCATATGGTAAATAAATGTTTTAAGTAATAATTCAGATTTAAATAGTACAAGTGATTGTAAAAAAAGGAGCCTGGCATTTTTAAAGACTAACAAACAAATCTATTAACTATTTTATTAAATAAATTTTGCTAGTCTTTGAGAACGCCACAAGACTCCTTTTTTGTTTTCCTGAACTAGACTAACACGGATACTCCTTTGGAGCTTCGCAATTATGGTTCTAAGCACTTGCATCCAAGACTCGCCAACACTAGTGTTTTTGAGATGTGTAAATTGAGCTTCAGAGAAATTAAAAGTAGTACTGGTAAGAAAGGTCTCTGTTAAAAGCTGGTTTTGCATGGAAAATTGGATTTATGGCAAAATTAAATTTTCTGCTGAAAGTTTTGATGTCTCCTTGACTGAGTGAATGCATACAAACAAAAATATTTTGATTCTTAACTATTATTGCTGTTCCTTTAGAAACTATAGCTTGGAGGCAATGTTTCCATTCTCCTCTATGAGCTGGACTTCATTTCCCACAATGCATTTCTGTCATATGACTGCCATGATGGAATGACCAAGATGGGAGACAGTGGTACATTGTGGGAGGTGCAGTTATGTTCCTTCTAAGCTGTGTGTGTGCACACACAGGTTGTGAACCCTGCGCACACAACAAAATAACATGTGCACAAAAAATTTCAAGTGCTAATATTTTTATGCTACTATAAGTAGGTAATTTCAAACAGCATGTTTCAAATAAGGCTTTGTAATTTATAAAATCATTTCCACCACCATATCAAAATAAAATTTAGGTATTATTTGCATCATACACATTTACTTCATTGCACTCACAAGTTGGACCACAATCACTGGCGTGTGCACAGATTTGACCACTGGTTCCAAAAATTTGCACAACAAATTTTTTGTGCACACAGCCTATGAAAAGTAAGAGGGAACATTGCTGCCCAATCAGGCAGGGTGACCCATATAGGAGAATGGATGCATGAGGCACCTGAACTACAGTCTCTGTAGGACACCAGGATAACATATTGGGGTTTGGCTGAAATAGTTCGGATTTCATTTATCACCCAAAATGCAGACATTAAGAACTCTAAGAGTCTTGATTAAGATGATGAAATAAAATCAGGCAGTCAGAATTAGAACTCAAGGTGAAATTCTGGCTCACTGAAGTCAACAGGCATTTTGCTGTGGACTTGCATGTGGTCTAGATTTCACCCCAAGTCTCCCTTCTCTCTGCCCCTTTATCCTAACCACTAAAACATGTTGATACCTCAGAGAGAAAAAAGCAGCAATTGAAGTTACTCAGCAATATATACTGGCAAGTGTCAAATATACAAGCAATAGTTGTCCATTAAAAGAAAATATTTTCCTACTATGCCATTCAATTTACCTTATTTCTGAACAAACTCTGAGAATCTACTTGGAAGGTAAGGTAGCAACCAGGGCTCCAAAACAAGGGACTTTAGTATTTCATTCTTTTCTGACACGTGATGTTTTGGTTATCACCTGATGCCCACCAAAATTCTCTTCATCTAATAACGTGTAGGCCAAAAGAGAACAATCACAGCCAAATGTAGGGCTCTTTTTTAACCCTGCTGCTCAGTGATCTGTCTCATTTGAGCCAGGTGCCGCTGGTTCTGAATTTGGCATCAGAGGGAATTTTAACATCCATTTTCTTAACATTATGTAGTGACTAGTGTGTTAAAAGACTAAATGATCCCACAGTTATTAATATCACAGTGAGTTTCTGCTCGTGATCAGGAAAGAATATGCTGTGCTGTTAAAGGATTAAAAGAGACAGCTAAATTATGTCACCTTCATTATCTACTGTTAACAGATGCAAAAGCAATGGTTTTAAATGAAAATCAGATGTGTTTTCTTCATTACTGAGCCTATTACTACATTTAGAGGAACAAAAGCAAAAGCTGTAAACCTCTTGAAGAGGCACAAGTTGTTCCACTCTGTTGGGACAACACTGGAACGCTCCTGGAGCCCTGATCAGGTAAACGATGTAAGCAACTAATTTTAGCATGTGAACAGTCCCACTATCTACTCTAGTATCTTGACTTCAGTGGGACTTTAAAGGTAAGCATGCCCTTAAGCATTTTGCTGCATTGGTGGGTACATTTATAGCATTCCCCAAGAATACATACCAGGAGCAGGAGAAAGGGGAGGCACCTGTAGGGTCCCAGTTTCCCCACAGCATGGGGATCTTCCTTGCACAGCTCTGGATGCGAACAGGTGATCCCAGAGAGGCCCCACTCTATCCCCCTCTCTTTCCATTTAACAACCCCTCTTGAATATTTCTGCAGGTATTTCTACTAGCTGGAATTTATGAGGTTAGCTATGTCAGATCCACAGTTTTGCAGATTAAAATGGGAACCATTTGGAGGGCTTCCACTGAAGAGTTTCACACTATATTCAAAATCACATCTCCTTTCCACTCCAAAATGAAATAAAAACCCAAAATTTCCTGAGCCATGAAAAAAATCTAACAAATTTAAAATCAGAAACAATTGAAATGAGTTCTTTTGATAAGGATTTTCCATTTGGCTAATGTCATAACACTAGAACATAAAAATTAAAATGGTTCAACATTATCAAAACAATGGAAAAAAGTTTAAATGATTCATTTTCACTCCCCCTCTCCATCAACAACTGTACTGAAAATGACACGTGCCATGAAATATTTAAAATTTGACAAAAACTGTTTTCTGGTAGAAAAACTGTTTCATCAATGATTTTTTTTTTTTTTTTCGCCCAGCTTTAGTCCTGTTGCTTTTTTTGGAGTCTTATTGCAGCAACAGTGACACCCACTGGTTATACAAATGTGGTTTCTACATTAAGATCTTTATGAGGACTAATTAGTTCCTTTGATTGTCCCAGCTTACGGGAAGGGAATTAGTTTCTTCATTCTCACCTCACGCAATCAGCATCAACCATGGACCGTATCTGAACAGTTTCACCTGTTTTTTTGGACCTTACTAGCTAATCAAAAGGGCAGCATTTTCACAGTCATATTACTATAATAAAACATAGACCTTTAACGTTTAACCAGCTTCCACCATCACCATCCTGATAAAGCAGTATACCTCGTCCGCTGTCTACACTCCTTGATTTCAGATGAACATAGAACATATTGATCTATGACAGTTTTGCAGTAATTGTTGGAACATTTCTTCCAGACCACCAATGGTGATCATCTGACACCCTGCACAATGAAAATGGCTAGCTTGTGTCCGTTAGTAAAGTTAATTTGCAGCGTCTTCACCAACACATATCTAGTTTGTTTTAGGGACTGCTGTAGTGTCACATCATTGAAGAAGAAAATTGGAGGTTTTACTATTTTCATATACAGCCCTTACCTGCAAAACTTTTCTGAGTCATCTTCCATGCCCCAGATGAAGAAGTTTCATTGAAATTTAGAACAAACATTTACCAGTGGTTTGCTGGAATTAAATATAGCAGCTGCTTCAAACAAACAGTAGCAAAGAAGTGTTGTTGGACACCTGAGCAAAGCATTAGCAATTCCATACATATATTTGATAATGGTTTGTTATCTGTACACAGTAACAAAACTACAGCTAGTTGGAAATTTTAAGATGGAACAGTTTTCTGTCAGGAAATGCTGATTTAATGTAATCAAAATGCTTTGCCCACCAAAATGATTTCATTTAAAGTTTTGATGAAAGATTACTGATGTGTTTCATTTTGCTAAAGTTGGAAGCACTTCATTTGAACTTCACCATTCTGAATACATCATAAACCACAGCTGACAATGAAGCAGTTTGACCTTGTTAAAATGAAGTGTCTGGATGTTTTTGAAACAAATGCAGTTTGAATGTTCTTTTGGCAAAGAATTTCAAAAATTTACATTTTCCACTCTGGTCTGCAATAAAAGGAAATTTTACAGAATGGAAAAAAATCTCAAGTTTGACCAGCTCTAAACAGAACTATCGGGCCACTCTTATGGCATAAATTAGATTTGTTATAGGACTACACTAAACAATGCTATTATGACAATTAGATCCTCTACAGCATCTGCAGGGAGCATGGATGCGCTGGAGCTGTTACAGAAGCTGTATGTCACTCAGAGATCACTCTGTCTAAGGAGAGATCTCCCAGGGCTTTCAAGCTGATTTTTACCAACAGCAAGGTGCAAAGCAACCAGTGTGGTTCAAATTAGGCACGCTAAATCCTTCATCAGAAAACACTTACAGATGCTGTGTGCTCCCTGCCACGTGTCAGTAAACACCGTATCTTATTGCCCAATATAATCAAACTAGAACTGCAACCAAAAGGTATGGCACTGCAGCAGTCCTCATTTTGGCAAATGTACCGACAGAAAACCCTGCTCCTAGAAACACTTACTACCAGACACAGCCTGTACCAGGCCCATAATTCGTAGCCATGCACTGATGACTGTTTTACTAGAGCAATCCATTACAAGTGGAGTGTAGCGATTGACTTTTTTTTTTTCACGGCTCATTGTCTCCATGCATGCTTTGTTTGTTAACAACTTGTTAATTGATCACAACGCAGCACAGCTTTGTATGGAGGAGTTTCCCAGATCGTACTAATAACAAATGTTATTTTGCTTGAGTCATCTGCACTTCTAGACCTGTGAAGCGTCTCTCTCTAACACGTCGCAATCTGGTTTTGTTCCGATCACAGCACTGCCTATAGACATAACAAACAAGGTGTCCAGTGGCACTTGAAAAGACTAACAAATTTACTTATCGCATGAGCTTTTGCAGGAGAAAATTCCACTTCAGCAGAAGCCCAGGGAATTCACTGAATAAGAGTAACCCTCCTTGGAAGGCTATTTACTGTATTTGAGATACACAAGAGATGAAGACTGGTCTAGTCTTTGCAGGACGTTAAGATACTGTTACCCCTGTATGTTTATTATAAGTGACAAAACTATACATTTGGCTTTGACTTTGAAGACTGGCAACTGTTCCCCTTGTTATCTTACATTTCTCCTTGCATGCAGTATGTTCATTTAATTCACAGAAAGAAAAAGTTGCTACAAATTTTAGTCAGCACAACTCTAGGCTGCAGCAGTTAGATATTATTGGTTTCACAAAAGTTTACTAGTTTTCCTTTCCTATCCTATTTTGTGTTCCTTTTGTTTTTGGCAAGCTCTTAGTCATTGGCAGAAGCTAATCTGCATTTTGCTTTTCTCCTGTAACCTTTTGCATACCCCATAACCATAGCTGTGTAGCACTCCTGTTTCAGTCTGTTGGTGCTGTGGACTCCCTTTTTCATACCTGAATGGTTTAGGTGGCTCTGAAGTGAATCTTCGAAAGGGCATGGGCTGCACCTCTCTGTTACATATTTCACAGAGATTTATTAAAATGATCTCATGAGTCTAACAGTGGAAAGATTGTGGTGGATTATTTAGTCTCCCTTCAGTCACACACAAAAAAAATGATAGGTCAGATTCAGAGGCAAGAAGCGGTGATGTAATGATGCACGTTAGGGGCTGGTAAAATTAAAAATGCAATGTCCTAGGTTCATCCTATGCCAGCTGTTGGTTGCCTTTCTTGCCATGGTTCTGCCCTACCATTCTGATTTTGTAACTGATACCATCTCCAACTCTTAAGATTTTGTGCATCAGCCACCACTTCATTGTTATTACTAAATTACTTGTATAATGATGTGCCTAGAAGCCATAACTGGAAGCAGGGCCATGTTGTGCTAAATACCATACACACACTGTCCCCATCTTCTGTAGAGCTTTAGCATCTACCTGGACAAGACAAAGGATGAAACAAAAGCACGGGGGAAGGAAGTGACTTGCAGAAGTACACACAGCAGGTCAGCGTCTGAATCAAGACTAGAGCTTGGATCTCTGAGTCCCTTCCTGGAGCTGTCTCCTCTAGAACATGCTGCCTCCCTTCTGATTACTCATGTGCAACCCACCCTTGTTCCCACCGAAATCGCCTGCTCACTTGCCATTGGTTTTAGCAGAAGCAGGATTGGCCCCTTTATTGCCCAGGTTCCCGTCTGTGGGATGGACGGGTACTAAACACTTTGCACCTCTCAGGATCTGGGCCTCATGTAGGAGGCTGCTAAGGATGTACCTGGCAACGCCTCTTAGGTGACACGTCTTTGGGAACACAAGCCAAAGACAGGAGCGATTGCATAGTGCAGATTTATTTGGCTCAGTGGCCTCACGTGTACGCATTTCCCCCCATTACTAAGATTCTGCTGTTGGGCTGAGAAAGCTCTTTAGATTCAGCACACAGAGGAGGGGTGACATTTTTGCTGACAGCTTAGATTTTACCCATCTCTTAAGAACTGGAGGCATTAATATTAGTTATAAACAGATAACTCTCTTGCTCCAACTCCGGTGACATCTCTAGGAAACCCAGTGCTGGCAGATTTTTCCAGTGCCTGCTACGTCATCCCATAATGCAAGGGAAACCTCTCACTTGTTTCCCACTTTGAGAAAGTGTCTCTCTGAAGGCAGTCATTTGGGACATCAGCTTAGACTCTTTTGCACTCCATAAATTAGAGAGATTAGTAGCCATTTCATTCAATGCAGTGCTGGGGGAGTGTACTGCTCTCCAAAATATAAATCATTCAGCAAAAGGGAGATGCATAAGCATCTATTGTTATCAATAGAAAATACCAAATAATGCCTTAGCCTATATGGCAAAAAGCCACCAGCCTGGCAGCAAATCTCAGTGCCCGGCTCAATCGACTTAGGCTCACATGACAGGTTGAGAAACAGCAGTGCAGACATCCCTACGCAGGCTGGAGGCTGGGCTCTGAAACCCAGTGAAGGGGGAGTGGACTCCCAGCCGAGCAGGAACGTCTGCAGTGCTCATTCTCACCCCACACAGCGAGCTGAGTCAGATGCCCTGGCCTCTGAGACTTGCTGCCCCAGGAGGGTTTATCGTCTGTTTTGCTTGCAGCGCAGATGTACCCTTAGTGTCCTGACAGCGTCACCCATCGAATGACTCCCTGGCTACCTCCTACTGCTTGTGGAGATAAAAGCCCATTTCACCAATGTGCAAATCCAGGATCCCGTCCTCTACGACTTCAGGAAAAAGCGAAACTGCACAGTTCTGCGCCTCACTGAGCCTGGCTCTGGGGCACTACTTCTGTAGCCTTGCCTTGGGCGGGTTTAAGGGCGAGGCAAGCGCAGAGCTGTGTAGGCGCCATCACTGTTAAGGGCTTCTGATTCTTCTCACTTTGCTCCCCACAAGGAGCAGGCCTCCAACTCCAGGCCCAAGGGAAAGAGAAGGAGATAGAAGGTAGCTTTGCCTCCATACTGAAGCCTCACAGGGCAGGGTGGCTAGCCTTACATTTTAGTTTTTCCTGACATGAAGATATGAAGTTGATTTTTTTTTTTTTTAACCGAGATGGTGAACTTTACAGACATTGCTAAAAATACCATACGCAATATAAGAATGTCAAATGTGTGAACTCACTCGTATTAGTCCACACATACAGGAATTCAGAATGACACAATTGTTTTAGCTGCAGTTAATTGATCAGTAGAATTCCCTGAGCACAAGCAATCATAGAAATGATGAAGTCCTAGTCAGTGTAGTTTTATGATACAAGAAGTTATTCTGAATGCTGACAATCAGTCAAAATACCACACGTTTTATTTCTACCCAATTTTACAGATATTTTCATTTATTTATGGATTTACTGACAGTGTTGAAATTGCACTAACTGCCCTTAAATTTATGGACAAATGGCAACCCTTTATAGAGAGAATTAACTTCATGGAACAACACCCCTACCTCAAAGTCCTAGTCTAGACGAACAGGTACAGGAAGACAATTATTTCACTATAGCCATGACTGGAGAACAAAGAACCAGATTTTCAAACTTTTTCAGCCTCTGTTACAGCAGTAGGTGGGCGACGCTTGCAGTCTGCATTGTATAGGAGGTCAGACTAGATGAATATAATGGTCCCTTCTGACCTTAGCATCTATTTAGGCACCAACATAAGCAAGCTGACTTTCATCAGAATGCTTGGGTGCCACTTTTTTTTTTCTTTGACAATTTCTCCAAGCAAGAGTGCTAAGTGCTTGGAAAACCTGGCCCAAAGACTTCATGAAGGAAAAAGCTTTAAGAACCCTGATAGCTTGAGAGCTGCAGAAATGTACCACTGAGTCTGCCATTTCAATGGGCTCGCACACAGTGAATCAAACAGCAGACCCAGTAAGTGATGGATGGAGGGATTTTGCAGGAAATAAATGAACTCGTTATTGAAAAAAATAATAGTGGTGGAAGAAAAAGAGGTAGTGCATGGAAGGAAAGGGTTTTCTCCATATTATGCAAGACAGAGAAAATTGGCAGCATAAAAAGCAAATATTGTGCTGCCTTTCAAGAAGCTAAGAACATTCATCTCCACTAGGTTTAGCACAAATGCCATGAACTAGCATACTTTCTGCTTCTGAGCCACAAAGAATCAGTATTTAATTGGAAGCATTATATGGCTGGCGCCATCGTGGAGAGCCTTGACATGGATTTTCAAAACACTACAGAGGGGATAAATGGAGGCACTGATCCTGGGTCCATTTTATTCTCCTCTTTAAAATTAATGATGTATGACCTGAGCGGAATAGTGTTCACAGAATGTAACCAAGAAACACAGAACTGTGTTTCACTATTTCCTTGCTGTACAAGGCACATCACCAATTTCCACCTTCCATCTTCCCATTAACTGCCACATAGCTAATAGATCCTTAAAAATAATGTGTTCATTTTCAGCACTGTCAGCTCACATTGGTATATTTACTATAAAGTTGTAGGATGATAATTGCATTAAGGTTACTGGGTTCCACACTGCTTCCGTTGAGATGAATGGAAAAAAAAAATCCACAACTTTCACGGGGAGTAAGAATGGGCGTGCTGAATACTAATATGTATTTCACAGGAAGGTCTGCAAGAAACACTGCTTTCTTGACCATTCCATTATGAGAGAAACTCTGTCTGTCTGCTTTCAATTTGGAGACCAACCACTACACATTCAGTTGATAATTAGAGCCCTGCACATATACAAACATGTGGACCTGCATCTGATCTATATCTGCAACAAACAGTTTGCAGATAGCATATAATGTGGATATCCATGAATTTCCAGGGCTCTAATCATCTGTAGAGCCTCACACAGATACACATTTATGGATCTGCATCTGAAAAATGGTTCATGGATATCTGCCTTATAGACTCATGGACTCTAAGGTCAGAAGGGACCAATATGATCATCTAGTCTGACCTCCTGCATAGTGCAGGCCACAAAACCTCACCGACCCACTCCTGCAATGAACCTCAAACCCATAACTGAGCTATTAAAGTCCTCAAATCATGATTTAAAGGCTTTAATACAGAGAATCAACCAGCAAATGAGCCATGCCCAATGCTACACAGGAAGGCAAAAAACCCCTAGCGCCCAAACCAGTCTGCCCTGGGGGAAAATTCCTTCCCCACCCCAAATATGGCGATCAGTTAAATCCTAAGCACGAGGGCAAGTCCACAACAGCCAGTCAAGAAGAACTTCTCTGTAATAACTCAAAACCCACTTGATCCAATGCCCCTTCCCACATCCCTATCATACCCATCACCAGTAATAAAAGACAGACAATGGCCAAGCCACACTGTCCATCATATTATTCCCTCCATAAACTTATCAAGCTCTGTTTTGAAGGCACCTAAGGTTTTTGCCCCCACCACTTCCCTTGGTAGACTATTCCACAACTTTACTCCTCTGATAGTTAGGAATCTGCATCTAATTTCAAGCCTAAATTTTCTGAAGGACAGTTTGTATCCATTTGTTCTTGTGTGCACATTGGCGCTGTATTCAAATAATTCCTCTCCCTCCCTTGTATTGATTCCTCTAATGTATTTATAGAGAGCAATCATATCTCCTCTCAGCCTTCTTTTGCTAAGACTAAACAAACTGAGCTCTTTAAGTCGTCTCTCATAGGGAAGATTTTCCATTCCACGAATCATCCTTGTAGCCCTTCTTTGCACCTGTTCCAGTTTGACTTCATCTTTCTTAAACATGGATGATCAGAACTGTACACAGTACTTCAAGTGAGGTCACACCAGCGCCTTGTATAACGGTACTAACACCTCCCTATCTCTGCCAGAAACACCCCTTCTGATGCACCCTAGGATCGCATTAGCTTTTTTCACTGCCACATCGCATTGGCTACTCATTGTCATTCTGTGATCAACCAGTACGCCCAGGTCCTTCTCCCCCCCATCACTTCCAGTTGATGCATTCCCAACTTATAAGAAAAATTCCTGTTATTTGTCCCTAAGTACATGACCTTGCACTTCCCATTGTTGAATTTCATCCTATTTCTAACGCTCCACTTTACAAGGTCATCCAAATCATTCTGTATGCTATCCTGATCCTCTGTATTGGCAATACCTCCCAGCTTGGGGTCATCTGCAAACTCTTGCAGGTATCTGTGGATTTGAAGGGCTCTACTGATAATCGAACTTTGCAAAATAATCATCATGGAGATGTCATTAGCCCAGCCAAAATATCTGCTGGCATCCCATCAAGCAGAAGGGACGAGGAGTCTTGGGGCAGAGATATACATTCACCAAACTCATAGTAATTTAATTTGAAGTTAAAAAGAAGAAAAAATTACACAACCAGTCAAGCAAGTCGAATTTAGCAAGGTAGTGATAGTAGATATTATTGAAAATTACTAAAAAAAATGTTCATGGGAGAAAAATAAAACATATTCTTTTATGACAACAACAAAAATGAACTCCCCTATAGCAAAATTACAGGCTGGCATTCATCTTGCCACTAACAGAGTAATATACTGCAGACTATAAGGCACACAACATAATTAGCTCTAACACAGTGATTAGCCAGCAATTATCATCTGCCCATCTTACATTAGAATCCTTGCTTTTTGTACATTTTTTCATCACTACCTATGTTCACAAGTACAAAACCTTAGATGTATTCACAGCATTGCAAATCATTAGCGCGATTTCAACTCAGATGTTTCAACCAGGCACCACAGTCAACTAACCAGAATGGAATTTGATGTGTAACATAAGGACCGATTCACATTATCTGTATGCTAATTATTTATTTGTTTGCGTGTTATTAATTACAATGTTAACTGTAGGATGTCACTGACAGTGGACAAACTATGGGCCTCTCCTTGGTCTGTGGAACAATGCCTCTGGTTATCCACCAGATGCCTCGACACATTTGGAATAGGGGCAGTCCTAGGGAGGAAAAAGAAGAAGAAGAAAAAAAAAAGACAATTTGAGTGGGTTTGCAAGAACCAACTGCAGATACATTGGCAGAGTGAAGATGATTGCACTGTGGGCAATTTTGCCTTTGACATTGAGGCATCACCCTGGGCAACAGTGCTGAGAAACAGCAAACATTCCAGGACTCTAGAGAGCGAAGAAGTGGAAAAATGGGAATGGATGAGTAATAAAAGACAAAAAGTCTCATGCGATGAGAGAAGTCTGATAGAATTGTGATTTATCACAAACTCCCTGCAATTTATTATTATTTTTTTAAAAGGATGGAGACAAACTTTCAAACTTCATCAATGAGTTTCCAAATTTCCTTTTGGATCTTTTGAAAGTTGCTAATCAGGGCTTAGGGAGTTCTGATTTTTAACCAGGTTGATCTGTCCAGATTTTAAAGTGACATGAAATATGTTTTGTCTATAGAAGTGAAGACTGATTGGCAACACAAGAACTGTCTCGAAATATGTAAATTGTTGTTATAAAGAGGGAAGAAGTCAATTGCTCTTTATATACACTGAGTACAGAACAAAACTAAACAGGCTTAATATGAAGTAAGAGATTTAAATTAGATATTATAAAAAAACTCAAATGTTAAGGAGAGTTAAATGCTGGAACAGATTACCTAAGGAGGGCGTGAGATCCTGTCACAAGAGAGGTTTTTAAGAACAGGCTGGATAAACACCTACCTGACATGGTCCAGGATTTTAGGTATACTTGATCTGGCACATGGGACTAGGTGAGAGGACTTCCTGAGGTCCATTCCAGCCCTACATTTCTGTGCTTGCATGAAAATGTAAGAGGATGAGAATATGATAAAACGTTAAGACTAATGTTCGTTGCTGAAACATTTTCATACGGGCAGAACTTCACCTGGTATAAACTGTCACAGTTCCATCAACTTCATAATTTCTTCAAGCTGAGCATTGGCCAAATCGATCTAAGGTCCAAAGGGACACAAAGCAAGCATTTAGTCTGACCTTCTGCGCAGCACAGCTGTTTAGTTTTACTCAGTGATTTTATTTATTTATTTAAATTGGGGATGGGGTTCAAAACTATTTTGGTAGCTGTGAATGCATTAAGTATGCTCTGACTGCAGTCACCATGCTGCTGCCCATGGAGAACTAGCCAATCCTACTGCAACTGCAGGGTTTGAATATCCTGTCCCTGGTGCACTTGTAGCCCCCATTCATCCAGGAAACAAGAAACTGACTGCAAAATTGTCAGTGGTCTCAGTAATTATAAGGGCACCATGTTCAATTCATATGCCCTTGACTAAGTAGTAGCACAAGTGCTCAACAGCACTTAATAGGTTGCATATTTGCTAAATACTTACCTGGATTTTCTTTCAGCTCAAGTGGAAGACGCCTGTGCTTGCTTTCATAGCAGGGGGCTCTCAGCTCCCTTACCAGCATTAACATACACCTTGGAGTGGCTGTGCTATGCAGCGTTAAGGGAACCTAAACAGTCCCAAGTTTGTTGCAATACTTAGTACTTGCACATACTTTTGCATTTGCTTTTCGAAATGTGGTACAAGATCTACAGCTTGCAGAGACTTCTGATTCTCCTTCTCCTTTTCTCTCTTGTGGTATGGGGAATCACAGTTGCTTGGCTCTGCTTAGTGGTTCTTTTACCCACCTGACTTACTGCAAGGAACGAGATGTTTATGATGAAACCCTGACTAGTCCTAGTGATTTACTTCACACAAGTATCAAAAATTAGCCTCCCATCAAGTTAATCGCATACCAACAAACCCTTCCAACCTACTTACCCTCCTAATCTCCCTGGCTATGTCTACACCTAAAATCTTAGTTTGGACTTGGTTGGTCTGAACTAAGTAGTTTGGAAGTTAGTTCGAACTAAGCGTGTTTTTTTAGTTTGAATTAGCCGTGCTTTTTTTTAGTTCAAACTAACTTTTTAGTTTGAACAAAAAAAGCATGGTTAGTTCAAACTAAAAACACATTTTTTTTGAACTAATCAGTAATTTGAACTTATGCTAGTTTGAACTAGCATGTCTACATTGTGCCAGTTTGAACTAAATATGCAAATTAGTTCAAACTAAGCAGTTAGTGTGAACTAACCAGCCAAACTAACTAGTTTCAACTAAGCTTTGAATAAAAGTTTTAGTTCAAACTAGGCAAAGCCTTGCATAGACACAGTTCAAAGTAGTTCATATTAAGGCTCTTTAATTTGAACTAATTTTCTAGTTTAGACATACTCCCTAAGAATACAGCATGACTAGAAACAATCCTGCCAGTTTGCATTACCGACGTTGCCAGGTCAGGTTTGGAATCCAGAATTGCTGAATTCAAGCTGCCCCAACTGTACCATCAAAATAGATAACGTTCATGGGAATGGTAGAAAAGGTGTCTGTAGGAAGAGCTAATGAGTATCGCCATCCTGATATAAAGACGCGGATGAGGAGAATAACAGGCTCGGCTAATGATGAATATTTCCTATTCACGTCAGCAGCAATCAAATTACTCAACTGCTGTAATATGATTGGAATTTATTTTTGAGGACGAGTTTGAATGTGTGACATTAGGTCTTTCCATTACACTGCTAAAGAAAACATTCCTACTTGTGATAAAACTGACACTTTTGATGACAGACTTTAATTTCCATTCTGCTTCCATGGTGTTTATCTTCATGGACACCATGTGCCTCATTCATTCATTCAGCTTTCTAAAAACACTTTCTTTAACAATAAAATGGCTGATAAGAGGGAGAAAGAAGAAATTACAGCATGTTGCCATGAAAGTTTTTTTATTTCTCCCAAATAAAAGGAATAAAAACCCCAGGTGGGATCATTGTTTAGCCAGGAAGGTTAGAGTTTGGATTGCTTCACTGGTATCAGCGAAAATCACATTGACATCTCTTGCTGGAGCTCCATGTTGACATCCCTTGCTTGAAACAAGGACTTCATAAATATTTGAAGCGACAAGAAAATAGGAAGCAGGACCATATAAGTAAGAATTTTAAGCAACCTGCTGGGACAAAAAGTAGGGGTAGTTTGGACATTTCTGCTATCTGTGAAGCTGGGAATCTCCTTTCCTAATGGTTTCGAGGATTGCACTTAGTGTCAGAAAGCACACAGCCATCTTGCTATAAATGATGACTAAATAAGTGCTCAGTATGATGAGCAGATGAATTCTCCATGTGTTTCCTAGGCAATGTGCTGATCACCAGCCTGAAAATGGGGCCTGATCTTGAGTGCTGCTGAGCACCTGTAGCTCTCATGGGCTTTAGCAGGCACTTTGCACTGCTCAGAATCAGGCTCCAGAGCACTGAACACTTGAAATAGTTTCTTCACCTGTCTTGGTCTCATGCAGCTGCCTCTTGGCTGGTGTCTGAAAAAAGGTCTTCATCTGCACTAACACAGAAAATGATACAAATTCAATATTACTTTGGCTGATGACATACTGAATAATCAGACCCACTTAACCCAGTATGCAAGCCTGGAGCGTCATGCCACTTGTGGCCCTGCTCTTGAAAGCTAATTCCTACAAGTAAACCTCGGCACCTATTGACTTCACTCGCGTGAAAGTCAGCCCCTTCTAAGGAGTCTCCATCTGTGCTTTCAAAAATTCAAGCATGCCAAATCCCTAGATTTTTGAAAAATCTTGGTTCATATTGTCACTATTTGGAAATTCAGCCCAAAGTCTTTCTGAATTTTCACTACTGAAAAAACTTTTTACACCATTCCTTTTTCTTGGTAGCTGAATAAAAATTCAGCCCAGGAGGGGCTGATAAATTTTGGCTGCTCCTGGAACAATTTAACAAATTATGAGCTGGCTAGCTCCAATGCAGCTGAGGCACAGCAACGTTGTTTGATTGCAGCCCATCTAGATGCAAGCTTCAGGAAAACAGGCCCAGGGAGTTCATTGTTATCAGGATCCAGCTTGAAAATATTTGGAAGAAGTTCTGAAATAATTTCAGTTGAATGTGAAGAATAATATTCATGGTGCAAATGCATTTCATTATTTTTTCTGCTAACTTTTAAAACCCCAGATAATAGCTCTGTCTGTTAAGTGCCTCAAGCATTCAGACCTGTCAGTCAACATGATATAAAACTAAATGCATTATTCTCTGCTGCCCGTTATTAAATACATACATCTATAGCATTACGTAGGAGTTATCATCTCGCTCACAATAGCGTCACTACTCCAGTGCATCATATTTTATTTATTCTGACATTGCTTATTGCTTTAAATATGATAAGCGACTAAAACCCAGCCCAGTTAATCTCACTAAATTATAACCTATCCATTCATCAGGCAGCCTTTGTTTAATGAAATCTGAACTTTTTAAGCATTTAAGGATTGCAAAACTGACTGATGGATTCTTATTGGAAATGTAAATAAGAGTATGAAGCAGAGCACAAGTGAATGCCAAGGAGTGGAGTGGGGGTCCAATTTATCAAAGGATCCCACATTTGTCATTATGCAAATTTTTCATAATGAAGAAGACATGGAAATAGTTTTACTCCTACCTTAAACAGGCCACATAAGGACAGCCAGATTGTTAAATCCTAGAGTGTAGGCGCAGATCCAAGCCAGAGCTGGTGGTAGGCATAAGCCGACTTAATTGTTTAGGGACCCTTATTAATTAGTCATATCTATTATGTGTGCAATATATTCCCATTTAAGGCCCCCAATAGGCTAGCACAGGCACCAAATAGACTCTGACCATGAAAGGATGAGGAAAAAAAAAAAAAAAAGCATCAAGGCCACGGGCTCCCTTTCTACCGGCTGCCAGAGAGGAAGAATTAAGCTGCAGCCCATAAAGGGCCAGCCTTATGTGAGGTCCCTCTGAGTCAAGATGCTTTTAGAATGGATCCCTTTGGAGAGGTACAGCCTTGTTTTATTGTGGACTGTGCCTAAGAGGTATGATTTAGCCCTGAGTGTTAGTGAAACATAAGTTTTTATTTCTGGTTCAGAGAAAGAATAGAAATTTTTGAACAAGGAAGCAATTATCTCTATTTACAGTCCACTTCTTTGGATGCGGTAGTTCTTTATAATGGCATTCACAATGCCAACAAATTAAGGGTTACTTCTGAAGCCGTCACACAAGATCTAGCAATGAACAGCGGTAATGGGCAATGCAGCTGTCTCCAGATCATGGGGCGACTAGCTAGTCTCTGAGTAAAGCAACAGTACCAGAAGACAGTTTTAGTGTGTGTAATCAGCCTTTTTCCTCAGGCCTCACAATTATCTACCCTGGGATTCCCAGGGATGGATCATGACAGTTATTATTGTGCCCACAATCAGGCCGTGCGGATGGAAAATACTGTCTTCACACAAATGAATGTGTTCCTGTGGAAAGTGCATTTCTAAAACTGGAAAGTGAACAGAGCGTTTTCAGAATCACCTGTGGGATTTGGGCACCCAGACAAAATTGGCACACCTTAATCACATGGGCTAATTTGAAAATTTTTGCCCATGAGGTCATTTAGTCCCTACACTATGGTTGTGGTCCCTGGGCTTGGTGGAAACAGACCCCTGGCTTACCAAATCATGGGCAATGATAAAATACACCAAGGGTGGCAAATCCCACTCAGCGGGGGTGCATCCATGTCAGCAACTCAACAGGCCACTGCTATGGTGGCACAAGATATGGCTGTTCATTCAGAATGATAATATGGTTCAATGACACTCATTAGCATTTGTTTGTGGCTGCTAATTTTTTTGCCAATGCTTTATTTTCATTTGATTACCAAGACAGAGGAAAGAGTTTGTGCAGCAGCCAAGCACATCAGGGTCCTTACCCATGACGGGGGGCTCCTAGGTCCTATGGAGCAGTAGCCCCTTGAGTTAATGCATATTGACTTCTGCCTGCTGAGACAGTCACTGACAAATTCATGAGACAGGAGATGGACAAAGTGTCATTTCTTATCAGCACTTCAGAACCTGCTTATATGCATATAATTATTGTTTATTATTATATTACAATAGCTTCAAAAGACCCCTTTTAGGGTCAGATTCCCATTGTGCTGGTTGCTGTGTGGAACATACAAGAAAACATCATACGTCCCACACATTTTATAATATCTGATTGCTTTGGTTGTGTTAGCACCAAGAGGATAGGCTCAAGAAATGTGAAAGCAAAAAGCAACATGAGTATGTGCAAATATTTCTAGAAAGTAAAGCATCCTGTGATAGTGGATAGCCAAAATCCAGTTATCCATTAATAACACAAACTGTAAAGGGCTATGCACTTAACTTCATGGTATACTAATCCTGATGGTCAAAATCAACTCTTGCTCTGAGCTACTTAAATATTTGGATACTGTGCCAAAAAATATGAACACAGGCAGCCAAGAAGCAGATGAAAAAGGAAATGAAGACCACAGTTGGGCAAACAATAGAGCCAACAGTTCAATTTGTTTTGCCTCATTTTCTATTTGTAGACACTTTGTGCAGATTGCAGTGTAAAAACATGCATCTCTCTCCAAAGAAATAAAATAAAGAATTCCTGTGAATAACTCTTGATCATAGGGTCTTTGCAGGAAGTTTGTCATTTTTAACATTCAAAATTATAGATAGATTTGACTGGCCAGACAGGTCACATGGTATGTTTAAATTTCTGTGGTTGGATAACTAAGCATAGCACCTGCACCCCAATTTTGAGTCAACTCTCATGATTATGACTGCAACATTTTTATTCACATTTTTTAAAATATTTGTTTAAAACTTTCCTGTGCTCATAACTATTCCTACCAGCAAATTCAATTGTTAGAATAATCACAAAGTTAACACAGAAGAAGTGGAAACAAAGTTGAAGCAAATCGGTTTAAAAATTCAAATATGTAGTCAATTTAATTCCCCCCCCCACACACACTTTGGTCTAGTTCAGTCTCTTATAGAGAACTTCACGGCGGGGCGGGGGGGGGGGGGGGGATAGATGCTATTTTACAGCTATTGCTGCAACACTGAATCATGGCTTGGATAAAACTAAGTGCTATTTGACTTGCAAAAAGCCTTCCAGAATGCCCAAGCTGTCCTAGGAGAAGATGGAACAACATGCTACGACCTCTTTCATATTCAGTTATTTCTGCAGCACCAAGTGCAGCTCATAGACTAGTAATGCGTCGGCAGAGAGGGTGGAAAAGGTGATTTAGGCCAAATCTTCAGTGGGCATAAATTGGAGCAACTTCACTGACATCAACACCACAATGCTGATTTACACCAGCTAATGATCTGGCTCATCGTCTTTATCATTGTTGCAAAGATCAACACAGATTATCAAAGAAGATGCAAGAGTCCATCAGGGAGGATTTTTTAAAGATGTAGTTTTTCACCTGAAGGAAGCAGCAATGGAATTTTACTGGATGAACGGCAGGAATTGCCACCTGGAGCCTAAGCACTGTATGGTTTTCAGGCATTTGCTGTTTAGTAAAAGTTTTACTATTTTTGTTTTAATTATCAGTTTGCACCGCATTCCATCATTTAAATTCTAAATCCCTTGGCAAGAAATCAATACAGTGGGAGAAGTGACCTTGAATATATATCAACCTGTTTTAAGAAACAAAAGTAACTGTGACAATACTCGATAAAAAAGAAAATGCCAGTGCTTTGCTGCTCTTACTAAAGCAAGGAGCTCCTGTACTGAATATTCAACAATTAGGTACTTTTTTGTTTCCTCAATCTACCCCAAACACAGAAACCAAAAGATCCTATTTATTGCAGGTTCCAGACCTCTAATCTACCGAGCACTCACAGAGCTCACACAGGCAGTGTGCGCCTTTTGTATCTCTGCAGTCATTTCCCACACTAGTTGCTCCATATATATATGTAACATGAAACCTAAGATATGCTTTCAACCAAAAACAGAAGGGGAAGGGGGACTCTTCCTCTTTCCACTTCATGCATAGCTGGAAGGAATCATTGCTCTGGCTTGCCAAATGTTTTCTAGAGATGGAGAGTGCAAAGGAAGCTTGGGGTAGCTATTGCAATGCAATGCTAAGTTGTATTATACTGTTCAGCTGATAGGTAAAATACCTTATGGAAGCTAACCTCACCGTACCTTGAAGAGCATTAAAGAATTTTATGATAAGCGCATCTGGTACACAAGTAACCTCTGCAGCTAGTCCATATCTGATACAGGGACATGACACGGTGTCAAAAGTAGACCAAGGAAAACTGCACCCCCCCCCATAGCTTGTAAACAAAAGAAGCGAGATCTCAAAGTGCTGCCATACTGTACACAACTGCAGCTTTGACAGAAGTTCAGGAAGGAAAAACAAACAAAATGCTCCAAGGTTTTGTACTGCTGCAAAGCTCCACAAAGAAATTGGAAATATTCAGGTATCTTTAAGTTTATGCCATGGGGAAACAAGCAGAGCATATCTTTAAATTTTCTGACTTTACGAAAAGATTCTGGCTTTGGGACGCATATGTTATACCACAGAGAAGTATAGTTTATGAACCATTATGTTTTCAATATCGTATTCAAGGACCAGGTGAAAATATTTAATGTATTATAAGAATTCTGCATATCCTGGCTGAAAACTTAAAGTTTGGGAATGCAAAACATGAAAATATCAGAGACAGGCTGGATATTGGATGAACAAATAAACCCTTTTACAGCAGTTACAGCTAGAAAGAGATTTCACCTGAGCTGCAACTATCCAAATAGCAAAACAGCCTGAACAGGTAAAACAACTAAACTTAAGAGAAACTTGACCAACTTGAAAAACCTGAAACTAGAAACTGTAAATCAGGGTCCAAATTTCTTGATCAAGTTACAGTCAAGATCCAGGCTCCAGAGAAAAAATAAGATTTCAGGGTCTGTTCAAAAGTGTCTGGCGATCTGGATTTGGCCTAGGTCCTCCTGTTGATTATTCCTGCTGTAAACAGATACTTACATATAGAGAATCATCATAAAACTCTTGAGGCAAGGTGAGAGGATTCCCTGGCTAATATGGACACATTCTAGCCTACATGCACACAGTGTGGAAAAACATTTATCCCATGAAAAGATGCATATCCAGCCAGAGGCTTATGGTATAATATATGCATAAAATACAGACATTTGGTAGCTGTTTGCCCATCAAAACAGTCAGAGAATTGACTCGTCTTATAGACAATAAAGTACCATTTTTGTAGGGATCTATCATTCATGATGACAGTGTGTGCTTGGAAAGTGAAACTGAATATTCATGGCTAAATATTGACTTTCAAATTAATTCAGGAGCAGATGTCACTGTCATCTCAGAAGGGATTTACAATCACCTTTTGCCCCTCCCCAGAGTCTGACTAACCGGGGATGCATTCTGTACTTCATGGGCCAGTTGACCACAGAAACAGTTTACGAAGACAAAAGCTACGCACTCAGCATGCACGTGATCAAAGACCAAAAACTCTCTCGGCTGCAGTGCATTAGCCGTGGTGGGTCTAGTGAGAAGGGTGGAAGAACTCAGAGGATTTGATGGTATGAGATGTTTGAAAGGAGATCCAGGACAAGTCAGCTTAAGAGACCGTTCTGAACTATGCTGGTTAACATATGTTCAGCCACTAGGTAGGACCACATAAACCCTATTTGAGCTAACCTCAGCCATACTTGGCAAAGCAGTAAAGAATCTTACAAAAGGCACATGTGGTGTGTATATGCAAACTCTGTAGCTGATATAGGCACACGATACTTATAACTGCTTGCGTTGCTGCCTTTTTTAAGATGCGGTATGTTTCACAGGGGAACATGGGCAAGGTTATGGCTCTGCTCCCTGAAAGCCCATTGTGGGGGAAGTCCTTTCTATGTCTGTTTCCTTCAACATAAAAGAGGTATTCTTTTCATTTTTACTCACTCCTAACTAGTTGCATTAACTGAGGCATGAAGAGAAGTAGCTAACTGAAAGTGACTGCGAGCTCATAATAATGCAAGCTGGACTATGTGAACGCCTGGTCCCCTGATGCAGAATTTTGCACGTGATGGTCTGTGCTTTCCAACAGGCATGCAACAAAGTGTGCATGTACTGGAAAATCTTTGAAAATGGAGCACTAGATGTGTGAGATGTGTCTCATGAGGTATGTCCACACTGGGGGGGGGGGGGCTCTTTTAAGTTGACTAAGGCTTAGTTTGCACTGATGGTAGCTATTTCGCTGCTGTCAATTTGCCCTTCTTGGGGCGGATTGCAGCGAGTATGAACTCGCCACGTTGCTCCCGGAAGCCACCCCTGAAAGTCCTGGGGCCAGAGGGGATAAAGAAAGGCCGACCGCAAGATACTTGCGCTTGGCTTTTCCCTAATGTGTAAGGACAGCTTAAAAAGTCACCTCCGGTTCTGTAAAGAATTTTATGTTCCCTGTGTAACTGGTGGTCAACTGCTGTTGAAAAAGCCCTAGATGTAGCCTAGGGCTTAACAAGGTCAATTTTAAGTTGTAAGTTGACTTGAGCGTATGTCTACAATGGAGAAAGTGTAGACATACCACAGGCCCAGGCCCTGCTGCCTGCTGTGCCCCGAGGCCCAATCTGGCTCTAGGGGCCTGATCCATCCCCAGGGCCCAATTCAGCTCTGAACCACTTACCAGTGGTGTCAGGAGTCAGCTCCGAGCCGGATCCAGCTCTGAGTCACTTGCTGCCAGTGGCTGGGGCCGGATCCGGCTCCTGGAGCTGGATCAGGGCAGGGGGTGTGGCCCAGGCCCCCACCTCCTGCCATCCGCATGGGTTGACTTACTTCATAAGTTGTATTTAAGGGCAGGTCTTAAGTTGACTTAAGCAAGTGCTTAAGTCGACTTAATACAAGCCCACTGTGGACCTGGAGTTTAAGTCGACCTAAGTTTCCAGTGCAGACATACCCATGTACCCTTCACACCGGTATCTGTGGAAGGATGGCCATCTCTCTATTTTTGTGGTCTGCATCCCCGAGACAAGCTAAAATCTCACCAGAAAGCCAGGTCTCAGAGCTTTCCAGCACACCTGAACAGACCCAGAAGATGTGGGTTGTTTAAGTCCCTATGAACTTAATCTTGACTATACCTTCTTAGACACATTAAAAAAGATCTTAAGCTGTTGCCGTTTTTACATGACAAGTTGACATGTTCAAAGCACGGAATGGACTCACTGTTAACCTGTGGAGATCTGCATCTGAGCTGTACAACAGTGTGGCTCTCATCTTTGTGTCTTGTTGAATTATTAACTGGGTGTGGGGAAACCACCCAACTGCAGAAACAACTGTTCCTACTGTGTGAACAGGCTTGCCCACAAAGAGAGACTAGATGCCAAGCCCGGTTTTGGAGGCACAAAGCAGCCCCCCAGTCCCTTAGGAGTTTCCTCTACCACCTCTGGTGCAGGTGAGGTGTGCAGGGAAACAAGTACTGAGTGTTATGTCAATGGGCCCATGGAATATTTTGATGTGCATCAGGGATCCAGGCTACTGCAGACTTAGCAGGCTCTGGCTGCATTTGCCCTACTTCAGATTTTGCCCCAAGTGCAGCTTGCTGAGCTAGAAGGGCATTAATGGTCCCCTACTGGAAGCTCTGCTGTGTTGCTCCCCATATTAGTGACCCCCCTTTCCCCAAAGGAGTTTTATTCCTTATTCATGCTACACAAAATTTGGATCTCCATAGCCACCCATGCAGCTTCCAAATACTTCGTTACCCTGCAGCTAGAGTAAATTCTAAGGAGGCCTGACAAGGGCAGTTATGTGCCACTATCCAGCTGGCTGAAAATCTTTTATTTTAAATAAATTAACTGGCTCCCTTCCCACAGAGGCTAGCAGGAGGAAAGGGAGCATTCATGCAAGGGCCCTCTGCCCTCAATCCTTTTTTTTGTCTTCAGATTTCCATGCCTGTTCTATGAGCCCTCGCAGATTCCTCTGGCTCGTTGACAGCTATACAATAACACAGCTAGAAGGATGCGTGCATGGGTGAGAGATGCCAAAGAATTAGCTCTGAATTGCAGAAATGGAACTTTTCTTAAAGCCAAATTGGTAAGCTAAGGCCTATAAAAACCTTAATGCTTATTCCAGTAACATTGGAAGAGAAAGGTTGTACCCTGCTCAAGGAAAGAGCTGGAGACTCCAGGCCTCCATGGTACCATCCCTGGCTCTGCAACTGATTAACTTTATGAGCTTGAGCAAGTCAGTCGATTTTTCCATGCCTTCATTCTTCCACATGTGTGATGGTCTTTGATAAGCCTTGATGCTTCCAGGGAGCTTCTCTGTGATGTTCAAATGATCCCCTCTCTAACAGCGTCAATTTTGTCTTTATTTTTCTTCTCTCCCACTTTTTGGCTACAGGTAGCATAAATTCCTTGAGTAATATGAGTAGCTGCTAAAAGAACCAAGTTCATCTGCTGTTCTTGTGCCAATTGTAGATGGGTGATAAACATTCAGAAAGTAGTTTATAAATGTGACAGTGGAAGGTAATTTTCCACGCTATGGCTGAGATAAAAGGCAATGACGACTGTAATGCATTTCTCTACGTTTTGAAGTATGAACAAAGTAAATATAAATCACAGTGGCTGTTTCTATGGTCGGTTTGACTGTTTTACTGTTTCAGTTTACTGACTCCTGTAGTAAAGATCTGTATTTATGTTTGGATTAAACTGACGTAGGAGGCACCACTAGAGAGAGCTACTTCTCTCATACAGATGTTGTGTGTATCATGATGAATGTTTGGGTTGCTATAGGATTTTACTTTAGCTATTAGGTGACACAAAGAAATTTGGGGGTAGGGGAAATGCAATGAAGAAAAAACTAAACATATCCCGAAAGAAAATTGGAAAGCTTCTAATCATTTACTTGCTCTCTACAGAGATGGAACTCAGCTTAAAACCCACAATATTTGTTTTGATGGTGCCAAAATAGCCATGCCAGGGGAGACCTCCACAGACATGCACTTTCATTTCTCCCATTTTCTTATAGCGCTAGAAGGATTTTGCTGCCCAAACACAGAAATTAATATCACAAACACAAAATAACAGAAACAAGATCCAGGATATGAACTGGAGACATTTTGGCCTCCAAACAATAACTTTTCTGGTCAAGTTAAATGCATCTGATTCAGTCAATAGAACATTTCTATCTACAGTGGATAATCACACCCTACAGCACAAAATGATTACAGATGTCATGTCTGAGCTGGGACTTGAGCCACTGGGGAAGTGGACCTACCAAATTATGTTGCTTTAATATACCGGTTCGCTGCTGTGAGGTTGAAATTGACAAACCCTCCTATGCACACTGAGAATGCATAGAGTACATGGCATAGGACAGTTAAAAAGAGAGACAGGAGCAGGATTTCATTACAGATTTTTCAGGTGCAGAACAAACATTTCCTCTGTACTGGACTGAGCCACCTCTCCCCCAGGATATTTACTGAGCATTACTACAAATACTGTCCTGGAACACAGTGCCTGTCTATTGACATCAGCAGTTAGAGCTGCCAGCTCTTCTTGATTTTAAAAAGCAATTTAACTGGCCGAGGCTAGAAGATGCACGAGGCTGGACTGCAACCTGCAATGCCAGCCCTGCAGTGAGGTTGCTCCTGTGGAAGCTCTGAGAGGCAGTGCATCCTCTTGCGGCTCCAGGGAGCACAGCTGTTGCACTGTCTCTTGGAGAAAGCAGCATCCACTTCCATCTGCACCTGCCCCCCAGCTTGTCTGGCTGCTGCTGAGAGAAAGGCAGGGCTAAGCAGCTCCCTACAGAGTGTTAGTCTGGCAGAGACTTTGTGCTATCTGAGTTCAAGGGTTGTCCACTCTGGTCAACCAAGACATGCTGCAGGAGAACAGAGTTTTCCTTAGTGTCTCCACTCCCCATTCTCCTGCTGGATGTGATCTGGCCTTTTCTCTCCCATAGTTTCCCTTTGCTATTTCCTCCTGTGAATTTTCTCTGACTTTGGACTCCCCTGGCCAAGGAGGGATGGACACACTCCCTCTTTGAACCCATCAGCACTGCTCTTTCTATCAACCACTGGGTTAATGCAAGGTTCCTAAAGGAGGTGATGAAGTTGCCCTGGTTATATCTCTGCCAGTGCAGAGTTCCCCTCCACAGGTAGGTTCTTGATAGGCTGCTTTAAGCCAGTGACCTATGTGGACCGGACAATCCAGCTCAATATGTTGGTTTTGATCCATCACCTATTAAAATAAGTGGAAAGACTGCCACTGAGTTCAGCATTATTTGGCCTGGACACTATGTGCTTACTTGTAGTAATGCTCTGTCTGCTGGAAAGTTTGGGAGATGAAACAATAGTGACAGAACTATATTCATTTTATACAAATAATTTTGTGGTTCGATTGACAGCAAGAGTCTTTGTATCGGGCCACCAGGCAGGAAAGATGGTCTTGTGGTTAATGCATGAGGCTAAGGGTATGGCTGTGTGTAAAATGCTCCAGTGTGTTTTACCCCATGCTGGGAAAGTGCCATAAAGTGATTTGACAGGCAGCATTAGGACTAGGACAAGGTATTTTAAACTGAAAATATTCTGCCTTTGCTTTTATCTCGGTCTCTCATCCAATGCATTTGCAAACACACAGCAAGTCCCATAATCACCCAGTGAAGTAGATAAACATTTCCTAACATAGTTTGGGAAACAGACATGGGGAGAAGTAACTTGTCCAAGGCTTCACAGAAAAGTCAGTAGCATTACTGTAATGCAGACATCCTGACTTCTAGTCCCTTGCTCTATGTGACAACCCTCCCTCACTTCAAGGCAATGAAAGAATACCATACTTTAGTCTGTGGAGGTATGTGATAAGCAATCAGTTCAGATCTCAGTGATACTCATGCAAAGGAAGTAGAGAGGAATGGCAGACAATGTCACAAAAAACAAACAAAAAAAACCCCAACCCAAAGCAAAACCACACAAATGAAGCTCCTGGAACATGAAATGCCAAATTACAAGTGTGAGTTAACAGCCCCAATTTTTAGGGAACAGCATGATGACTGAGGTGTAAGGTGCATCATAACAGTAAAGTAAAGCGAGATTTGTACTAACAAGAAACATGACGCTTCCCAGGAATGGGGGTTAACAGAAGGACTTCAAGCTGACAAAGGCAGTCTGGCATCAACGAAGGGAGAAAAGAAAACCGCGTGTGGTAAGAAGTAGCAACAAAATATAGAAAGACGATCTGGTTTCTAAGGCTATGTCTATATTAGCAAGCTTAGTCTGGACTAATCTGAACCCTGTCTACATTAGCCTTTGGCTAGTTTGAACTAAAAAATATTTTAGTTCAAACTAACCAGAGGTTAGGTTGGCTGGCCCAGTGGAGACATGCTAGTTCAAACTAATAACTTCAAACTACTTAGTTCAGACTAAGCACATCCGAATTAAGGTTTTAAGTGTAGATGTAGGCCAAGAGTACATCTAGGCCAGTGGTTCTCAACTTTTTGTGGGTCGCAACACACTTGGCAGTACATTGTGACCCTACCTACGGGACACACCAGACCACCCTGAGGCCATCTCCCCAGCTCTCCATGACAGACACCCAGCTGTGTGGTGACACAAGTTACGTGCCCTTACAAATTGGTTGAGAACCAGTGATCTAGTCTGCAAGCATAGGATGGGGCTGTATGTCACGTAAACACACCCAAGCTAGTTTTAAATGAGCTAGCCCTGGTACTGGAGCAGTGTTGCCCATGCAGAATCTGATCACTTGTGTGAATAGCCCACACTGAAGCCCAGGCTGCTCTTTTCAGGTATCTAAGTGTAATAGCGGGTGGGATTGAATTTGGGCCTTCTGAAGCCTAACGTATGAGGCTCTGCTACTTGAGTTAAAAGCTTCATGGCTCTCGGCCAAGGCAATGGTAGACTATTTTTAGATGCTCTGTTCCCCTCTAGTGGCATACAGACCATCATATCAAGCAGGTTTGGGTTAAACAAGACAGCCTGATGAAAATTAATTGTGGTATGTCTACATGAACTGCAGCAGAGATACTCTGATGTGGACAGAATTCAGCAGAGGAAAGGAAAGTGAGCAGAAGAAGTGGCTTGCAGACAGCAGCATGAGGCAGGAGCAGATTAAAAACAGACAAGGTCTGGGAGATGAGTTGAACATGACCTGTCAAGGTGAAAGCAAAGAAAATAGGGAACCTGAAGGAAGAAAATAGTATACAAGAAGAGGAGACAAGGTACACAGAACTCAGTAGGGAGAGAAAGAGAGCAGGAAACTAGCCCAGGTAATTAAATTTCAAGAACAGACAACTGCTGGAAGTTTGTGTTAATTACACTCCCAGAAACATTTTGAAACTAACATTCACTAATAGAGGAGATGTTCACTTCAACTTTCAAATAGGGTTATTCCAAACAACAGAAAGAGAACGTTTTCATTCAAGATTCTCCTCTTGAATTTCACATTCAACACACACAAAACAAGAGCCTCATAATCAACCAAGAAATCCAATACAATGCAAGAATCAGTCTTGCTCTGTAGAGAAGAGACATTCACTATGCTAGATATTCCATTGTACCATTCCAGAGGCTAGGAGATAATGTCATACCTGAAAGCATAAATCTTTCTCAAATTCATATATGAAGAACATAAAATGACACCAGTGGCATAGATGAAGTTGTGTACCAGTCTTCCAAAAGCTAAGGAGTGTTTGAATGGCAAAGCTGAGTAATGCATTTGCTGGGGGATCTTTCAACAATGTTCACTCTTGAGCTAATCCTGTCTTGCACTAAGGTCAGAGAAAAAACTGTGAGGCTTTAGCTTGTGGTCAGTTTAAAAACTGTAATTGACAGGCTTAAAACTAATTTTAACTTGGTTAGTTTTTGAATTATGCTGATAATTTTAATACCAAATTCATCAGGACCAGTGGTAGCAGGAAACCAATGTGAATAAGAGCACTGAGAGCCATGGATATTATCAGCTAAAGTCATTGCATGCCCTTATTGGCTCTGTGAATTTTGAAAGGATACCTTACACTGTATGAAACCAGGGAAAGAAAATTTAAAAAAAAAGGTGCCCCATTGTGCCTCATTTCCCCACCTGCAAAATGGGGCCAATACCTCACAAAGGTGCTGTGAGTATGAGCATATTAAAGACAGTAAGACAATAGGGGCGAGTGTGTGTCTCGACCTGCGAAGGCAGATTTGAGCTAACATGTCCAAAATAGTAGTGTAGATACTGGGGGGCATGGGGGGCAATTTGGGCTAGCCACCTGGATTCAGGCTAGGTTGGATTCAGGTGCCACAGTGTCCACCCTGCTATTTTTAGTGAGCTAGTTTGAGCAAAACTAGCCTGTCTACTGGGGCTGGGGGGCTTGCTTCTATCTGCAGTGCATACATAGCCTTAGATGGATCCAAATGGCACACAGAAAGCGCTAGGTCAGAGCAGACCAGTGGGCTAGTTAGTTCAGTGACACGTACCAGGGAAAGATGTAAAATACCCATAGACAACAATTATGCGGTTCTGAGCTTATACAGATGGAGGAGGTTCCTTCCTAACACCAAATGGATAGTAGTTGGCCAATGGACTAAAACATGAGGATTTAAACGCCTCATAGATTTGTATCCTATTTACTGTAATTGCAGATACTTTCATTATTTATTAAAATGACTTTTTCTATCCCCTGCAGTCCAAAGGGGTAGCTGTGTTAGTCTAGTCCAGCAAAACAGTGCCACTACACTCCTTGTTTGTTCTAGCCCTACGAGGATGTCTGATTCAGTAATATCTTTTGGCAGTGAGTTCCACTGGGTACTGAAGCATGGTGTATATTTTGAAAACATTATCGATCTTACTTTTGTTATCTTTTCATCAATACTTATTCCTTTCCTCTCTAATCCAAAGAAACCTAATCATTTACATTTCCTCTGTGGAAGACTTTCCACACCTCACGATTAACCTCTCAAGGTATCTTTCAGTCCTATATTTCTACGATTATACAATTTGCTTAGAGCAAAAACTGAAATGTGTCAGAAGGTCAATCTTTTGATGAGCACATTGATAATTTCAATATTGTTTTGATTCCTTGTCTGAATATAATCCAACACATTGTAGGGTATTTTTTTACCCAATGCTGCAGATGTGTTTACAGGGATGTCCACCCAATGATGCGCTGGTCTTTTCCTGAGTGGTGACAATTAATTGGTAAGTCACCAGTGCAAATGATTAATGTGGAAGAGCACTTGCTTACAATGAATTTTATCTGCCATTGTGCTGCCCACTCACTTCGTTAAGTCAGCTTGGCATTCTACACCTTCTCCTCCAGTCTTGACCAGCCTAAACAATTAGGATCCACACATCTGCCACCAACTATTCACTTCTTTTCCAGGTTAGCATATTAGATAAAAACTGGTGGATTAGCTCCATGGGCACCATCTTCCATGTTGAAAACTGAACTGAAAACACCTTGGCAGTGTCTGTAATTTTGGGGCAAAAGTTTGCCCTTAGATATGCGTGCTTGATTCCCACTTGGGCCTAAGGTTTACATTCCTTTTAAAGATCATCCATAAATATCTATAAACAGTATGATTGATACTCATAGATATTTGTTGGGAAGCCATCATAAAAATCATCTCACTTCAGGGTTTTAAATTAGATGTTATTGTCCCTGTCACCTTGTCTTGAGCTCCTGAGCTTATACCCATCTAGCCGGAAAGAATATGTTTTCCTTTCCATTTGCCACCTGCAGTAATTTGACAAATAGTAAGAGGACATTAAAATTATCCCCAATCTTTTATATAAAATGAAAAGTCAATAATTTTAATTGGAATTTTTATTTTTAAAGTTCCTCATTTATCTCTTCCCCCTTTTTGTATTTGCTTTTCAGGATCTGAGCCCCTGGCATAATCTACAGGCGGTGTTGAAATTGTAATGCTATGGCAAGTTTATTTCAGTGGAATTCGTCTAATGTTTGCTCTTGATAAAACAGCATGCAGTTCTCATAATTGCCTCTCTCTATTCTCTTCTGAGCTCAAGGGGATTTCTACTCTCGGGAGTGCCTTTTTATCTGCTAGGATGAAATCTGATAATACACTGCTGAAATTTGGTTATGTAGTTTTCAGCTCAACTGGGCACTGCTTAGGAAGAAGCAAAGGATTCTGATTCTGGTCCAACTTACACTGCTATTTGTTAGTCTTTAAACAAGAAGTCTGGTAGCACTTTTACTTTGGCTATATAAGAGAAATAACACCATTAAAGTCAGACGAATTATATGAGGTACAACACTGATGTGAGATCAAGATGAGACCCTATGTAGTATTTTATGCTTAGAGCAAATAAGTAATCTTTGAGCATCAATGAACATGCATATTCAGAAATCAAAATCTAGTTCAACATATTGAGGATGCTTCACTGAACAAGCTAAGTTATTACTTCTGTGTTGGAAGACCCACATACAAAATCCTCAGGTGATGTAAACTCACATAGCTTCAATAAAGCTATGTTAATTTATACTGGATCAAGATGTGGCATACAGCATATAAATCATCCTAAAATTCATTTATAGCAGCCAAAAATTAGGGAACTATTTATATTACCCAAAAATTAAGAAACACTTGAAAGAATTCTCAGGTGCCTTAATCTTCTGCAAAGTCAATTTTACACATACTGCTCTCAAAACAAAGTAGTGGAAGTCTACACCCCTTTGAACTCACGACACACAAGGGACAAAAGTTGCAAAGAGTTAGGCCCTATTATGCCTACAGCTGACTGAATAATAGATTTTTTTGGTTCAGGGTCAAACCAAAAAAATAAAAATATTCCACATCTCCCATTCAAATAGACTATTTTTATTATATAAAGAGTTAAAGAAGAAGCTCGTTTTGAATCAAGTGAAAACACTGCAATCCAAATTTGGCAAATGAATTTGGGAGGTCCAAAAATTCATTTTTTTGGCAAAAAAGGAATGGTCAGAAGAAAGACTCACCTAGCTCTAATTTCAGTGACTACAGACATGGAAGCAAGATGGTCCCTTGTCCTGAAATGATCATGCAATCATTTGCATCCCTCCCTCCTTATTGCCTTGCATAACATGGAGCTCCAGTTCACTCTGATTAAAGTTCCAGTCTGTCCTTTGATTCTAAACTTTCCATCTCTGCTGTGAACGTTCTAGCAGCTTTTAATGCGATGCAGCACAGAGCAAGCAGTCTGAATAATGGCACAGAGCTGAGTTATTATAAGGTGGCATCCAGAAATATGGCCTTTTACATTTATATTCAAATGCATCAGTTATAAAGGAACAGATAGTATTTGTTATTTTAAATTCATGGGTATATGGCTGATATTCAGTTAAAGATATTTAGATTATTTGGCATTGTGTGTGACTGCTTTATACGGGAAATTATTACTTTTCATACAAGAATGCTGGCACATAATTAACTTGTCACTGCAATAATTCTGCTTGATTCCTACAAGAAATATCTCAGCTGGAAAATAAAAGACAGCTTCTTAACATGCTTATGAGTAAAGGCCTGTTTTTCAAATTTCATTCAGGCAAGTGGTCCTCATTCTCGTACATGGTCTCATTGAACTTGCTGAAAAATAGTAGAAATGTGAAGTACAGGATCAGTCTAAATGCGGTGTCATGACATGACTCGAACTCAGATTCTATATCTCTATAAGGTAAGTTTCCAACATGACTTATTACAAACCATTTAAAAATTATTTGCATTACTGGGAGAAGGAGGTGAAACTGGCTCCTTCTCACGTGCATTGGAAACCTATAATCACTGATGCCATCATGTGTTGGAAAGTATAATTTGAGGTGCCCCCTTCATGCATGTGTGGGCCTGATTTTTCTAGATTCTGGAATCTGGGCCCTGGCACTCTGGCCTGTCAGATTTGTGGGCCATCGTGCCAGGGCGTTCTGGCTTACTTTAACCCCTGGATGGCACCAGAATTGGGGAAATGTCTCCCTCCCTAATCAGGCTTAGTGACCACACAGCTTGGTTGATCCAGAGAATCTAGCTCAAAATGTTTTAAACTGCGCTGGCCAGGAATGTATCAATATGGTTTATAGTTAAAAAAGTCATTTTTTTCGAAAGTCAAAAAGCATGTTGAGATTTGGACAATGCTAGTTTTAAAAACCATAATAAAGTTCTGGAATGGAATGTTTTGATATTTGATTTTGAAGCAGCTTTTGACAACAAAACTGCATTTTTATTTAAAAAAAGAATTAAAGTCTGAAATCTGAATTAAAATTATTTGATTTTTACCAAAATCAAATGTACTGGTTGACTCAACTATCTTTTTGTGGTGAGGAAGGGATTTCATTTGATGTGGTTTCTTTCCACAGTCTTATGTTTTAATTCCATTTCAGAATACATGTCAAAATGGCAGAATCTCCTGCCCAGTGGAAAATCCAGCAGCCGCCCATTTTTGATTTAAACAAATCCCTTTGGAACTAGTCCCCCTTCTCTTGTCAGTCACTGGGATTTCATTTCTGTGATGTCATAATCCTATTAACTCTCCCCTCATCCACTACGTCTCCCTGACTAAATAGGGCAGACATCTCAAGTTCTGTTATTAAAAAACCAAGCTCTTAAATAAAAGCCTTCTAAATACTTTTTGCATATTAAAGAAACAACAAAGATAAGTATCTTCATGTTTCCCAGTGCCTGTAAAAGCAGTCCTTCCAACAAACTGAGCGATACAACTTGTATTTGTGTTTCACAAGCTCATCTAGTCCTCCAACAAATCTCCTCTGGTCCATGATTGATAAATCACTCAGCCAAAAGATATATGCAACCCATTTCATCATGGCTAGGGTAGAAAAGTCCTTTCAGTGTCTTAGGGAATCATTGTCCATTATTAATCCAGTCTGGTTTGCCTTCTTTGGCAACCATAACAGAGAAAGAACCTCGGATGTTAATGCATGAGCTAAAGAGCCTATATATAGTACCTGTGCACTGCAGCAACTCATATGCTTTGCAGATTGCCACGAAAAGGAAACTAGAACACACTCACTAGAAGATTACAGTATGGCTCAGCCAACTGAATGCTAATGTCCACCTTCCCACCTCTAACATCTTTGACCACAGAGTCCCATAACATGCTTTATCAGGCCAAATTTTTCACTGGTGTAAAATGGTGCACTCCCACTGACTTTGGTGGAGCTGCTCTCCTTTGAATATTGGATCTCCAATCTGTTGCATACATTCCTTAAAGTGAAGTGCTTGTTTTTTCCAGTTTAAATTGAAAAAAAAATACTTGGATTAATAGTAGATTCCAGTCTTGCACCAGGCTTTCAAAGGACTTCAACTTGAGTACAATGTGTAAGACTGGGTACAATGCGTTCCATCTATTTAAACTGTATTTGTTGGTCATAATAGATAATTGCAATGCCAGGATTCCATCAGTTGTTGCAATTTGGATTGAGTCCACCTCCCCTTTCATGGCTGGCAATGTGTAAAACTCAATTGCTCTGGTGAAGTCTTAATTTTATACCAATTTACTTTCTAACATTGAAAGGAAAATAAAATTTAAAATGTGCAAAAGATTAAAGCACTCTTGTGCTAATGAGTGCCATCTGTTTATTTCTTTTCTTTTAAATGCATTTTCAATAGGTGGAAATGAAAGACTTCAGACACATTTTCACATCTTGAGCCTCAGGAAAGAAAAAACACACAGGCTCATCTTCAGTCAGCAAACTTGCACTAAGGAAAGAAAAAAAAAATCACTCCTAGGCCCAGTTTTTAACTGTGCTACAAACTCAGGAGTGGTATAGCTATCAAAAAGTATGGTCCTTGCCCGCATAATTAATATGAATTTTAGCTGTTCTATCATCTTCTAGTTGTCCAATCTGGGCACCACTTAATCCCAATAAGCAGCTGGACATGTGATGGATGGACTCCTCTCATTGTGCCACTGCAGTCGTAGATTTAGACTTCCCATAAAAGTCAGGTATACATCCCACAGTGGACTTTTCCATACATTGCAAATATCATTGTATGCCCAACTTGTTGGGACTCTACCCCTGTGTAACAAACAAGGAGTCCTATGATTAGAACACACCCCGTACAATAGCTGGCGCTGAGGGTGAGCGGCATGGACAGTGCCCTTTAATGGAGCCCCTCCGGCATGCCTGGAGCAAAGCACCACTCACCCCGCCATAGTTACAGCTCTGGTCCTGTGGCACTTAAGAGACTAACAAATATATTTATTGCATGAGCTTTCGTGGGAGAAAATCCCACTTCCTCAGACTCTTTGAGGACGGGGGAACTTGCATCTTCAAAGCATCTGACGAAGTGGGATTTTCTCTCATGAATGCTCATGCAATAAATATATTTGTTAGTCTTTAAGTGCCACAGGACTCCTTGTTTGTTTTACTGAACTAGACTAACACAGCTGTCCCCTTTGGATCTATCCCCGTGCAACCACAGGGGTTCTCTTACCCACAATAGCTGGAATCCTGTGGTTCACTCAGCCATATTACCTGGTGTGATGCTCTCTGGGTCTAGGGTACTGATTATGATTATTTTCCATATTAATATTTCATATTTGTAATAATCCATGTGATAGCCCATATTTTTTATCAATAGAAAGGCTGTAATCTAAGAGTGATTATATTGTTTCTATGTAGGTATTAGAAATGTATTGTTTTTCTGTGTGTTCCACATTGTTTGTTTGAGGCAATCCCAGACTGGGTGTCTGCAAAACTATCACCTTAACGACCCATTAAGGGGACTCACAGCTGTGGTGGGCCTATGGAGAAACCTTTTCGGCTAGTCACCCAGACTGACCATGATTTGGCAAGGACTCAGAGCACTGGAGAACCAAAGGTGACAAAATGCAATAGCCTCATCTCCATTTTGTCTTTAGTCTTCAGTCTGCAACCAACACCCTCCTCTGGGACTATTCTTCTAAGACTGAACAAAGGACTCAGAACCACCCAGGTGCTGGGTGCATACCAGACGAGTTGGACTAAACTGCAAGCTGCATATTCTTCAAAGACTTGCTTTCTATGAACTGTAAATCATTTGTACTATGTGATTCACTTTGACCCTTTAACAACTCTGATCTTGTTTCTTTTGTTATATTAAGCCTTTAGTTGTAGTTACTAAAGGATTGGCTGGCAGCATGGTATTTTGGGTAAGATCCAAGCTTGTATTGTTCTGGCTGATGTGGCTGATCTTTTGGGGTCAGGAGAACCTTTTTTTTTTTTTAAGAGACTGAGTGGCTAAGGGGAACCAGAGAAGCTGATGTGCAACAAAGGGGACTGTTTCTGTTTTGTTATGCTTGGTGATGAGCACAGTGGGGAATCAGAAGCATGTTTTGTTACTGATTGGGAGGGTGGCTTAAGTACCACCCATCAGTGGTTTGGGGGTTTGGCCTCTGGTTTTGGCACATTCAGAAGGTTATCCCAGGAGGCCTGGGTCATAACTGGAATCCAGGGGACTATTAAAATGAGCTTTGCTTGTCTAGTTCTTGTGGACACGAGATGTGTGTATATATACTGCTGTCTAAAGAGCTGTAGCCCTATTGGTCAACAATATTTCAGGAGCTGAGGCCTCAGTGGAATCTGAGAACCCTTCTGACTATCAGCAATGGGGAGACAAACAGTCAATGTGAGTTCAGTCTAAGGGAATCAGCGTGTCTATCACTGGTTCATTGATCACCTATGTAAGAGAAAGATTCAGAAAACTGCTATGCCATGGGGAACACAAAACTAATGAAGGTGCAATACTTTTGAAGGAAGAACTCGTATAAGAGCCCAGCAACTACCAAAGCACACGTTCCTACTGCAACACAGGCTGTCATATCTGTTTTCTGAGATAAACATGTGTACATTAAGTGACTTGTGAAAAAAGACATATGGTAAAACAGTAGCAAAACCAGGAATCCCAACTTCTAGTCCCTTGCTTTAAGCAAACAATAACCCTGTAACTCTGAAACCTAGGGACTCCTGGGAGGAAAAAGTGGCAAGTTGGCAACACAGAAGCACAGAAACTGGAAGGGACCATGACAGGTCATCAAGTCCAGATCCCTGCACTCATGGCAGGATCAAGTACCCCAACTAAAACCTCCCTGGCAGGTGTCTATCTGCCCCTAGACCTGCATGGAACATCAGTTTAACAAATCACAGTTTTTCCTAACATTGTCCACATTTCTAGTCTGCAAGATAACAAGAGTACAGGTGTACAACAAACCTTCATTCAGTCAGTCTCTATTCTGGCATATTCTGAAAGAACTGAATGGGCCTCAGAATATGAATTATCAATCAAAGACATGGCACTGGCCAAACCTGATCAGCTACTGCAAAACCAAGTTGAAAGTTCACTTATGAGAGAAAACGAAGGTGAAGACCATAAAAACAAAACAAAACAAAAAACAAAAAATGTGTGATCAATACAGAAAGTCTTAGCTTAAGGGAAAAGAAAAGGAAAGTATGTTTACTGCAAAAGGAATTTCCCTCCAGATTTATCCATCCTAAAAGTTTTAACAAATCAGCACATCTAGATGAACAGATTCAGGAAGTGCAAACTTCACTATGTGTTGTATTATGACTGTTAACTATAAGCTCTCACACAACTGCAGTTGTAGGCGTTAAAGCCATTGAGTAGAGCATTCTCAATGTACCATAATTGCAACAACATCTGTGCTAAGTATCCATTGGCTCCTGCTCTGGTAGAATTAACAGAGTATTCAACAGCTTTAACACTGCAGATTTCCTGTCCACATCTAGTTGAAGAGTACTGAAGGACACACCATCTCACAGCGACCCCTTGCAGCAACACACAGCCTCAGAAAAACTCTGACGTTATCGTTAAGGAGGCTGACAAAGGAGGTGCAGTTGTCATTATGAATAAATTGGATTATGACTGGGAGGCTTATAAACAACTCTCCAACACAACATTCTACAGACCACTTTCCTCTGACCCCACTGAGGAATACCAAAAGGAATTATAACGCCTACTCAAGAAACTCCCTAAGACAGCACAGGAACGTATAAAGACAGAAACACCACCATAACCGTGGCCAGGGATGTTCTATCTGCTACATAAAATCCATAAAAAAGGAAACCCTGGACGCCCCATCCTCTGAGGCATTGGCACCCTTACTGCCGGCCTATCTGGCTATGTGGACTCCCTCCTCAGACCCTATGTGATCAACATCCCCAGCTATCTTCAAGACACCAGAGACTTCCTGAGGAAAATACAGTCCACTGGAGAAATTCCAGAAAACACCATTCTGGCCACTATGGATGTAGAAGCTCTCTACACCAACATCCCTCACAAGGATGGATTACAAGCTATTAGAAGAACCATCCCAGATGATGACACAGCACAGCTTGTGACTGAACTTTGTGACTTTGAGCTCACCCACAACCACTTCAAAGTTGAGGATCTCCAAATATCTCCAAATCAGTGGCACTGCTATGGGCACCCGCATGGCCCCACAATATGCCAACATCTTTATGGGCGACTTAGAACAACGTTCCCTCAAGTCTCATCTCAAAACACCTCCTCTTTACCTACACTACATTGATGAAATCTTCTTCATCATCTGGACACATGGCAGGGATGCTCTTGAAGATTTTCACAGAGCTTTCAACAATTTCCACTCCACCATCAAATTGAGCCTGGAACATTCCACACACGAGATCCACTTTCTCAACGCTACAGTACAAATCAGGGATAGACACATCACCACCACCACCCTGTACCAAAAAACCTACTGATCGGTATAGTTACCTACATCCTTCGAGCTTCCATCCTAAGCACACCACATGATCCATTGTCTACAGCCAAGCCCTAAGATATAACCGCATCTGCTTTGATCCCTCAGACAGAGATGGACATCTTGAGGATCTCTATCAAGCATTCTTGAAACTACAGTACCCACCTGGGGAAGTAAGAAAACAAATTGACAGAGCTAGACAGGTTCCCCAAAGTCATCTACTATAGGAGAGGCCCAAGAAAGAAAACAACAGACACCACTAGTCACCACATACAACCCTCAAGTCAGACCTCTGCAACAGATCATTAAGGACCTACAGCCTATTCTAAAAGATGATCCCTCTCTCTCTCAAGCCTTGGGAGACAGACCTCTCCTTGCCTACAGACAGCCACCCAGTCTTAAACAGATACTCACCAGCAACTCCAGATCTAACAACAGAAACATTGAAGCAGGCACACACCCCTGCAACAAACCATGCCGCCAAGTCTGCCCACATATCTGCACAATAGATACCATCATAGGTCCTAATCAAGCCTGCTACTCCATCAAAGGCTCATTTACCTGCTCATCTACCAATGCGATCTATGCCATCATGCGCCAGAAATGCTCCAACACCTTTTACATTGGACAAACAGGACAATCGCTGCGCAAAAGGATAAATGAACACAGAGCTGATATCAGAAATCACAAAACAAAGAAACCAGTTTCTGAGCACTTCCATCTTTCTAATCACTCAGTGAATGATTTGTTAACGACCGTCACCAGAGATGTGGCTGGGACATCAAGACTTCAAAGAGAAACAGCTGAACTCGAATTAATATGCAAGCTAAATTCTGTGAAAGCAGGACTGAATCGAGACTATGGGTTCTTTGCCCATTACAAAAGGTAATTTGACTTCAGGCTTCGACCCTGGCAACTGCTCTGATTTGCTGTTACTGTATGACCTGATCCTATGTTTTACATCCCCTTGAATTTATTTCCATTCTATTCTGTAAGTTCACCCATCTTCGAAGCATCTGACGAAGTGAGATTTTCTCCCACGAAAGCTCATGCAAAAAATACATCTGTTAGTGTAAGTGCCACACGACGCCTTGCTTTTTAATCCCCCATGTAACTGCCTATCTTAGCACACATATTGAGGGTCTGGACATTGCTATTTGGGACAGAGTGCAAGTGAGATGCAAGCTGAAATCTTTGGAAGTTATTTTAATACTATCTTATTATAAACTTAGCACCAGAAGCTTCTGTTGAGATTGGGATCACATTTGGCGGATAGTAAAAGGAATCTACAATCTAGGTTGAAAAGACAAAAAACAAGGAATCCTGTAGCACTTCTAAAGACTGACAATTTTAGTTTTTGCATGAGCTTTTGTGGGAGAAAAATCCCACCTCCTCAGATGCTTGAAGACCTGATGAAGTGAGATTTTTCTCCCACCAAAGCTCATGCAATAAATTTGCTAGTCTTTAAAGGTGCTACAGGACTCCCTTTTGCTTGTTTTGGTGAACGAAATGAATACAGCTACCCTTTTGGAGCAAGCCAAAGACATAGCATATAAGCGGATAAAAGAAGCAGATACATAATCTGACTTGTCCAAGGTCTCACAGCACATCAGTAGCAGAGCTATGCACTGAACCCTGTTCACCTGAGTCCCAGTGCAATGCTCTAGTCCCTAGAGCATACTTTTTTGAATTATTCTGGAGACTATTTTTTGAAGAGATACAGAGTTTGCTTTGGAACATGTTAATTCTTCCAGACTGCAACCAGTGCATTCTGTTCAACACCTGTAACTTGTTTGCACTGGGCAAAATCGTGATGCTCTTATTCCACTGTCCCCAGTGAGACTTCACTGAAATAAAAGCCATGTAAGGATCTTAGGATGTGGTCCATTGTAAGGAATATGAGTGACAGATAAACAAACCTCTAGCACAGAGATCAAGTCAGCTTCTGAGAACACAAGAAGATTTTCCAGTGATCCACCTCCCAAAAAGACTTCAGGTTGCAGTAGCATTTCAGCTTTTATCTTCCTCTCCCTCATTTAACTTGGCACGAGTAGTTGTCTAATAAATTAACACAACCTTGATTTGACAAGCTTCTCCTCAGTCGCATTACAATGTCAAGTACCAGGGCCACTGTCTTCAGCACAACCTTGACCATTTGTCATCTTCTTATAATTAATTACAGCCCTTTCAACCAAGGCTGCTAGAGAAAATGATAAGCATATTATACAGCTTTCTCCATTCACTGTAATGGGAATTTTCACTTTCCCATTGTTCTCCAAAGATGCAGTGCCTAGGGCTCTGCATGCAAAATGTCTTATTGTCAGGTATCTTAAGCCTCTTTCCTTCTGCATGATTTTGCTTCTCTGTATTCATCTATTCTTTTGCATAACAAATAAGGCTATGGGTAGTGCCCCTGGCATGCAAGGAGAACCATGTTAGTTGGATCATTGCTAATATTTTATGAGTTCCTGTTCACATGAACTAGTTCCTTCAGTTTTAATGAACCAAGTGTTCTCAAAGACTGCATGTGAAGCACTTAAACGAGTGACACCTTGAAAATTGAGTTTCATCTGTGTACACAATACCCAGGACTGAATTGAGAGCCTTCAGAACTTAATTCATGAGTCTCTACAACTTGAACTAAAGAACCCAGGTTCTCTAGTTGGAGGCTATAATGAACTCTACACATCACATGCGTTGGTTGTCTATGCAGCCAACTGTGGACCACATTCATCTGGAGTGTAATTCCAATGACGTTAAGTAGTTGTACCAGGGATGCCTAAGGCCCTGTGTCAACACTGTGTTCTCTAATCTATTAATTTTAACCCCTTTAGATGCTTGAAAAACCTATCCTTAGCCTCTTACAAATTCTGGAGCATTACATAAGTTTCACACTGTGATGCTCCACCGATATTTTAACATCTCCCTTCTCCCTCTCAAAATAATAAATATTAGCCTATGATGAGCCTTCAGACATGGCAGTATCCATGCTGAAATATCTAGTCATGTGTTTTCTTGTTTATACAGTAGTGCTTTGACATTTGGGCATGGATTTATCACTTTATGCTCGAGTGTATGCAGACAAATATTTCTGTCTCTTCGTTAGCTATGATTTTCTTTAGAAGCTACGAAAGCCCTAAGAACAGGGCCACATTGCCTGCACAAACCTGTTGAGAGAGAAGGTTTCACAGCCTACACAAGACAGACGAAAAAAGGTACAAAGGGAAGCATTGACACAAGACAATGAAGCCCCTTGTCAATGGTTGCACAGCAGGTCCATAAAGGGCAGGATATGGAATCTCACTCCTCCATCTCCTAGTCAACTTCTCTATCCACTAGACGACAATGCTGCCAGACATGACCTACAATCAGAGAAGGATCTGACTGCTAGGTTTTTAAGGGAATCATGGCATTACCATTTTTCTGTCAAATAGCCCAACACTTTGAATATTTTGTTCACAAACTTCCAGTGCTGCTACTATAAGATGTAAAATTTCTTTTATTTTTATTGCACAATTAGGTAAATTGGACAGATGTTCTACTTTATTTTCCAGCTCTTTACTGCTGGCATATCTGTGTCATTCCTTCCTCACCCCCACCATTCAACTCCCCATGTTACTCAGCCGGGTTACTAATTGTTCTACTTTTGCTTCAATGGCCTTTGTTAATGATTGTGCATGGTAAGAATCCGAGTTCTGCAACAATGCAAACATTGAATCATTCTAGAGAGGCATCTCTCTCTTAGGAACGTATCCTGACCTGGATAAGTGAGGACACGACTTCAATGAGTTGCTGACATGTAACATGACTGATTTTGGCGCCACACTTATTCGGCATGAACATGAAAAAATCCCTTTTAGAGAGAAGCAGATCTACTCCTTGATGTGCTGATTTAGGACCATCATGAAGAAATTTAAACTCAGCCAGATCAGTTATTTACAACTGAATGTGAATTTCCAGAAGCAACTGTAAAAACAGATGTGAACTAAGCTTGATTTTATTAGTAATTTATTAAATTCTATTTTTGGCAGAAATGGGTCTTCGGTCTCAAGGCATCTCAAGGATGCTGCCAAAGCTTGAAGAAAAATTTCCTATCAAAATGAAAAATTTCTTTAGCCATTTCCTGTCAAAAATAGGATTATTACTCAATGCAGGCTTAGCAAGTGTAAACAAGCAGAGAGACATTTAAAGGATTCTCTCAGTCAAATGATGAAAGATAGCAAACTGACTTGGACAAAGTCAGAGAAAGTGAGAACGGACCTATAACTTTATCCATCCCTCTTCTTTGCAAGTGTTCTCAGAGCCTGAGTTATTCTTTCACCCAATTTCCACGTGCCTCGGGATTTTCTTCTTTTTCTGGCCAAGACAGATAAAGGAAGTGCTAGAATGCTGTAGGAATGATTCCTCCTGGGGAACTCCCGCCCAATCACGGAAGTCCATTCCAATTAGATACCCAGGCCAGCCCTGCAATCCCAAGACATTCAGTTCTGCACTCAAGATGCCTCATGTTTTTAACCAAACTAAATTTCCAAACCTTTTTGTGTTCAATCTTTGGTAGTAATTATACTGGAAACATTTGTGTACTGATTAGAGAAAATGTTTAAGAGCCATGAATCTTGGTAGTATTTCCTGTGCTGATATGGACATGGAAGCCAGTCCTACTGTCACTGAATCCATTAAAAAATTTCACTAGCATCATCTGGAACACGATTAGGCCTAGGATGTATAACCTTGGGGAAGTCACTTATTGCCTTAGCCAAACTTTGCTGGTGCAAATGCATGCAACTCTGTTTACTTGAAGGAAGCTTCCTCCATTGACACCTGTGGCATATTTGGCCCATTGTGGGTTTTCCCATTAGTAACATGTAATAATTCCCACCTCATAAGGCTGCTGTAAAACTAAGGATTTGGCACACATTTATTGAAAACCCATAGCAAATTAATCCACCAATCCATAATTAGAGAACTATGTCTACAGAAAAATTAAAGTGTATAGAATTTATGTTTTAATGTAAGACCAACTCATTTGACATTGATTAGGTGTGGGATATATTTGCCTTCCCATAGTATCCTTCTGATGCTGAAGAAAGGCAACGACAGGATTGGAGGAAATGGTGGTACTATAGCTGCCAACAGTCAGGGATGTCTGCTTTTATTTAGTGTCCCCAGGGATAAGTTATTTGCATTTTAAGGCATAGTTAAACCTGACACTAAATTATAGTTACTAATGGCTACAGAAGTTTTTCACAGCAATTAAAAGGCTGCTCCTCTTTATTTGCCAAGCTGTCACTAAGATACCCATTAAAGTAAAAAGAGCTTCATCCTGTACAGTATATGAGCAGACTTGGAAAGATTAAATTTTTATCAGTTAACATCAATTTCACTGTATGCATAATCCAACAAAAAATTTCCATAGATAATAATTGAAAATTGCAGGTGGCTGAAGAAAAATGCTGCCTGAGAACTTAGAGATTGTTTTAGGATATTTGCTTTGCATATTTTGACATGTAGATAATTAGTGTTTTAATGGTTGTGAAGCATTAACATTTTGAAAACCATGTCCACTATCATTAATTAATTATTGTCTGATCTGATCTGTCATCTCCCCCTGCCAACTTCCTGCAACTGTGAAAATTAGAATTGATAAGAAGCACTTAAAACAAATATCGATATCATCAGTCAAAATAAAACTCCAATTCTGTCAAGTGTACATACAGATAAATTGTTAAGGAGAGTAAGGATAGCTACACTGAGATGAAAATTGGAATACTTGTTGGTACGATGAAACACACCCGTTTGCCCCACTTGGAGTCTGCCAGTGTCTGAAGCTCCAAACTTGGCCTCTGGGGGCCTTACCGAATGAATTGCAACTATCATGGCCGCTAGAGCTTCTGACCCCATGTCCAAGCATGCTTGGAGACTAGGGTGGGGATAGAAGGAACTATAAATTACTGCTGAGACCAATTTCACCTAGTGGTGACAGCAAGCATCAAGAAGAGAAAAGGGGTTATGGCACATCCAGGGTGATGGGAGGGAGGTGTTAAGCTTGTGGGTGTGCACACACACTCCAAACTAGATCAAATAAAGAATTAGACCAGAGAACTTCACTTCTCTTTAGCATCAAACTATGCTTCATGAGTGGCAGTGTAGTCTAATGCCTAGGGCAGAGGACTGGCCCTCAGGCAACTCAAGTGCAATTCCCAATGCTGCCACAAGCCTACTACCCGACCTCGTACAAGTTGCCTCCCCTCCCTGTGTTTCAGCTTTCCCATTTGTAAGTGGGGATGAAAACGCTCTCTTCTGTAAAGTACTTTGAGACTTACAGATGTAAGCTACGTACTGACAGGGAACTTTACTTTGTAAACAAAACAAATACCCAGTTGTCTCATGGCAGCTGTGTCAATCTTTCACTATGCAATAGCTGACACACCAGAAAAATTCAACCCACCAGGCAACAAAAGCCTGAACGGTGCCTCGAGTGCTCACTGTGCTCATATACATACTGCATAGTCCTCACGATCATTCAGCGACATCTGCTAACTGCAGTGACCTTATGCACCATTTGGAGGTTATTCCAGAGCCACAAAGACCTTCCTGTGAGAAAGATTTTCCTGATGTGCAGCCTAAAGTTTCGTCCCATTACACCTAATTATACTCATTTTAATTATGCAGAATTCCCCTCCCTCCTTGGTTTTTAGGCTTTTCAGATATTAGCATGCTGTTCCATTTCCCCACAGCCATCGCTCAGCCAAACTATACGTTTCACTCTTTTAATCTTCCTTTTTATATCAAGTCCCTAAAACCCCCTGGTCTCTCTGAACCGTAGCCAACTTTTGGTATCTTGCTGGTTCCAAATATTTGACAAAGTTTGAGTTGGAGTCTCTCTTCTGCAGCCAGGAATATTCTGCACTCAAGTTACCCTTGTGATCTAGAGCTAGCTATATGAATGCGTTTTTAAAGCTAGTCTCACACACGACTTTGTGGTACCAATCAAAATTTATGGGGAGAAAGACTGACCACAGAGTCCTTTAAAGTGACCCATTCTTAAATAGGAGGCTAGATTTGGTGTTGCATCCAGCATTCACCGAGCGCACTGTCAGTGACAGGAAGGAAAAGAACTAGTGCAGCCCTCTAATTCTGCGGGTGCTTCTGTGTCAGCCTTTAAATATGTCCACATGCTTAAATGCAGCATGCAGGAGGGCATTTGGGAATTGCCCTGTGTCATATTTCACTGTAGTGCAATCCATTTATTTTATCACCAGCTTCACCTGGTCCAGGATCTCGGGACGTTCCCTTTGGTGACTCGCAGAAATGACTGAAACAGTCAATCTGGGAGCTAGAGAGAACCACAAGGTTTATATCTGGGTCCAGCAGCATCAAGGAATAATCTACTTCATATTCACTGCAACAAAATCCTGTTTCTATGACAAGAATGTAGAGAGCTCCAGTTAAACCTATTATTTTGTTAATGACATGTTTCTGACAGTTTATATTTATTCCTGCTTCCACTGGGCTACACGTGCACAGCACCTTCCAGGATCAGGCAATAAAGAGTGTGTAAGATACATACAGAGGGCATGTAATAATCCATCTTCCACATTAGTGTCTGCAAGCTGGCAAATCATAAGATGACAAATCAAACGCATTGGTTGTGTCAAGAACAAACTGGACCCACCACCTATATTGTTTGTTGTAACAAGAATCAGATAAGTAGAAGGCAGCTCTTAAGACTGGCTCACCACTACTTTTGGATGTCTGAATCATCCCTTATTACATTTATTTTCACTAATCTTGATTCAAAATATAACCACCATGGATATTATTCTGTGCAACTGCCATCCTATTGAGACGCCCACTCATACATGCTGTCAATACACAGGCTGATAGACTGAAGCATTTTGACTCCAGTTGAAACACAACGGCAATAATTTTAGTAGGGCTGAAAAATCACAATTGATTAATGACAGATACAATCAGACAGTATTTTGCAAGGTTTCCTTAGAAACTACATTAAGCAGCTCAGAAAACATGTAGAACAAAATACTTTTATACAATGAAATGCCAATAATACAATCAAAACCTTTCTGATGTAATCAGAAACAAAGTTGGAATAAGAAGGGAAAATATTCTTCCCCCCCCTAGCTCTGCAAGATCATTAAATTCAAGGTAGAATCACACAGCAGTGTCTGAAGGCATGACATGCCTATCTCCTTCCCTAAACCAAACTCTGTGCTTTTTTCCATCTTTCCTGAATTCTGATGGGGATCAGGTTAGGAGTAAGCTAAGACACAAGGATAATCTTAAGAAATGTTACCACCTCTTTCCACAAGATGCAGAATTAGCCTGAGAACGATTCCCTAAAATTCTCAACCCTAGCACAAAGGCACAGCAAAAGAACAATGGTCTAGATGTTCAAGCGCCCAGCTCCAGTTTAGGCAGGGGATTTTCCAAGTGCTGTGTGCTTTTGAAAATCTGGCCACTTCATCTAGGGGCCTATAAGAGAGAGCTAAGATCTTCAAAAAAACCTGGCCTCCGAACTTCATTCAGCCCCCCAGGGCTTGTAAGCTCTACCTAAAGGGCATTATTTGCCCAGCCAGGAAATACAACCATCCCTGAGGTGAAATCGAAGAGCTGCTCAATAGCTCAAAGCAACATCAGATAGAAATTCACAACGTAAATATCAGTGAATACTGTGTTTTCAACTGTAAGGAAGAGCAAAAGGCTAAGTACTCACACTGGAATGTTGACAGGACAGTTGGACTGAGAGACACCCCCATTCTTGTAACAATAGGCCACGAGATTTAATTGCCACAAGTGCTCAGGACCTTGATTTTACATGTAATCTGGAAGACAAAAAAAAGAAATAGAAATAAATAAAGCAGACAGTCACAATCTTGTAAAGCAGGAAAGCTGCTGAAAGAAACACTGCACTTGACAAACTAATAGCAAAGGGAAATTGGAAGAATCCCATGTGAAGTCTGTTCTATGAAACTTGCTTAAGTCGTGCTATGTGGGCAGATGCTTCGTATGACGAACAGAAGACTAGTGGAAATGCAGATGAAAAACATCGTTTAGCCAGACAGTGATCCAGTACCTCATTACATTACAAGACAGTGCCTCATCTAAAAGTTATATGTTCTTTGATGGTAGTATAGGTGGCATTTGTCAAAAGGAAGGCTTATTGGGTAAAACAGCTCAATGATGCAAGAGAAATAAAAGACTTCACAAGCCCCCCCCCCCAACTGTCTGGTTTAAATTGGTGATTTCAATAGTTTAAACAAGCTGAGACGGTCCCTATATTATGTGGGATTTAATACACAAAAAACACAAGATATCTGGTCATTTCTTAATTGTCAAATTACATTTTTCAACATGTGTTTCTCAAGCTTCATCCACAGAGAGTAGGTCAAAGGAATGGATGTGATCAAGACAATAGAAAGGAATTCTGCTTGTGAGAGTGGGATGATGACGCATTCTTAGCCATCCCAGGTTTTCCTATCATTGTTAAATCACAGGAATATGAAAACAACCAACTCATACAAGCCAAGTCAACCTGAGCCTCACAAATCTGATGATCCTGATGTACAAGATCAGAGAAACCTCCAGAACCCCTGAAGACAGGAAAAATCCTCATGAAATTAACCAAAAGGAACTAATTCTTCAGAAATACTACTGAAATTCAAAAAGCTTCCAGTTCAACAGTCTAATATATTTTAATACTTGTTGAAAGGTTATTAAGCTTTTGCTTTAGTCAAAGGATTGTACAAAGTGTTATAAAACAATCCAATAAATATCCACTTCAGTGGTTCCTAATGCAGTACCACTGACCCAAGAAAATTAATGTCTACCTGTGGGTAGCTCTTATATCTGCTTGGGTGCCTGGTTTTCACCATTGGAGTTAAGCAGAGGAACTGTTGATTAAAGCAATTAAAAACCAAAAACAAATACAAGTTGCACAGTTTCACAGAGATTTGCACATCAGTTTTTTGTGACTGATTTAAAGTCCAAATAGTCATTAACTACATGCAGAAAGGTGGATGGGTAGAAACGAGTTACATAGCTGACTTATAAACTATATCAGGAGAACTATCAGCCAACATTCATTGCCAGAAATCATCATCTGTACGGCAACACCATGTGAAAAAGACAAGACATAATAAACCCCCATTTGAAAAACTGTGTTTTAATAATTCTAGATTTGCCCAAATCCTGTAGTGACATCAACTAGCCAAATTCAGTAAAAAAAAATCTGGTGGCATTTTTAAGACTAACAAAATTTATTGCATGATCTCTCATGGGAGAAAATCCCACTTCCTATTTGGGAGCACTTGGAACATGCTGGAGAGGAGTGAGAGGTTAGTGAGACAGCAGATTCGTTTCCAGGCTTTCTGAGCTTTGAAGACCTTCTTTGAAGGGCAAATGAGGAGAAAGGGCTACTTCTGAACTATCGATCTCTTGCTGCAGGCAGCGTTGGCTAACAGATTGACCAGAGAACTGGGAGCTAGCGCTCTCCTCTGGTTTAATCCTGAATCTGTCACTAACTTGCAGTGTTGACTATGACAAGTCACGTTATCTCTTAGTGTCTGTTTTCCATTTTTTAACTGGGGATGAAGACCTTGATGAAGGGCCAAATCTGATTTCATTTACACTGGTATAAATCTGGGTAGCTCTCTCCAAATGAGGGAGCTACAAACAAGTTCCTGATGACTCAAAAACTGCTGCAGAAATGAAAGAAGAAAAAAGATGGTTGGATGGAAGATAAAAAAACAACATGGAGTTGTGTGGCACTTTAAGACTAACAGATGCCTTGACGGGCAGCTCCCTGTCCGGGACCTTTCCCTTTAATACTGCCAAAAACCTTTACCCTGGGCCTTCATAGGGAGGTAGAGAGGGTGGGAGAGGAAATTTTACCCCCCACCCTTTGCTAGTTGGAGAATTTCCCTCATATACAAAAGTCCCCTCTTTCATGCCAAGAGGCCAAGTTTTGGGTTTATCACAGTCACACAGAAAGAAGTAAAGGGGAAAGGTGCTCCAGCTTGTCCCAGTTACGCACTGGTGAAATTCACTAGACACAGGTGCGTCTTACTTGCAGTGACTCTCTCTATCCAGCCAGCACCAGAGCCCTTAGGCTTATGTCTTCAAGCCCGCTGCTCAGCAAACACTTGCATCATTGACTTGAAGCCCCTAGTACTCCGACAGCAAGCTTAGATTTGTATTGGAGTTGTACTGAACCCAGTTGAGTCAACTCCTGACTCTTCCATACCTTGTTGTCAGGACACAAGGGTTTAGACACCAACCCTTGGGCAGGTGCAGCCCAAAACATTAAAGGGTTTACAGGTCAATGCAAGGCTTGCAGAACTGGATTTTATTTTAAAACACACACAAATGCAAATTAACATGTTCCATCAAAACTATTTTATCAGTTTAAATTTTCATAGTTGAGGGGAATTATAGGGTGGTGAGACAACAGCACCAGTCATGTATGGTGTTTGGTTGCTGGTGAGTTTTTCCTTCAGGTTAGGGGGCTGTTTGTAAGCAAGGATTGGCCTGCCTCCTAAGGCTTGAGAAAATGAGGGATCATTTTATAATGGATCATATAATGGCATCATGATCTCACAAAAGGCCATATTAGGCACTCCATTCTTGAGCTAAATAAACAAATCTACAGCAGAAAAGTGAAGGACATGCATGATCTTGCTGTCAAATGTAAATAATGGAAACGACCCTCAAAATCTGCATATTTCTGAACAACCTTTTCAGCCAAAGATCCAAAAAGAATCTTATGTGACCTGTATAAGAAAAGCAGACATTCCCTTTAGTTAAAGACGCCCACGCTGGAAATCTCCACATTTGAGGTTGGCACTTTAGGGTTCTACTTGGAGAATGAAAACAAAAGTGTACTGAAAGTAAATAAAATGTTTACATGACAAAGTGATACTTCTGATTTTGATATTATGACATCTGATTGTAGAATGAACTTATTTTACATTTAGTCATAAAATAACTATATAAGTTTTCCTCTTCTTGCCAGCCTAACACACTAGAAAATTAATGAACCATAAAAACGAGACTGAACTTTTCTTTCACAAGGAAGGTCTGTAATGTGCAAATACTTCTAACATCTAGCAGTGCACATAATACAATGGCTTTGTGCATCTCTTTGATAACCAGTTTCAATGGATTCTAGTCAATGTATAATGTTTAACATCTTGTTCTACTGCAGAGCATAAACTGTTTTTCTGATTACATTTAGCACAATATATTTGACATCTCCATGAGATTACTTTAACCCAACTTTAACAGCAATCTTTAAAAAGGGTGGCTGGCTCCTGTATTTTTGCTGCAGCAGTCCTTGCCTTGTCCAGAATATAAATGCTACCCCACTTTACTAGGTACATATTTAATAAAGTCTTATTTTCACAGGCTTAGGTTTGTTTCAAACCCTGTGTGCCTGTTAATATGGAGGAGATAATGTTTTTCATCTACGCATATTTCTTCTAGATGTTGTGCTGTGGAATTTAGGTGGAGTTTTTTATTCAGTTCAGTCTCCAAATCTTCACCTTACTAACATTTGAATGTCACCTCTAATAAGCAGAGCTGTAAGTTCCAAAAATCCGCTCCTCTAGGGAAAACTTCCAGAACTGTACTATGTGAGCGCCATAGAGATTTTGTTAGTGTTTGCAGACAGTTGCCTATTTCACTGTTCACAATACTAGCTTTTCATTACACTGCTAGACACTATTCAGGTAAGAAAAAATATATAGCAAATACTTTTCTAAAGTCACTTGTACACACAAGTAATTGCTGCAGTTGCTACAGGAAAATTATTGCCTCTCCAGTGGAAGGAGACCTGGTCAGCACAAAATGAATGAGCTAGATTATAATCCAGGATATACACACTGCTATAGTGTGGTCTACACTATGAAAAGTTTGAAGGACCCTGGCTCGTAGGGATGGAGTGCATAAAGACAAGTTTTAAAAACCGATGCCAAAATGTAGGTGACTAAAAAACTGGCCTAATTTTCAAATGTGTTTTCTGACCTCCTTTATGAAATTCAGATCTGGGTCAGGACTTCTACAATAAATTGTCCTGAACTCCAAGGATCTGGAGTTCCAATTTTAGCCCATGTCTACCAATTACAGAGTTCTGTGAATTTCTGCCATTACAGTTTTAAGCACCTCATGGGAGGTTCTGCATCACAGAGTTTCACGCTCCTGGAATTTCATAGTGAATGTGGCTTTGACCCAAAGCAAAATTTGTTTGAAACATGGGCAAAAGCCAACCTGTTTTTTGTCTGAGTACAGTCCACAACTCCTTGATAGTCCACCCAGCTTTTGCTAAAAAGTCTGCTTATATTTCAGTGCACCTGAATTTTGGTTAGATTACGAGCCACCAATCAGGTGACTGCCATTGGGTTTAGTCCTGGTATGCAAATTTTCATAGAGGTAGTACTATGGATATCACTGACAGCTACCACCTTCTGCCTAGAAATGTGGCCTGTTTATGAATGAACTTGGATCTTCCAGCCAGACAAAATGAACTCACAAGGCTATTTTTTTTTGGCAGGATTTTACCACTTGAAAGCATGCGGATGTGGGATTCAACTCCACTCTATTTTATAGAATAGTCAATAATAGCTAAGCACATATTTCCCTTTTAACATGGGGGAATTGATCTCATTACGTCTGGTTATGATCTCCAGTGATCCATGCGACTTAGTAAACTGGAAGTCTTCCAAGTCTGTGACTGTATTGTTGATAAATCTGACCTCTTTTTACATAATCCCATAAAATATACTCATCCAATGCTAGGCTATAAGCATTACTAAAGATACAATGCTTCATTTTTTAGTCAGCCTAAATGGACAGTCATTGAATTAGCAATGTACTGTCTTTAAGATACTGCTCCGGAATAAGTAATTTAAGGCCTAATGTTGTGGTCCTCGCTCCAAAGTAAGTGAAATCACATTAAAGGAAACCCACATGCTCTATAGCCCAAAGGCTCTGAATGTTTTGCTCTCTCTCCTTCCATTGATTTTTATAGGCATTTTAGCTGACTAAAGATTTCAGTGCTGGGCCCTTAGTGGAAGATTTTCAAAAACAGAAATGGGAGTTAGGCAAGCAATCCCCAGTGAAAGTCAATTGGAGCTGGGTGCCTGATCCACTGATATCCATTAAAAAGTCTCCCCCTTTCCACTTACTAGAAATATTTTTAACAGAAAAAGCTATGGTAGCATTCACATGCTGCCAGTAAGTAAGCAATCAACATCTCATCTGATGACTCTTTTTGTTAATTAAAGCCAAACATTTAATGCACTGAGAACCATATCAACTCTTTCATAAACTATATGCTAGATGGGCTTCTTTGGCTACAAGTTGACCAGAAGATGACTATCTATTTACCCAGTTGGAAGCATGCTTTTAGACAGTAAAATAAATACCAGGGACAAGGTGGGTGAAGTACTATCTGCTATTGGGCCAACTTCTGTCAGTGGAAGAGAGAATCTTTTGATCTACAAAGTTTTCTTTAGGCTTTCTTTGAGATCTGACCAAAACTTCTATAAAGCTCAAAAGCCTTGTCATTTACACCAACAGAAGGTGGTCCAACAAAAGATACTGACTCAGCCACCTTGTCTCATATTCTGGGACAAACATGGCTATAACCAACCTGCAATTAAATACTTAGCAGGTAGCTAAAAAGATCAATCTTCAATGCCTGCTCCTCTTCTTTGACCAAGGTTCTTTTTAATAACTGATTTCCCTTCAGCTGGACACAGTCATTAACTTCCACCAATACTTTGGGTGAAATCCTGGTTCCACTCAAGTTAATGGAAAAGTCACAGCGACCTCAGTGGAGTCAGAGTTTCATCCATTAGACTCAAGTATTCGGAAACTGCCAAGTCCCTGCAGTTCCCTTCAGCTTCATTTGGAGTCATGGAGGATCAGTACCTCTGAAAACCAGGGCTGAGACTAGACATCAATAAGATGGAGACATCCAAAACCATAGTCTGCATACGAAGTCTTTCACCCAAGATTGAACAGAAAGTCTAGAAATATGAGCCAGAGCTCAATGTAATGTTTCATCCACAACTTTACCTGCTGGTTTGGTGCCAATATAATTGTCAAGCCATTGTTGACTCTTCAATATGTTTCTATTTTAGCATCAGTCTTACCAGGGGAATGTCTGCTTATTTCTTCCCCCCATAGTAAGCAAACTTCATTTTAGTCAAGTCCAGTTTGGAAGCCACCAACTGAAAGACATAGCACCAGCTATCTTTGTTTGGCTGAGCCAGTACATTTTATTTAATGTGTGACAAATATATTTTGGATGTTTCATAATATCTTTGTCCATGCCACTGAGATATCTATATTTATCTATCTATCTATATATGCTGAAACACTTTCTGACAAGGTTCTTAAGAGTAGAGGTTCTTTTCCACACCCTTTTTACTAACAGTTTATCTGAGAGCTTAATATTCACTCAATCTATTAAAAGATCAATATTTTATTATAGTACCACCTCAGTCAAGATCAGGGTCTTTCCGTGCTAGCCATGTAGTATGATAGAGCCCTTGATACAACAATCTAAGTAAACAAAAGAGCAATGGATGGTCTTGTTACTTCCATTTTACAAGTGGGAAGCTGAGGCTGAGAGAGAGTAAAAACTTTATTCTGCACCTATTTAATCCAATGGCAAACCTATCATTGGTGTCAGTGTGGAAGAATCAGACCCTAAGTGTCCTTCCCAAAGTCACAGGAGATGTCTACGATAGAAACAGAAACGAAACGCAGGTTTCCAGAATCCCATTCCAGTACCTTAATCACAAGGCTCTCTTTTCCTCCCTGTCTGAGACATCCTTCTACAGTATGTTTTATCACCACCCAAATTCATCATTCCCAGTGCTCAAGTTTTGAGTGAAGTTACTGCTTTCACAAATACTGGTCCTTCTTGTGTGTCCAGGCAGAATGGCTTTCTTAACATACTCATACTGTTCAGCCCCATTTGACAATGACATTACTTTTATTTTTGAGCAGTCTAAACTTAGGGTGACCATGTTTCTCAAAGGGAAAATGGGACACCACACGGGGATAGCCTGAGAACACCCCTTCCCACCCTCGTGTGGGGCTTGTCCAAGCCCCCTTGCTCCACAGGGCTGGCCCAAGGCTTCCTCTCCCAATGCATGGCTAGCACCTGAGCCCTGTACCCTCTCCCCACATGGCTGTCATAACTGCTTATCTGAGCTGTGACTGATCCCCACACCCCACTTTTTTTTTTTTTTTTGACAGATGTGGGTATTTATCCTGTTTGGGACGGCTGGAACAGGACTTAAAGAAAAGAGACCATCTCAGTCAAAACAAGATGTGTAGTTACCATATCTAAGTTGCATATGCTGTTTGGCATTTGAGCATAGCAGGTTCAACATACTGTGATAACTTCAGGATTCCCCCAATGGTCATTTTACAGATTGATTGCCTGAAATATGATTTTGCTAACATACATTATACTTATTTCTCATACTCCCTGTCCTTCTCCTTTCTAGCTTGATAGCTGTGTGATGGTGACCAAAGAACTTCAAGGAGCAGCCTCTGTAAGGAGTTGTAATGAGTGAGACATGCAACTGCTACAACAACACAAAAATAGTGACCCAAATCTGGAATCTGAAAGTATTTTTTAAAAAGAGATTCCTAAGACTTTGCTACTGTATATAACTTCAGACCACTTTAAACTGCAGCGCCACATAAACATGACTCTCTGGAGTAGTCTGTAGTACAGATGGTTGTTTCCTAAACCCTAGCTCACATTTAACATTATCAGAAATATTTTCCTGGTCTGAGAGAACTTTAACCTGCCCTTCCTACAGTTTCGCTTTGGATATTCTCTGCACTTGCTCATGTATGGTGCTTGGTCAGAAGACCTCCCCTAGTGTGAGATATAACTCATCCTAAATTACTTTGTTTTAACAACAATGAGGTTTTACAAAGTTCTGTGCACATTTCCCAAATGTTCACAGACAGAACCACCATGGTACAAGGTCATTTTAATAAATATGTCCTTTGCACATTTAACATTGAGCTTGTAGTTGTAAAATTCTCTTCATTAAGAATGTAGCTCAACATTTGAGTTTGATTGCTTGAAAATAATCTTCACATTCTTCAAATTGTACCTAGCTTCCTACAAAGTCTTACTTAGATTTTACCACCTTTGACCCTGTTTAAAAAAAAAAAAAGACTAGTTAAATAATTTCTTTAAGATAGTAGGAACATGGAAACTGCTACAGCAAGTCATACCAGGCCATCTGGCTAGTCTGTATCTTCTCTCTGACAGGGGCCACTCACTAATGATTTCATAGGATGGTGTAAGAAGCCTCACCATGAAGAGTTGTGTAGTAGCCTGCCCATAGGAGAAATTTCTTCCTGAACTCAGGTAGTTAGCTGTAGCATTTATGCCCTATGGCATCAGGCTTTGGGCCACTGGCCCTGGGGGTAAAAAAACTTTAAGGGCATATTAAAGTTTAGAGTGCTAATGACTTTAGTGAAACTACTCAACTACATGAAGTTTAGGCTGGGGAAGTGAGAGGGTCCCTTTCCAGTTTCTCAGATGAGACACCCCAATTCTCTAGCTAGTTTTGAAAATGTATGCCACTATATAATACAGTGGTTGAAACACGTTATTTATAAGCAGTATGAATCTATTTTTTACAATAGCACATTGCCACAAAGCTATTTTGTTTTTAAAGAGCTCTAGCATTGACATAATGAGCCAGGATTTCACCCATAGATAATTTCCTATTATTTATGACTCCAAAAAGAGTTATCACCACACTTTTTTTTTGTAAGATCTGTGCCCATCTAAAAAGATCACATAAGAAAATATAGCTCCACTTAATTCTTACCATGCCATTTCTGGGGATGAACTTTGCAAGCACATGCGTCAAACTGGTTCAATCAATCTGCCCCTACCTTTGTCCTACAGCGATCACTTTTCTTCTGAAAAGCAGAGTGTGTGAAGTGGGGGAAGATATAGACCTTAATCTTGGTTTTTCTTTGTTGCGTAAATTCCCTTCAGAAGACCGTAGCTTGATGACCAAAAGTAGTATTGATGTGGGAAGAGGATGAAACCAGATGTGGGAACACTTGGGACGGACTTTCTGTTGCAATACAGTTGCCGGCAAGAATTTGCCTTCTAAACCATTTCATGCTCTTAAAAGATATTTTGGAATGTAGAACTCCCCATCACCCCTCTTTCATCTTCTCCTTCCTGATGAGGCCTATCTAAAATTGGTGATTTTCAAGCATTTGTCAAGCTGCCTTCAGCTGAAAAGCATGCAATTCAATATTTTTAATCTGACTCCATGGCCCAGATGGCTATTTAGAGCTATGAAAGCACACACTACTGGGACTGTAAAATGCCTCTTTAGCCTCTGGCTAAGGGACATCTGTTCTTCTTAGGCAGATGTTTCACCACTAATCAAGAAACTCTCTCTTACATACGTGACCTATTTATCAAATGTACCCTGTCCTGCCAAGTGTCTAGAGAAGATAAGAGGTAGGAAATCCTTGCTCAGAGAATTCACTTAAATTCTGGCTGCTCTCGCATATGGGGTGGTCAGTGACACTTTGGAAGGACCCCAATTTGGCTACAAACAACAAGCGTGACTTTCATAGAATCATAAAAACTGGAAAGAACCATGAGAGGTCATGGAGTCCAGTCCCCCATGCCCATGGCAGGCCCAAGTACCCTCTTTCTTCCCACTTGTGGCCATTCTGCACTCTATAGACCTCAACTGGGTCATTTCCGATTTACACCGGTGAGAACTGGTAACTAGACCCAGTGGTTCAGCTCTGTCTCCTGCTCTCCATCAAGCTCTTCTTTAAATACTTGGCATTGCACTCTGGCTCAGCTGTGTCTGAAGCTGTTAGAGTTTTAGACAGATTAGAAACTCAACTAAACAGGGCCAGTTTGTTTCCAGGGGCTGGTAACACTGGCTATGGGTATGCTTCACTGTCTACTTTAAGGCTCAGATTTTCTAAGGAGTCTGGGGGAATCTAATTCCTTAGGGTCTATGCACCTGCTTGGTAACTCTATGGGAGTGTAAGAACTATGCAAATAGCACACATACTTAGCTCTATCTTTCCCCATATTATCCATTTCTGCATGCTACAAGTAACGTGACATCTTCTATCAGCCTGTAAACCCACCAAATTATACAGCAGTGACATTCAGTTATCTTAGAGAAGGCACCGAAATTCCACTTGGATGAGAATGGTGTAAATGCCTACATAATGTAGCAAGATAGCATATTAAGCAATACAAGGACTTCACTGAAGCATTCATATAAATAGAACTTCAGGTCACAAATGTGCACCAAGTTTAGTGAACTTGATATCATTTCCTAAGGCTGAAAATGTCAGAGTCATTCTAGATTCAGAAGTGATCTCTGATTAGGAAAATAGGCCAAATTACCTGAAAATGATTATAATACTGAGAATATATAGAATCAATGCACATGCCTGATCTGCAGCTACCCATTATTTTCTACCTTGATACTAGGTGTCAGATAAAACTGACTTAAAATACTAGCTAAAGAACACTCTTAATTCATTAAGAAAATATTCTCTAAAAGTGTAATGCTCGTGACTATGTTATTAGGACCTGGGGTTCAGCTATGCCTAGCGCAGACAGGTGCTGTGGAAAGATTTCAGTCTGGTTCCACACCTCAGCATCACCATCACTTGCCCCCTGGCTATTCTAGAACTAACCCCTTGGGCAAAAACTTGCAACCAGGCAAGTTTGTTCCCATTTATTATAAGTCATAACACAGCTATTTATGATTTACAGCACAACAGGCAACCAAATGAGATTAGAAGCCCCTTGTCCTAGGTTCAATGCAAACTCATAATCCCCATCCTGAGGAGCTGACAACTAAATGAGCAAAATCCCATGAGGGAAACAGAAGCACAGAGATGAAAAGCCTAGCCCAAGGTCACAGAGCTTGTCTGTGGCAGAACTCTTTTCAAGTGCCAGTCTAGTTTCACTAGGCCAGTGTCACTCAACTTTTATTGGACCAGGGAGCACCTAAAGGTATTCATTACTTTACATGGAACACCTGATGAAAACAAATACTCTCAGAAAAAGCTGGTAACGGTGATGGGAGAAAAATGGCCCAGTTGCAGCAAAGCTGCCAGGTGTGCATCAACATCTGACACCACATAACTGGAGGCTTTGCTGTGGCTGGAGCATTAAATTGCTCCTTTCCCATCCCAACTCAAACCCTACCCCTCCAACAAGAAGGGGTCAGGGTGGGTCTCAGAATAATTGCTCTATGTCTGAGGAGCACCAGCGCTCCATGGGACACCAGCTGAACACCACAGCATTAGATCACACTGCCTCTCATATTATGGACAACACATACAATAGCCCTAATACTAGGATAACCTGACCTTCAGACTCATTTTTGAGTGGAGCAAATGTTGAACCTACAAGCCTAGGTGACAAAGATAGTTGAATCAGGGATCTAGTCTGCATATGAGGGTCATGGATTGACATTGGGCCCCTTTCTCACCATATCCAGAGTCATAAGAGTTATATGAGCAGAGTTATCCCAAAACACACAATATATTGTTCCACTTGATCTATAGACCTCATCAGTATCCTTAATCATGTCCTCATTTTACAACAGAGTGCAGGCCAGAAATATGATTAATTGGAGGATTTAAAATGTGTCAGCTTATGTGCCATTTGCTGTGTTTGGCATCTTGTGAACGAGAGCATAGTTTCCCATTTTTCCTTATCCTTCACTCATGTCAGAAATGCCAGCCTACTGGGATGTATAATCAGAGAGAAAATAACTGAGATGTCCCTCCTCGAATCAATCATCTCTCTGCTGCCATGGCAAGGCATCACAAAACCCCAAAGGTGAAAAACTGCTGAGTGTACACTGGAGCAATTTTACACCACCCCCATCAAGAGTGGGGCTAAGTCCTGAAGGCCTCACTCAAGCTTAATGTGCGCTGAGTCCAGCTGGAGCTGTGTCTGTCCCTATAACACCACAGGCTGTGTTGTGCAAACCCTCATCTGAGTCTGTTATATATTTACATCCTAGCACAGGGCAAAATTCACCCCCTATACAGTGGACCTGCACACAACACTTCCGTAGCAGGCATTATACAGTGCATAGACCAGACGTGGCCAAAGTGCAGCTCGGGAGCTGCATGTGGCTCTTGAATGAAAAAGTGTGGCTTGTGGAAAAACATCAGCAAATCAACTTAGTAGGTAAAAGTATATGGCTATATGCCTCAGTGTGGCTCTTGAAGGTTTCACAATAAACGTGTGTGGCTCTTGAGTTCCATAAGTTTGGCCACCCCGGCACAGACCATGGGCAGGATTTTTAAGAGCACTCAGGACTGACCTAACTCTGCTTACTTTGACATCAGTGGTAAAACTCTGACTTCAAGAGGAGCAAACATAGCCCTACGCTGAGCACTTCTGAAAATCCCACTCCTTGGGTATGCTGTTTGCACACCCATTACCACCAGTTCTGCAGGTTTAATCTTCTTACATGCCACAACCAAGATCAGTGACTAACAAGGAAGAGGGTAAGAATGTCCCTACTCCATGGAGTTTGATAAATAACTAGACAAAGGATGGGAACAAAGGTCTGTTCCAGTATCACAGATGAGAGAATGAGGCACAGAGAAATTAAGTGACTTGCTAAATGTCATTCAGGAAGCCAGCAGCAAAGCTCTTACATCGTGGCTCCCCTTCTAGAGCCATAGCATAAACACACCAAGATGATTCTCAGGAAACAGCGTTATTTGTGAGTAGAGGTTTTATGATTGGGACCTTGCAGCCCATTACAGCTTCCATGGGAGCCAACAAGAATTTTCCTGCTGAATTTAATGAAAGCTGGTTCTCACCTTAAATGGAAGTAGTACAGATGATAGAAGAGAAAAGGGAATGAATATTCAAGCAAAATAGATTTTTATTTTATAATTTTTTTTTATATTATGTAAGATCGCATTTATAGCTGAAAGGTGTCTTGTTAGCACCAATTTTCCCCACTCCCCAATTTTCATAATAAAATTAGCAATAAATAACTGGCTCCTAATATTATGATGCCTGAGTTTATCAGAAAGTCTCTTTTGATCATTTTCAGAGACCTTAGAAATGTAATGTTTTCTTCTACCTGTGGCAGCCAGGTTTTATGAACCTGGAAGACACAAAACTGTGTTACTACAAAAGATGAACATCCAAGTAAGTTCAATCTTCAATGACAACTTTTCTGTGAAATGTGACAAAGACAGACAAATGATGTGAAGAAACAACATCCAGGGCTTTTCTGGCAATAAACAAAAACTGAGGTCAGTTTGCAACAGCTGCATTAGTGCTAACATAGTAAAAAGACACACCAGTAAAGCTATAACACTGCACTGTAGTTGCTGACAACATACAGAATAAATGCAACATCAAAAAGTTAACTGATTACTACATATGAACCTATAGACCTTTCAGTAAGTTTACATAGGTTTATACAGTCACACATTAGGCTGATAGAAAAAATAGTTTGCATTGCAGTAGCACCTAAATCATAGACCAAAGCCCCCATTGTGCTAGATGCCATACAAAATCAAAACAAGAAAACAGTCCCTAACCTAACGAGCTTACAAATACAGCTGGACAAATAACTGACTTTTCAATGCACTGGTAATTCTTGAAATAAGTGAAAAGAAATTGTTTGGGTCAAACAACATGTATTGTTTTGACAAAAGTCAAAATATATTGTTTTGAGTTTAATAAGTTCAGAATGTTTTAAAATAACAATTTTTGAAATGCATGGCAAACAGCCATCTCTCCCACACAGGTCTCATGCTTTTGTCTCCCACTATCAATAGGGCACAGCCAGTTGTCCTGTCTCCTGATGATGGTGAGTCCTCCAATGGAGTCAAATAGGGCCTGGTGGGGGACAGAAACCCAGGCCCATGCACCCCTCCAGGTCCCAGCCCAGGGGACCTACTAATGGTAGCTACTTGCTGCAGGTGCTGTATTTTCAGCTGCACCAATATCCCAACTCCCCAGTGCCTGGGACTAAGTCAGTCCAGTTACACAAGCTTTCCCACTTCTGGGGTCTCGTACCTTTCCCTCTGTTTCTTTCTGCTCAGTACTGTTCTTCACCACCACACCAAAAAATACACCACGCAGCACTCCTCTCAGTTCACCTCCAGCTTATGCATTGTTTGTTTGTAGCAGGGAAGCCTTCAGCAGGCACCTGGCTGGGTCTTCACTGATCTCAGGTGCCTCTGATTGCCTTGCAAAAACCCCAGCTAGCCACTAGGGAAACAAGCTCTTAGCAGTCTGCAGCTTACATAGTTCTCCTTCCCTCACTCTCAGAGTGTCTGCTGCCCTTAACATCTCACAAATGAAAAGGCATTTTGAACCTAAAAACAAAATGTTTGGCTTCAAAAATGTCAACCGAAACAATCTGGCAAAAGAGACAGGAATTCACAAACTTTTCTGATATCACTGAATCCGCATGTTTTGCTGAAAACACTTTCCTGTGAACAATGTCGACCAGCTTTATTTGCAAGCTAAGTAAAGGGTTGGGTTTTGCCTATAAGATAAATTAATATGAGAGTCTGTACTTCAAACACTTTTTGAGGTTCCCTCTGTGGGCAGTGAAGCATATGGAAAAACTGTTCACCACTTTTGTTGTTTTGTTGTCTGTACAAGTTTGAACTACGTTTCTGCACAACTGTTATTATTCAGTCAGCAGAGGGAGTTTAATTCATGCTGTCATTAGGTTTTTAACCAATATATTCACCATAAAGAATGTAGAAGATGATCACCATTTTAGAGGAGGGTAAACCCCACCCCACCCTACACAAAAATGTGCTAAATTAAAGTTAATAAAAAGCTGGCATCCTCACTGGAACCTTTATTTTCCCTCTTTCACTGTTTCCATTGTCAGCAGCAGAACAATGGCATACTGCAAACAAGGCCCAAGAGACAGAGAGGGAAAGATCCATGCCTAGAAACAACAATCAGTTTAGCTATTGGTTCTCTGCACATTTGGTTGAAAACCAAAGCTGGAAGATGGTGGAATCTCACCCTATAGATTTGCATTTTATAATGAGGGAGGAAAGGTCTAAAACCTCATTGTATTAGAGTCCTTGTAGTACAAGGTCATCACCTTTGCAAGCCTAAAAGCCCAGGTCTTCCTGTTATTTCCTCTTTTCAACTCTGCTTCTACTTTTCTGCCTTAGAAGTGGTTGACTTGCAAAGTTATTCTAAGACACTTATTACACCTGTCAATAAATGGGGTGGAGCATTTCAGGGCTGCAGTAAAACTGGCAAAAAAGTTAGCCATTTTGCTGTTTTTATGTTACCAGAGAGAACACTTTCACTTTCATCTCTGGAGGTTTTCCCAATAGACAAAAACCTTCATTGTCACTTAAATCACTGAGGCCCAGCCAGGTAGCAGCTCTGTACACAGGTCATCTACTCCAGTCACTGGGAGCTCTCCATAGAAAGTGGCAGCAAGTGTGAACCCACTTGGAGCTGCAGATTGAAAATGACATTCATTCAGTGTGGGACCAGCAATTCAGTGTGGACAGACCAGAACTCTGACTTTTTGTGCAGGAACCTGAAAGTTTAGAGCGACTGCAGAGAGTTTGGCTGTTCTGCTCTGAAGCATAGCTCAGAGTCAGGCAGAAGCAAACATACCCCACGTTTTCATTGTAGGGAATTCCAGTCACGTAGGTGAAATTGTCCATGAAACCCTTTTTGCTTCTGAAAAAAGAGTAGATTTGGATCAACCAAAGGAATCCATAAATTCTGATCAATGCTGAGAATTGTTTTAGTGGGGAAAAGAATGGAACTGTTAGAATGGTTCATTTTGTTTTTTCTGAAAGTTTTTCATTTTTTTGTTTTAAATATTTTTGACCTCTCCATTTGCCAACATTTTCACATCCATTTTTGTTCTGGATTGTCCTCAAATGATTTGCTGCACCAGCCCTGCATTTGAACTGGATGCCCAATTATTCACAGAACCTTATCTCCTGCTGCTTCTTAATTCAACCTGCAAAGAATGGGAAGACTGGGCTCTGTTCTTTGAATCAGTCTGTCTACCCCTATACAAAACCCTCCAACAGGAATGATGGATTAAGCGTGCATCTTACCCCCTGTGCAGAGGGCCACCACATGGCTAAGGGCATGCCTACACTGGGGCAAGATTTCAAGTTAATGTTGAGACACCGAATTAATAAAATCGGAGGAGCATGGTCACGCCACACTCCTTGAGCTGGGTTTTTGCATCCCCACTGCTTACCATTAGGTCACGTTTAAAAGTACTGCAGTGTGGTTAGGCATCCCACAGTGCAACAAAGTGCTGTGGCTTGCGGGAAATCAGCTGTCCTCCTGTGGTGCAATGTGCCCCCCTCCCTTCTTACAAACAAACAGGAAAAAATTTTTGCACCGGTTTTCTCTGCTGCATGCATGGAGCCTGCTCATCTCTGCAGTCTTATTGGCAGTGTTTCAAACACATCCTGGCTTATTTTACAGTGTTTCCTGCAGCAGGCAGGCAAGGAGCTATTGTTGATGACATGTCCAAGGTGCAGCAGACCAGGAAAGAAAGAATTGCAAGAACAGGGAATTCTGGAATAGATCCTGGAGGCCAGTAAAGTCACATTAAACTGCCCTCTGTCTACACTGACATTAAATCGCATTATTAAAATCAACCAAAAAGCTATGCCTCCGGGGGGGGGGGAGGTGTTACGATGCCGATGCAGCAGTTAATTCAACTTTATAGTGGTGTGAGCGTAGACACAGGCTGTAAAGGGTCAAAGTAAGTGGTGTTACACCATCCTGTGCTCTCAGTGTAGACCAGGTCTGACTAAAACACCTAAATAGGATTTAATCAGGACTTGCACTGTGTACAGAGCTGGCCCAGTCCTCAGCCCAAGCTCTTAAATTAAAATGTATTCCAAAGGACTTAAACAAAAGAACATTTATAATGCAATAATACAGTGAGCCTTTGTCATTGTCTTTACCTTGGTACATATCCATTTGGAGTGAAGTCCAGTTTTCCTATATCAACATATATCATGCCATACATATAAATGATACTGCAAAAACAAGGCTAGTATGCATCTGGGCAGATGAAGGATTTAAATTCTGAGGTTACATGATAAGACCATCTCAACCTGGATCAGAATCCAGGCTCCCAGGTCTTTGATCCAGCCACTACAATAGAGAGATCCCTTGTAGTGGAACATTCACTATTTATCTGTAATGGCTCGACTTTTCCTTGCACAATTCAAATAGGGAAGTACCAACCAGCATTTCAGAAACCATGCAGTATTCACAGAGGATCATGTCTGTATTGGACAATCCTATGAAGAACCTTAGTATTATCCTGGAGAAGGCCTCACTAGCAGCACTGGGACCAATGTGATCATCTAAATCTGACTGCCTGCTCAAGGTGAGCCCCAGAATCTCACCCACCCACTCCTGCAGTAAACTAACCTAGGACTGAGTTATTAAAGCCCCCAAATAATAGTGTAAAGACTTTAAGGTACAGAGAATTTACCAGCAAGTTTTTGACCTGAGCCAAATTATCCCTTATTTACTTGCTCGAGAAAAACATAGCAAGAGAATGAAGCAGTGACTGATGATGCAGTTTGCAGTGCATTTATCAGTCGGCACGTTAGCCACAACAGAAAAGAATCTCTTGCATAAAGCACATTAAGGAATCAAAGCGCTGCATTCTCCCTCCGTTTTCAGATCACTGATTAGGAGACGCAGGACATGCTTTTCTGTCCTGGGATGAGGCTGACCTTGAACACTAAAGAAAAAGATCGTCAGTCATATGTCAGAGATGATTAATGAGAAAGAAAAAAGGGCTCCTTCCAAATGGCAGTAGTGATCAGGTAGGGGAAAAGTGCAAGAAAAATGCAGAGACACATCACTGCACAAGTCAGAAGAGTGCATAGCAGTTCCAGGGCCTCTAAAGCTGCCCATTTCTCCTTTTAATTTCAGCCACATCACAGTCACCTGCTCCACCAGGAGAGTTCATCAGAGGCTCTGTGCCAAGATGCAGTCTAATGAACATGACAGAACAGGATACAGGACAATGAAAATGAACCATAGGACACCTCACAGTGTAAGCAGAAAGTTATCAAATGAAAATAGAGGCAGTTGTGCATTGCTGGCTTGAGAAGGTACTGCCAAAAACATGAGTGCTCGGTATGGACCATAGTACGGCTGTGCTACTGGCTGCCATCAGGCCTTTGATCCAAAAACAATCACAGATCTTGGGAAGCCAGTGGCTGTGCCCAGCCCAGTTTAAGCTTAGAGCCCCTTTACGCAGTAAACAGAGTTTCAGACAACGGTGGCACATTGCAGACTAGTACTAACTCAGGAATTTAACCAGGGCTTCTCAGACTACCAACGCCAGGGTATTAGCTGCAGGCTGTGTGTGTTGGAGGCAGAGGACCCCTGGAAAAGGAGTGGTCAGCATCATCCTGAAAAGAAACAGAGCTTCTAGGACACAGGACTTGCTGGAGTGCCAGTTGAGGGTTTCTGAGCATGGGAACGGCCTGCCAGTGGCTTCCGTTGTGTTTGGGAAAACAGGACTGTCTGGACTTTTTTTTTTTGTAAATAAACGAGATTACACCAAGAAGATAGCTGATTTCTTATTTGAATTGAAACAGCCTTCAAGGCCTGAATTCTGGCTAGCCATTCTGGCCAAATGGACAAGAGCATATTGGCTTGCAACTCTGGTAACTTCATTCTGAGTGGGTCATGACCATGAATGGCATTGACTGAACACTTTGATCATCTCCTGAAGCCAAGAAGACGACTTCCACAAAAGTAAACAGTAGTACGTAAACAATGGGGGAATGAACTTCAATTCGGGTCCAAAGAAGGCAGACACAGCAGAAATAAAAAGAATCTGAACAAACATCTTACCACCTCAGCCAGGCTTTCAGCATTTTGACTTTGGATACGTTCATTTGTGTTCTGTGACGAGATTAAGCATGGCCACTTTACTTTCAATGGCCTCTTACAACATGTTAACTACTGATACTAAACAATCTGTTCCACCTTGTAGTTAGCTGTGATGCTTGAACATCTTTCCCAGACCTGAAGAGCTCTGTGTAAACTAGAAAGTGTCACCTTCACCCACAGAAGTTGGTACAAAAAAAGATATTACCTCACCCACTTTGCCTCTCTTATATCCTGGGACCAATATGTCTAGAATGACACTGCAAACAAAGGTTAAGAAAGCTCATTAGATTGTTGTGAGTTTACGAGACCTGGTCCCTTATTGGCTTTACGCAGCACAGCTGCTTGCCTTTAGCTTCCTTAATTTAATCTTGCCTGAGACAGTACATTTTTATAGACCATACTCTCCTGTGCCTAGCAGAATTGAAATAAGAATTTATAAGGAAACCTGCCTCCAAAATCCTATGGACCAACCGAAGTTTCACAGGTGGTAGATAATCATGCAAATTTATAACTGGAGGATGAATCCAGGTTATATCTGGATTTGAATACAACAGCACAATACCCATGGATGGATGCAACCCACATTAGGGAGCTATACATGTATACTGTTCTAAAGGACTAACTTCAGAGGAAAAATCGCCACAAAAATCAGCAGATGTTAAACCTGGATTCTGAAATCAAAATTGGTCTCCATGTGTCCTTTTGCATTCTGCCTCTATTGACATGCATCCCCCCCTTCCTCACTGCTGTACAACAGTGGTTTGCAACCTCTCTGAGTGAAGGCTCTCCTAGATAACACTAGGTAAAACATGCCTCTCCTCACTGGCCATAGATGTATATAATCCCTATAAACACAGATAAAGATAAAAATAACAACACTGAAGTACATAATAATGAATAACTGTTAGCAAAGTAAGAAACTCATCTTTTCCTGATGCATGCACCACATGTGGCCTGACCCCTTTCCATCCTTCACGGAGTGAGGGTAATGGAGGCAGGCTCTGGTGGGTTGGCCGGGGCTGCTCCACGCTCACGCTGGCACAACGCTATGCCTATGCCTCTCCAATTGAGCGATGGGGAGACTGCTCCTTTTCTCTGGCCAGAGTGGAGTTTGGGGCTGCTGCTTTTCTTGAGGGAGCGTCTCCTCCACATCAGGCAGCACAGAGCTTGAGGCTGCTATGCCCAGCACAGAGCTCGGAGGGGCTAAATGACCTCAATATTACTGGAGCCTCATAAGTACCACAAGGCTCCTTGGCTTTTTTTTGCTTTACTAGACTAACACGGCTGCCCCTTTGGAACTTGCCTAGCATCTTTGGTGTCCCCACTTGAAGGAGTCCCGTCCTCCAGCTTGGGAACTGCTACATTAGAAGATCATATTTAGTTGACTTTGCAGATTTGTGTGCCCATTACACCATCACAGATTATCAGCCTAGTTTGTAGACTTCATCACCAGATTGCGACACTAAAATCTCCGAATTTTCACAAACATTTGTGAGCTTGGTTTGGCAAGAATCATTGCATTTGCTCCCTTTGGCGCTGACTTCTTCACAGAAGCCAGGCAATAACCAGTAAAATCCTAGCTGTGATCTCCCAAAGCAGCAAGTGGAGTCATAGCATCTGTTCTACTACCTTGTCACCAGTAGTGCAAAACTGTGTGGTTTTTTAAACACATCTACTGAAGACAATCATGCTACTCACAGATGATGCAGACTCATACAATTTTTCCTGCCGATTACATATGTATAGTAAGAAATCATCCCTCAGCCTGAAACTTATCTTCTCTCTCATTGCTATGTGGAGATGCTGAAGTTTGCTGTAAATAGCTGGTTTTACAAGTGTCAACAGCACCAGTAATAAGAGAAATAAAACCCATGTTGTTTGGCTGAATTAAGAAACAGGAATTCTCCCTGCAGTTCTCTGAGCTGCTGACAGCCATTAGACTTATTTCTCCATGCACTGTTTTTGCTGGTATGTATTTTTTAAATCCTTTTCTTCTTATTGCTAGGCATGTTTCAGGCTATGATGTGCAACGCAGAGCAGTAAATTGAAATTAACATTATCTAAACCTGTAATTAAGGGGGAATTACTTTTTCTTCATTGAAAATTCAAAGGGAAGGAAAATCCACACCCCAGCACTTGACAAAGAAAATACATTGTCACATTTTTTAAGTCAACGTTAATTATGAATTATGGATCATTTGCAAGCAAGCAATACAAAAGAGCCCACCGGGCCTGGATCCAAAGTCGAAATGAATTTATGATAAAGTTGATATTGACCCATTATTTATAAAGTCAGTTAAATTCATCTTAGGCAGGGGCTGCTAGTGAAAAATGATTTATTATACAAAGTAATATCAAATGTAATGAAATAGCTTAAGTCTGTTTTTTAAATAAATTTACCAGCTCTAATGGATAACAATAAGTCTATTTCAACATGAAATACCACTTTAGCATATACTCAAGCTCCTAACTAAATGTGAGATTGCTAAAGCATTTGAGCACTCATTGAAAAGTTCTGCCAGGAGACTAGATGGAGACACTGATTTTCTTTTTGACCTTTAAATTAACCGCAGTTAGGATATTGTAACATTTGCCATTTCCCCCTCTCCCTTGGATCCACAAATGAATACAGACTATTTTCTAATTTAGATGCAATGGGTTCGACCCAGATGAACAGAGAAGCTTCTCTGGAGTAAACACAACTTGGAGTTGTGAGTCATGAGATGCAGCAAGGTGGTTTGGGGTTTCCCTTCTTCCACTTGATTTCCAAATACCCCATATCCTTCTTGACACAAAAATCAACTTAGGTGATAGAGGAATAAAAACATTACTATGCCATGGGCCTAAAGAGACAGAGAAATGAGTAACAGGCGTCTCCATCTCTTTCTGCTCAAAGCTTGAACTGTTTTAAAGAGGAAAAAAAAATTCTCTCCCCAATCCAATCCAATCCAATCCAATCCAATCCAATCCACCCATAGACTGCCCACAAACCACAGAACCACCACAAAAACTAGCAAAATGGGCGTGATCCTGTTTCAATTTAAGTAAATGGTAAAATTCCTCACTACAGGAGAGTTAGTAGGACCTTAAGACTTTGGTCTAATGCTATTATGCACTGAGCCCTATCTTACTGCCACAAAATAAAGAAGCAATAGCTGCAGGTTACATTCATACCAAATTTAAGTCCCCTTTACATCGCCAGAATGTCAGACCTTAATTTCAGTCAGAATCAAGCCCCGTGCATGTGCTTGGCTAGGTCAGGTCTCTAGGAGTCTTCTGCCCTGACTACTAGAGCAACCTTTCTTCTTGCTATAGCTCACCAGAGTGCTGCTTCAATGCTAGATGTCCTTACTGGTAGCAGCCTAGCTGAGGGGACAAGCGGGTACTTGTCACAACATCAATTCTGTTGTAATGACTGTAAAAACATCATTTCAACTGCAATGTTTTATCAGTTTTACTTTTCTTCCATTTTAGCTTCCCGAATAATCCATTCTCTTATCTCACTTCTGCTTTTTAGCCTTTGAACATTTCTAAGCTTTAGTATTTGTGCATAATGCAAAAATCTCATTGCCACAGGAAAAGCTGTCTTTCTCTCTTATTTTAATTTATTCATAATTAAAACTCTTGGGTTAGTGACAGTTTTCAAATCTGACATGACATTTTTATAATCTAGTTAATATCGCAAAAGGTTTTGCTGCATTGCAGTCTGGGAAATATGCACAATAAAGCAAGAAGGAAAAACACATTGCCTCAGTAGTGTTTAATCATAAAGCTAAGCCTGAAGAATTACTGTTTTTATTATAGGAAAACTACATAGCAGTGGGCTTTTTGTTGTTGTTGTTGTGCCAAAAGCAAGTGATAGCTCAATACATTGTGCTCTATAAGAATTCGCTCATCATCACCGTTTCTCTATGCAAACAGGATGACAGGGTAGCATTCACTAACACGATAAATGCACACTGGCCCCAATCCAAAATCCTACAGAAAAATTCCAATATCCATTGATCACAATGGGTTTGGGGTCAGACCCAATATGATTACATCCCTCTTCTCCTGTCTTGTCACTTGTCACCTTGTATTATAAAATTTGTGGCAGGTAGCATGTCTTCAGCCATGTCTGCACTGTACTAAGCAGGCTGTGGACTTATTTGGTGTCTCAAGTGCTGCTGTAATATAGACATAAATGTAGCAAATATACATTTACATTAACTCCACTTTTTATTATCATATCTGTACAGTTCTTCCTGACTTCTTATGCCAGTGCCTGGCCTGAGCACAGTGGGCTGGATGATGATGGACGCAGTGGGTGGAGGAACACTCTCTTGGTGGAAGAAGCTGCGCAAACCCCTCTGTAGAAGTAATGCATGCTTCTTATTTGGTCCCTGCCTCAGGTGGAGAGATGAGGGACTGATGCAGTGGTGGGTCCCCGAACTGCCCTTACCAGAACTTTATGTGATTGCAAAGGGAGGGGCAAGATTTCCCCAGGTTCATGCGATTCAGAGTCCCCCTAGAGGTCAGTCTGAGTCTGTGATAAAACAACAGGGCTACTGCATCCGGAGGAGAGAGAAGGTATACAGAGGTCAGAGAAACGTCCTTAGGGAACTGCTGGGGAATTTAGGGTTAAGAAAAAGGCTCATGAGGGGTGTAGTGGAGGGCAGGGCCCCAGCAACAGAGCTCCAGAGGTTCCCTGCTGGCCACTGATTAGCGAGGAGGTGTTTCACAGCTAGCATTAATTAACTGTGGGGAGTTGGTACTCAGGGGATAACGATAAGTACAACAGCCATGCTCCAACCTGCATTCGGCCTTCTCCCTCCCACCCTCGCCCATCTCCAGCAATGCAGGGTATCCTGCAGAATCAGGGGATGAGCAGAATATACTACAGAGATGGAACTCACCCCCTCCTCTTCCTCGTCCCTCTCCAAACTCTGTCCCAACTTGATTTGTTGCTTCCATCCAGAGGACAGAGAGGGACAATTTCCCTTCATCATCATCTGAGTGGCAGCATACGTAGTCATCTTAGGGTCTATGTTCCATGTACAGAAATTCCTGTTGACTTCAGTGGGAAAAACACTGAGCAAAGACCAAACACGGTCTAAACACCTATGTAACTACTTTTCGGAAGAAGTCTGGTCTGACTGAGTCACATGGGTCACCTGCAGCCATGAGCTAGATGTTTGCTTTTATTTTCAGAGAAAGTTGCTAGCAACAGAGGGTGCTTAAGTTTTGAGGTGTGCACGGCGCCTTTCTTCCATAGCCAATGATCAATCCTCTATTTACCTTTCACAGCTGCTGTCCGAGGCAGTGACACCTGTTTGTCTTGTAAGATTGGTGGGGGCAGCTTTTTGTGTGTATGGGGGGGAAGTGAGTGTGTGAACACCCAGGGGCAGTATGAGAGTCTGTCCTTTTGTACTGGTCCCCAGCTGGGTCCTTTAGATATAATTGCAGTAGTAATTAAAATAAGTAATGTGTATTAGTGCAAAACCAATTTAGCATGTATATTAACACCATTTCAGCATACAGAATAAGTTTGCACTTATGGTATTGTAGTCAACTCACAACCTTAACAGTATGATCTTAAACGCATGTGTGTGTGTATTTCAGCTTTAACGTAGTTTTCAAATAGTGAAAGACAGTGCCTCATTTACACAGAAGGATAATTTTCCTATATAACACACAAATGCCTCTAGCATATTTTATGAAGGTTGCTAGCTGATATTTACAGCTGCTACAATACATGCAAGATACCGCTTATATCTTCCCTAAGATGTAACCTGATACTGCCAGCATGAGTCATTTTTAAACAAACACCACAATGTTGTTATAATCTTTACTTAATACAACATAGCATTGATTTTCAAACATCAGATGTTTAGGTACAACTCTATGTATTTCATTATCAACAGAAATTTGGCTAGAAAAATATACTACAGCACAGAGAGTTTGTGGGCCTTAAATGTATTTCTTTCCCTCCAATTTTCTCAACATCTAACAATGAAAATCACATGACCAGTTGTCACGGTCCGACACACTTACAGGGGCAGAAAGAACAAGACACCCAAATGTTAGTGAGGTAAATATTGGTAACTAAAATAACTTCTGGGTTAATTTTGGGATAAAACTTTCAGGATAAATTCCTACAGTGGAACTTAACAACCTAAAAGTCAATAGTTGCATCATGCTCTTACATCTTTTCCTCCTTTTCAGAGCTGGCCATCTTGTTTCTTTTCCTGGATCCTTCTTACATATCTCTCTTCCCATATATTAGCTGTATTGCAGTATTGCCTACAGCTGCCCAACTAGATTCAGTCCCATTGTGCAATGCGCAGTAATGTTCCCTGCCGTGAAAAGCGTGCATCCTAAATAACCAAGAAAGACAAAAGGACGGGAAGAGAGAACAGAAACACACACAGAGTGATTTGGCTAATGGTCAAAAAGCAGATCAGTGGAAGAGCCAGGAATAAAACCCAGGTCTTCTAAGTCCCTAGGCCATCCTTTCACTAGAAATATGCCTACTGAGTGACAAACTGAAACAGAGAGTATTTAACCATGTTTGCACAAATGGGCAAGTGGGCACAATAAGCCTTCTGACTTTGCATGAGGACAGGCATGGTGAGGAAGTGTTAGTCATAGTTTGCCTTTGACCAGGTCCACACTGGCCATGGATTTTGGCAGCAATCAATGGAAGATATGTAAGTTATGTAAAATAACTTGCATATCTCCCTTTGACTTCTTAACATTTGCTCACTGCAGTGTCTTCAGTGCACTGAGTTGATGGAAAATGCCCTCTGATCAACTCAGAACTGCTTTTCTTGAGAGGGGGTGATCTGAACATGGCACACTGACTTCCCGATTGATTGAGAGGCTCTTCACTGACCACTCAATCAATCTAGAAATATCAAACTGGCAATGGTGAATTTGCTGCCATCAGTGTAGACCTGCCCTTTATCAGCACCACCACATTTGAGGGGTGGGGGAAGACAGGAGGAAGAGACAGAAAAAGGAGGTACCACCTTCACAAAAAGGCAGGGATTTGTAAAGGGGAGTTCTAGTATTCAGGAGTTATGCCAACATTCTTCATTTTAAAAAAATATAAAAAATTCTCAGTGGGAACCAGAAATAAACACATCCCAGTTTCATTCTTTTTTTAATGTGTTGCACCTGGAACAGGTGGGGGGGGGAAATAGGAGAGGAAGGCAGAAGGAGAATGGATTGTTTCAGTTTTTAAAATTTTAGATGAATAATGGTGTAACAAAAAAAAAGTTAATTTCTATAAGACCACTTAAGATTTATCAAACAGTTCCAGCATCAATATAAAAGAATGCACTGGCACACCGAATTGTTCTAGCATCATATTTTTCAGTTGGACATTACCCAGTAAGTCTTTAAAAGTAAAGACACTGCAGGACAAGAGATCATAGCAAATTACAGCATGTGCTTCAGAACTCAGCATCAGATGATTTCACAGAACAAAAACAGCCCATGGAGGTGGGAGCCACAGCAGCGACTGATGCCACTTATTTTCTCCCTCATGATTTTTTCTTCTTTGTGTTTCGATCTTACAGATAACACTAAGAAATGTGCTGCATAGTCTTCGAGCCTTAGATTTCCTTCTGTTTTAATGTGGATTTCCTGCCCTGCAGGCTGAATTCTGATAGTCCTTGAAAAGACAGTGTCTTCTTTTGGGAAGGAAAATGCTAAGGTGCCAGGATTCTGTACAAATGCTCAGTTAGAGACTGTCGATGAAGCTCTCCACCAACATCTATCAGTGCGGCAGTTACCGTCTAATAACGTGCCTGCCTTCTTTTCAAATGGTTCACTTTCATTTACTTGCTGGAATCTTACTTGCAAACAAGTTTCATCAACATACTCAGTGTATCTCCCCGTCACAGCATGCTGTCATTGATACCATCCCCAATGTGCGAGATTGTCCCTTGAGATCTTCACTGTGCTGTCGTGTATGTTCAATTCTGAGCCCAATACTCTTTTTAGGAGACCTCCCCAGCCCTCTTTCCCAGTTATATATAAAAAAAAAGTTGATTCAGTAGCCAGTGACAAAACAAACACATGCTGCCATATGATTGTCGGGGAAGAGGAAACGCTCCCCCCTCATTATACTCAGAGCAAACATCAAGGGCAGTCAAAGCACACACAAGTCAGGAAGACGAACATGCTGAACCGAAACAAAGAGGAACTGTGGACGTTCTCCTGTCTTATTGTAGGTTTCATTTTTCTCCAGGTGATGAGCAACTGCCTCTGACACTGGCACCTGGCTTTGCCAGTTGCAAAAAAGATAGCTCTGGGTCCAACAGGACGAACCAGACCTAAGCAATAACATGGGGCCTGATGGGTGGGGGAGAGCACCTGAAGGACTGATGGAGCTAGGACAGAGAGAGGCAGCTGTGGTATCGTTTGTTCCTTCCCCCTTTCCTTCCAGGAGGCTGCAGACCTCCTCTGCTCAGCTCTGCAGGTTGGGAAAAGGTTTATTTAGAGCCACATCGTGCTTTGCCCTCCTCATACAAATCTAACTGCGGTTAGCAAGGCAGGCATAGAAGGAGAAGCAATGGCTACACAGTTGTGGAGGCAAAGAGTAGGATGATGAGGAGTAGCACAAGTGTCCCAGGAGCCATAAGGATGGACCCTGATCTCCTCTTGGATCAGGATCTGGAACGCCAACAGATGGTTTCCCAGGAATTCTGCCATGGTCCACTGTTACTCAGCAGCACTGCTCTGATTTTATTGCCAAGGGAGCACCAGCTGGTGGCTACGGTCAAATCCTGCCTCCAAGTAAGTGCCCACTGTAATCAATTTTGTGCCTAGTACTTGGATGTCATGTTCTTATTTCCCTTCCCACTCCTTCCTTATCTAATAATAAAAATAAGTAAAGCCCACCCCCCACCCCAGAGAAAAAAAATGTTCATTTGAGTCATTGGAAAAACAAAACTCCTTTAAACACGCAGCTTAGTCTCTTGACAATGACTTTTCCCTTCTGAACTGGGATTCTTCCTTTCTTTTTCAAAGGCAGAATTTGCAGAAAGACACACATCTTTCTTCTGCATTTGTATTAGCATAAATACAATTAACTGTATTGTTGTTTTGAGAAAGTTATTGATGGCCAAGGCTGCCTGGCTAAAGATAGAGGCCTATTGCACAATTAACACACACTTTATTCCTTCCCCTCAGTTTCTCTTTTCATCTCCACTCCTTGTTGGGATTTGGTTTTAATCTTCCATGGTCCTAGCAGTGAAGGTTGAGCAGTCAATGATTGCTCTAAAGTTAATCACATGAAGCTGGACCATAGCAACAAACCCAACCCATACATTTAAGGGCAGATGGACTTGCCTGTCACCCTTCAGATACATGCCATTATAAATGAGTGCTCAGAATAAGGACATGATTCTCCTCCAAAAGTCAGTGGTGAGAATCAGGAAGGACTCCGCTCAAGTCAAAAGACTGGTAACTGGTTAGGAGAATGGATTCGTCCCTTTCTCTCTTTTTCTTTTGCCCCCTGTCTTCCCTTATAATTATTACTAATTATTTGCACTACACAAATGTCTAAAGGACTCAGTGGATATCAGGGCCCTGTTCTGTTGGTGGCTGTGCATGCACATATTAATACAAGCACTCATAACTTACACTCTAAACAAGAGTGAGATGGGAAAAGGTGATTTGCCTAAGGTCAAATTTCAGGTTACCGATAAAGGTAAGAACAGAACCAGAACACTCAGGCCCCATTTCAGCGCCTTGCTAACTGAACCATACTTCATCTCTGTTCCAGTGACTCTTTCTATAAGGATGAAACAATTCTTCAATTCTTCCAGGGCAGGTAAGTCCTGCCTAATCTTCAGCATCACTCTCACCATTAAAAGATGTCATTCCACATATCATTTGGGCAGTTAATCTGAATCCTTCACACTTGGTCAAATTTTAGAGCATGATCAAAGCTCTACCATTTCTGCCCATCCTGGTGAATGCAGCTGTCACCTCACCAGTTTCTGACACAATTTCCTTCTGGACATCCCTATTGGATTGCATGATACTGCCAAGTTATGTGAATTGATTAATATCTTGTATGCCTTTTGTCTTCTTTTGTAATGCTTCAGGTGGGGGTTGCCAGGGTTCTCATTAGATTTGTTTTTTTCATAGCTCATTACCCACATCTTTTTTGCAGTGCCGAATAGTCTTTCAATCTTTGCTTGCATATTGGTTAAGATGCCATTTAGATGAGACACATCGACAGCAACCACTAAGTCATCTAATAGAACGATGAACCACATGATGTCTACATTGTATCATTTACTCCTCCTCCTAATAAACTCAGAAATGGAGAGAGGAGAAAATGCATCTTTATCTGACACCAACATCTCCGATAAACCATTTTCCCAAGTCAGTACTTTAACTGTGCAAGCTACACATTGATAATGATGGTGATGTTTGTTGGCGCAGCATAACACTTCAAGATTGCCAGTGTAAACTCACCATGGAGGCTATCAAATACTTTTCTGATATCTATAAAGTTTACACTAAGTGGTTTTGTCATTTGATGCACTCTTTGATGATTATTCTTAGGGTGAAAATCTGGCTGACTTATAATCTTCTGGGTCAGAGTCCAGCCTGTCCTTCTGCTAGCTATGTCTCAATTATTTCCTTTATTTGGCTTACATCGATCCTGCAGAAGACTTTGCTTATCACTGAAAAAAACAGAACCCCTTGGCAGCTATTACAATCACTTAAGTCACCTCTCTTTGATACTGTGCCTGAGCAAATAGCTTACAAAAAGAAAAAAAGTCCCTTAAGATAAATGGACAGAACAGGCAACTCACACCTTCATTGTAAGTTACATGAAATAGATATTAGTCACTGTGTTCGAATATACAGAAGTTTTCCTAATAAAAACATGAAAGATAAAAAGAGGGAAATGAGTAGTTTTCAGGAGAGAATAAACTATGAAATAGCATCTAAGGATATGTCATACTGATGGCGGCAAAATCACCACCGTCAGTATGATCTCCTGGGTGTGATTCAGTAGTGAGTATGAACTCGCTGCTGTGCTCTAGAAACTCCTTCAGCAATTCCAGCCCCATAACTGAAATTATTGAAAGCTGACCACAAGGCATTTGTGGTTGGCTTCCCCCAGTGTGTTTTGGTGGCTTAGAAAGTTGTTGGCAGATACGCAAGGTATTTTACGTGCCTTGTGTATCTGCCATCGACTGCCTCCAAGAAGCCCTGTAAGTATAGGCTTGAGCTAAATAATATGTTATTAATTAAGCCAGGTGTTTAGAGGCAAATGACCAAATTCTAAGATCAGAGATGCTGCCGTAAACAGAATTAACTGGAGTTACTCATGAGGTACAGTTGTGTAAATGAGATTAGAATCCAGTAGGCCACTGAACCCAAGTGATGCCTGGATTTTTTTAATGTTTTTACAAATATTCCCAGTTCTCTGCCTTCTCAATTCAGCTTCATGGGTATTGTTAAGATGTCCCACTACATGTGCATAAACCACCACCAATTTCACACTCTGTGACCACTGCACATAAAGCAACTTGCCGTTCAAGAAGACACTTGAGTATGTAAACTGTATAGGTTAAATAGGGACAGCAATCTAAGCAGCAAGTAAATGGAGCGGAATTTTTTGTTTCTTTGTCAACTGGGAACTGTTGCATTGGGTTAAGCATTGATTTGAAATGAAAAAATATACCTGCCTGCATACACTCTTAAACAAAGAGGGACCCATGAATCTGCAGCAAGGTTAGTGGACAAGAATGCTGGCCTCCCGTCCCCTCAGCAAATGCTCCATCTGGTAAACAGCGCTATTAGCTCCAGCCAGTACAATGCCTTCAAAACTGATTGTGTGAAAATTTTAGACTCTGGGAGCTCTGACAATGAGGATATCAGATATGGGGTCTTGACAGTCTGGTTCTGTGTGATCATTGAGACATAATTTATACACATATCAAGAAACAGGAGTGAGGCCCTGTCAGATCAGACTTACTGGCTATTTTTACACCTTTGTCAATAGGAATCATGTCATTTTTTAAACTGGTTTTCACTTATGCAATCAATCAAATAGCTTTCCTAGTAAGCTAACATTTCAGTGGCTTCTGTGGTATTAATAGATTTAAGGAACATTTAAGGCTTGGTTAGACAAAACCCCGGCTGGGATGATTTAGAGGGAATGGTCCCGCTTTTAGCAGGCGATTGGACTAGATGACCTCATAAGGGCCCTTCCAACCCTATGATTCTATGGCTGTGTCTATATTACAAAGCTTAATTTGGACTTCCTTAGTTCGAACTAAGCAGTTCCCAGTTAGTTCAAACTAACTGCGGATTAGTTTGAACTAACCAGGAACTTCTTAGTTTGAACTAACTGCACGTTTGTCAAATTAGTTCGTGCCGTCAGTTTGAACTAATGGCTTAATTCAAACTTTTTTAGTTCGAACTAAACCATGTTGTGTGTCTACATCATGCTTAGTTCAAACTAGGCGCTTAGTCCGGACTAACTAGGCAAACTTATTATTTCAGACTAAGGTTTGCTTAGTTTGAACTAAGAAATTTCTTATTTTGAACTAGGCAAAGCCTAGTGTAGACACGGACTAAATTAGTCCAGACTAATTGGCTAGTGTAGACATAGTCTATGATTCCAAATGCTCTTTATCCCACTGCTTTGCTCAGCCAATCGGGAATTATAACCCTTCTCAATGCTACATGCAAATTCTGTATTCAAGTGTATCCTACCCTCATTAGCAGACATTGTATTACAACAGTCAGTTTGATATCAAATTACTTTCAATTTGTCCATGCTACATTAAACCTCCTGATAATCGCCCTTATGATTAAGTCACACCTTTTTATACCACTTAAAATGCTTGGCTTGTGAAGATGGTATTTTAAAGAGGGAGAAGTGCAATAAGATGCAGAATACATTATTATGGCACATGGAATTACTTAGGTAAGTAATTTGCGTCTTACTTTAAATCATGACATGGTATAAATCAAAGATGACTCCTCAGACTATGGCAACAAAGTTACCTTAATAATAAAACTCACTGTGTCTGTAGGGAAAAAAATACCACCCATTCTGTTCTATTTTTATCTTGTATTTCATTTTACTATCCTGGCCTTGTAAAAAAGAAAGTGACTTTTCAGCTGAATGGAATTTCTGATAGAATGTAATGGATTGTAACAACTTGATCAATTTAGTCAGTATCTTCTCTCATTGAAAAATAAAAAAGGCTAGTTGTGCGAGAGCTATCATTTCAACTGTCTGAGTCATTACATTTTCATCTTTAGGGAGCCAAGTGTGTGTTCTCTGTCTGGACTCAAACAACTGTGTAATGGTTGATTGCTTCCAGTTCTGTGGGTAAGTTGGTGTTCTGCTGAAAATATTATTGGCTAAGTAATTGGGAAGCTATCTTGCACAGACATTGTTAACCTATCATTCAGCAGGATTAGTGGCATAATTAATTAACATATGAGATAAATGAATGGTTTATAGGGAAGAATGTTTTCCCCCATAGTGTAGGGTGAAGAGAGAACTAAGCAGGAACCTTGCTATGATTTAAGCACTTATAAGATAGTTGTTCATCACTCGTATATCATTGTGAAATTGCATACCAATCATGCCACATAAGGTATTAAAGGAAAGATCATGATCTGCTGAAACCCATTATTCTGCTTAAATATGTATATAATTAATTCATATCAGGTTACAAGATTTTGTTGTCTGGCTGTTACTGAAATATGTGGTAACTTTGCTAGGGACATGTAACCCCAAAGGAGCCAAACCCAGTCATCTGGGAACAGCAGCTCCATCTGCTGCACACCTACACAGTGCAGCCCATAGCTTGCCTTTGCTATATTTAACTGTTTTTACTGTAATTGGCTGTAAGGCTGGCCTGATAAGGTATTAGCTGAACCATATGCTAGCATACAGGTGGCTAAGTAGGTCAGAACCCTTGGCGTAATTAATGGTTGCATTTAGGTTTTGGGAACTGAAGACTTTGCTCAATGGTAGAGGTGGGAGTGTTCCAATAAGTGCTACTGCAAAGAACATGAAAGTAATAACCTCAAGCAAGTGGTATTAAAACATATCAATAAACTAACCTACAGAAGGAAGACAGCACAGCATTAGTAGGATGAGGAAACCCAGACAAGGAAAAGGGGGAAAAACCCCTACTGAATATGCATTAGATATAGAGGTGTCCACCTAACACATTATAGAAGTTGCATCCCAGCCTGAGGGCTGATGTAGCCCTTGGAAGCAGCCGGAATGATACCCACTGGTGATATGGAGGAAAGTGATGGTGACAAGAACGATTGTCCTGCAAGAGATGGTGGGACCATGTGGATGTACATTTTGCAGTTTCCCTATTTACCATACTGAGTTACAGAGTTTGTGACTGTGCTTGATGTATTAACAGATTATTAACTATAGAGTTCCAAAGGGACAGCAGCGTTAGTCTACACTAGTTCAGTAAAACAAACAAGAATCCTGCGGCACTTAAAGGCTAACAAATTAATTTATTGCATGAGCTTTCGTGGGAGAAAACCCCACTTCGTCAGAAGCTTTGAAGATGGGGGAATTTACAGAATGGGAGGAAACAAATGCAGGGAAGTGTAAATCATGGGATCAGGACACACTGTAACAGCAAGACAAAGCAATTGTTTTAAATATAGGGGAGTTCCTAGATGTGAGTGTTTCAGCTGTGGGTTCCCAACTATATTCATAATTTTAATTTTAATAATACTGGGACGGATCATGGGACAAGAATCTGCTACCCTCAAATTGATAACTGGGCATTCTTAAGTAATTAATATAACACATAACCTATAGACCGGGCTGCAGCAGACTAGGCATGTCTAGGCAAACATGGTCTGCCCTGGAATCCTTCCCCCTACCTCAGTGGTTCTCAACGTTTCGTGGGTCACGACACACCTGGCAGCATATTGCAACTCTACATGACACACTAGCCCACTTCCTGCAGCCCAAATCCAGCCATCTCCCTGGCTGTCCATGACACGCTGCTCCAGGGTGGTTGAGAACCACTGCCCTAGCTCAACACTACTTTCGGGCCCTCTTTAATGGGCGTTGCTGATTATGGATGCTTTTCAGGATTGAGACTGGTTCATGTCGGAAATTTTAATTACAGATGTAAGTGTATGTAACTTGGGACCCAAATCTAGACTGCTTCTTAAATCTGCTAGGCCAAACTCATCCTAGCTAACTCCACAGGTATAGAGGGAAAATAAAACTAAACTGCCATGTTTGAAGTGTGATGTTCTCTAGAAAGGAACACAAAATTTATTGAGGAATCCAATGAGATGGGTTGCCACTGACAAGTTCAGACATCTTCCTTTTGTTCCTCATCTTAACTCACTATGACGGGAGAAAAAATGATTGTCCACCTCGGCAACTGTTATTTTATGCCAATTGATATTCACTATGGCTGTAGCCCATAACCTGGATTGCTTCACAGTTCAAATTCTTTATTCCTTAACTGTACTAAATAAATGAATTGTTGCCAAGAGCTTTTGCAATTTAAAATAAAGTGCCACACAACTCCTTGTTATTTTTTCACAGGACTAGACTAACACGGCTATCCCTTTTAAAATTGACAGAATGAATATGACTGCTATTTCCCTTTGAACCCTAATGGGCATCATCTGTATCAAAGCAGCTAAAAAAACCCTGATAAAGGAAATACCAGACATTCATCTATATTTTATATTTGATCCACTATAGTATTTTGCCTGTAAATATAAAATGTATAACTATACAAACTTGTTTAAAACATCAGGAAACAGGCCGTGTTTCCACAGACATGACCTGGATGCACACAAATCTTTACGCCCATTTGCTGCTTCCATGGCTTCTATGTGGAGGAGCTGGTTTCATGCAGTCAAACCTGTGATTTATTGTGGAGCCAAAAGAGAGATGGAACTGCACATTTGAGAATATTTTTTGTCTAGTAGGAAACTTGAGAACTAGACTCTACATACCAGTGATTAATCCAGGGCACCCTATTGAAATTCAGGTGATCAAAGACAGGGGTTTTCAAAAAGGGGCATATGTAGCCATGGGGGCATGCAGGTATCTTTCAGGGAGATACATCAACTCATCTATATATTCACTAGATTTGCAACAGGTTACATAAAAAGCACTTGTAAAGTGAGTACAAACTAAAATTTCATGCAGACATTGACTTTTTTTATACTGCTCTGTAAATATACACTAAAATGTAAGCTCAGGGTTTGCATTCCAACTGGCTTATTTTGTAATTACATGATAAAATGAGAAAGTAAGCGATTTTTCAGTAAGTGTATTGTGATATTTTTGTGCCTGCTTTTGTAAGGAAGTAGTTTTTAAGTGAAGTGAAACTTGGGGATATGCAAGACAAATCATATCATATCATAGGGCTGGAAGGGACCTCATGAGATCATCAAGTCCAACCCCCTGGGAATTGAACCCAGGACCTTCTGCATGTTAAGCAGAGGTGTCAGACCCTCAAAGGGGTACAGCAGTCCGTAAAGGTTGAGTGTGAGTCATTGATCTAAGAAACACTGCTAGATGTTTTTTGCAAGAATAAAACTATTGATTTTGCTGTTGTGCAGAAAATATAAACATGACACTGGCTTAACTCAAGATATTTTTTCCATTTTTTCTAGAAAACTCGGGGGGGCGGTTTCATTACCTGTCATTAAAGACAGAATTTCAGAGCAATGTGAAATTGGCTGGCATATGATCAATTAAAACTGATCTGTTGACTTTTTATAAAAGAGTCTTTAAAGTAGGTTCTTGCAAAGTCTTCCTCTTAATTTGCTGTAACACTTCAATACTTTAAACTGACTTCTAACATTAAACAGTGGCTTTGAGTCTGGAGTTTTGCAGAGTAAACCTAAGATTTCCAAAGGAGTCAATCCCTCCATTTGAAAATTTTTAGGGGTCTGCAAATGAAAAAAAAGTTGAATAGTGGGAGTATTGGTACCTGAAGTCCCAAGACTCCAATCTGTTGTGCCCAGGCCAAGTCCCAATACATTTAATATGATCCTGCTTACACAAAATGAATTGTTCCCTCTGGGCTTAAATGCTGATTCCACCAAAATATGGTCAGTTCACATGTTTTGCCCTCTGGTAAATGGGTTTTGCATTGTGACATTGCTCACTGCAAGGCACTCACTGATATTGAGTCTTCGCTGTTTCGTGGATGCTGTGACATGATCGGCATGCCCCAGTTCACTTATAATCTAACACGCTGCTGCCAAAAGTCACTGTGTGGTAGACAATCAGGATGTAGATGAGTTGCAAGCCTGTTAGAATTATGTTTTTAAAATGCTATTAGCAAGTAACGCATAAGCCCAGGCTGCCCTAGACAAAGGGATGCCTATATGCATGGCTGACCAGCTGGTTGTCAGGCAGAGACAATGAAGACACAAAGCAATCAGAACCATTGGGAGAGCACATGGGAGAAGATGATCCTTCATCCTGAACAGGGGATTGAAACTCCTCTCCCAGGAAGGCTTCCTGCTTCTGGAAGAAGAGTCAGTAAAGATAGATAAGGAGAGGGAAAAGGCCTTTTTGGCATCCATCTTTTGAGGGATTGAAGCTGCCAGAAGTCTCTAAATCATGGTAAGGTGGATCCTTCAACCAATGGGGCTGAAGTCTCTGGGAACCAAATATAAGCAAGAATACCACTTAGGTAAACATTGTAAACTGATGAAATTGAGTCTTTGAAGCCAATTTTGACTTTTGTTTGCTTCCAACTCTCTCTTTACTCCTTATAACTAGCATACGGATAGTTTTCAAGAAAATTTAAAGTTTTGAGGAAAGATAAGGGACTAAATTTTTCACCAAAATGCCAACCTACTTTTCAGCTAATTCTGGCTCTAGCTGTGCAACTAGTTTATCACATCTGTGGTGAAGTATGGAGTTCTTTTAGCTGTCATTGAAAACAGCTAATACCTTTGTGGGACAACACCGTAAACTAGGTACGATTCCATCCAACTCTCATATTTGCATTCCACGCCTGTGGTGCTCACATTGAGGCTCCTTCCACATCTTTAGATTAGTTTTAAAAGAAAAAAAAATCACAAATTATTAGTAATGCTATGCAAATTGCTACCAAATCAATGCGGCAGAACGAAGAGGGAATCTAAAAGGAGCGTGCTGGGATTTAGCAGAAAAATCAGTGCCAAATAATGAATAGCCTGTTATTGCCTCAGTGAAATAACATGAAAAATGAAATGTTTACTTTTTCAATTACTGTCGCCGAGAAGGTAGAACAGCAGGAGAAAAAGTGCCTAGCATAAGTCCAGATTTATAGGTGCCAAAGCTGCTCTACTGTAAATGAAAGAACAGCCTTCCTATACAGACTGTCATTGCCAGAGCACCTAAGAGCCCCTCACTCTGAGACCAGGACCCCATTCTGCGAGGCACCAAACAAATACAGAATAAAGAGATGGTCTCTGCCAGAAAGAGCTCATCATCTCGAAGGAAGTTCAAGGAAAGGGCAAGACAATACTGATCAGCTTAATAAGCAGTGGTTTTAGCACAGTACTAAAGTCCTAAGCATTAGCAATGTATTTTAGGAATCTCACCAAAGAACTGTTTTCAAGAGGATGCTGAAAGAGGATAACAGCTTTCTAGGGGAGCTCTCCCAAGAATGAGGGATAGGATGAGAGAAAGCACATCAGTGCATGTTTGGAAATGTAACAAGTGGGCAATGCAGGCTGGCAACATGGGACAAATGGAGGTGGGAGCTGGCAACACTGCTAAATGAGAGGTGAGTGCAGATAAGGCATGAAGGGCTGTGGAGATGAAGACAAGCAGCTTATGTGTGATGCAACAGAGACAGTGGGGGATGCAAAGGGAGAGCTCTCTATCGAATTGATATGAGCATATCAGGATTGCATTCATCAAAGCCAGAGAAAAGGATGTTGCAACAACAGAAACAAGATGATTTTAGCCTGGATGAGAGTTTTAGCTGTGTGGAGGTAGAGAAAATGTTGTTTATAGATAAAACAAACAAGGAGTCCTGTGGCACTTTTAAAGACTAAGAAATTTATTTATCGCATGAGATTTTGTGGAAAAAAATCCCACTTTGTCAGATGCTGAAGATGGGGAACTTACAAAATGGGAGGAAAATAAATGCAAGGAAGCGCATGTCATAGGATCAGGTCAGACTGCGAGAGCAAATCAAAGCAAAACAAACAAGGAGTCCTATGGCACTTAAAGTCTAATAAATTTGTTTATTGCATGAGCATATTGAAAGCATAAATAAATCTCTTAGCTTGTTTTGCTGAACTAGAGTAACACGGTTACCCCTTGGAACAAATCAAAGCTCTTGTTAAGATTCAGCTCTGGGAAACAACATATAAGGAAGGTGAGATCAAATCACCTGTTCAAATGAGAAAAAAATCAGTAGTCCCTGTTTAGCCCTGAGGCAACGGTGTCAAATCTGCATATGAATTCCAGTTTTTCAGTTTCTTTTTGAAGCTTTCATTTCTTATCTATTTGTTTGAACACAGCTATTAAGAAATCATCAATGGAGTGAGCAGGGAGATCAAAGTGTTCCCCTATTGTTTAGAGATGTTATGCAGACAGAATCTGCAAGATTTAGATAAAGTCTGCACATGAGACCCTGGAATCTTTTATGTTTTTAATCTCAAACAACATTTCAAAATATACATTTTTAATGATGCAGTCTTAAATTTTCAAAACTGGGTGATGATCATGGGTGCCTCAGGTTTTGTCTCCTCAATGTGATACACCTTAAAGGGGCCTGCTTTTCAGAAAACGATAAGCCACCTGACATTTGAAAATCAGGTCTCCTAACAGGGCATCAAGTTGAACATCTTAAATCACTAGTTACTTTTGAAAGTGTTGGCAAAATGCTCATTTGATTACAATCTACTAGTGTTGTTCACCCAATGGAAAGAGAGCACGCTAATAGTTTCAGTAGGTGCTGTCCCACTGTCAAAAATACATGATCAAGGCCTGACTAGAATACAAGTTGATGATGCTAAATCCCTCTCAAAATTTGGCCCATATTATCATGACATTTATTTTGCATAGCATCTTAGAAATTGTTGAATATATGCAGCACCCTTCTCTCCTCCCGCTTGGCTCCCCTGCCCAGTGCGTCAGTAGCAAAGGAACCCAAAGCATTCAGCTCTAAAAGTGAAGCTTTTGTCACTTGGGCTAAAGGACTAATTGCGTTCTCTGTCAGCTGTAGTAGACTCTTATCTTTTTATGCTGACCAATCAACAGAGGAGTGACACAATCCCACTCTCACAGGAGGCTTGCCATCAGGTACGGTCAGGTTGTGAATGCACACCGAGAGAAGACTTTGACAAAGCAAGCCAAAAGCATGGGACCACATGCAGTAATACCATTTACACATACTGAGGCTACCACAAGTGTGCCGAACCTAGCACTGGCCTTGAAATTCAACTCCTGAGGTGGCTGCATAGCAGTGGTGTATTATTTGTTTATTCCACACAGACACACCTCTACTACTCATCTAGCTTAGTGATGTTCTTAGGCTTAGCCAGCTAGTTTTTGGAAAATGCTCAAGGTCTTTGGACTGAAGGCATCACGTAAGAACAAATGATTAATTGTTAACTCACGCTGCCTTTGAATTACAGCACACATGCAGCATCAGAGTAAAGAATGCAGGGAGACTTCAGCTATACCTACTTCCAACAGCCTGAGTTAAAAAATGACTCTGAGGAGCTATATTATGAATTCTTTAGCTGTTTTAAAGTGTCTCACAACCGTGGCTTTACTTTTGCTCACAGGGACTGAATCTGAATTGACACATACCATTTTAAAACTCCATGGAATTGCACCCATAGGGTTAAAATAGTTACAACAGCTCCTCGTTGTTCTGGGGAGCAATTTACTTCCTCTGTGCACTGAGGGCCAGACAGTGAGTTGGACCACCAGACATCCTTACACCCCACACTCCTTTGCAGCTCCTCCTTGCCCACAACAAGGGTTCCAGATAAATAGCCCCTATTCTTCATGCCACATTTTGAGCCATAAGCTGAACTTGCTGGGCTGAATAAGGGGCTCCATATTTTTCTGCTTATAACAGAATGTGCCTTTGTCTCCTAGCCATTTCTACAGAGCTTGCACAGCCTCTTCTAGATCCAGGGTTTTGATGAGCATCCAATTCTAGAGAAAACTACCATAATTGTGCTACTGAATAAATCAAAGTGCGTCTGACAGATCGTCCCTTCCTCTCTTTACTACAAAATACACCGAGGAAAGTTACTCTTAAAATGACATGAATTAAAGAGCCTGCATGGTGGATTACTGTATTGCCAACTCCAAATGGTACAATGTAAAGAGACAGGCCCACCAAAAAATCATGAGACTGGCTTTGAAATTATGGAATTATGTAAAATACTAGATTTGAAGTTCTTTTAATTTGCCTTCTGCCTTTTCAGCTTTTAGGGTGCACTGGGGACCTTCTGAAGATTTCTCCACTTCCATGAAGACTTGCCATATACTTTTTCTGTAAGAATGAAGGCTGAACTAATCCTGTATCCTTTTGTCTCCAGGAGCTAGGGCTTTAAGGGTAACAGTAATTTTTATGAGACTCGTGCTAAAATCACCAGAGTTGGCAACCCTGATTAGCAACAGCTTTGCTGGTGGTCCTATAGTCCTTGCTATGATGATCCCTCAACATCACAGAGCACCTAAACTGGGCCAGGAAAGACCTCTTTCCAGATAAGTGGCTTGTTTAATGGTTTAGGAAAGTCTGGGATTGACTGGAATTATTCAAGGTTATTCATTTAAGATATATTATCATAAATTTAGGGCACCTACTTCAAAGAGATTTTGGCCCTGACCCTACATTCAGATTCACACATGCACAGAGTCCCACTGATGTTCAGCTGGAGGACTGGGGCCAATATTTGTAAGACTTGTATATTTATGCATCTTTGTATTGACTTACAGGCAAAAGAAACATGCTTTTTAACTTTCTTCTAATAAGACGGGGCTCTGAATTCATCAAGTGGAAACAGAAAGTACTTTGCAAACCCTTTTTTTCAGGAAGGGTTAGGACAAGCAGTAACCTCTCATGCACATTTAATTATCATGTTTAATCCAGTGAAAAGGAACCGTAAGGCTGGCCTTTTCATCAGCAGATTGTAAATGGGTGAAAAACGAACTTTTGATTTTAAATTGCAGATAAAAGTCAAACATACAAAGCATCTGAGATGATGCAAAACAATCAATCATCTCCATCTTCCAGATCTGGCTAATAGCTTTCAAGCACCATTTTACCATTATGAGACAAATCAGAACTTGAATGACATTTAGTGGCAATATGTCTAAACTCCAGCAATGGACTGCAGAATCCATTAGAATACGGGATTTTACTTAATTGTGCAATGGGACTCAGCAATTCCTAACCTTACCTAAGGAAGATGACACAACAGCTCAGGATCAATCAGCAGCTTTGGTTGCAATGAGAATATTTTTCTCTTTCTGATGACAATGAATCCAGAGACAGCTGTCTGGTCTTCTTCTGAAAAGATTAGATGTAGCTTCATGAGCCTTTTGCACCTAGGTAAAAAGGAAATTCTATTGTAATCACTTTTGCTTTGCCTTTATTAGTACTGTTTGTTTGCATTATTATAGCGTCTAGGAGCTCAAGTCATAGACCGGAACCCTATTGTGCATACCAGGAACAGCATTTAAGCATCTCAAGCGTTTGAATAATCACTGTATTTGTTGTACCCCTTTTCCTTTCTCTTTCCAAAGAGACACCATACAACTATTGTGACTTAGGACTCTATGCAGCAGACTAGGGCCAAGTACAACTTCATTGCACAGTGAGAAAAAAATCCATAGCCTCCTCCATAGTCTCACAGTACCTTGTCACATAAGAAAACAGCGACTCTTCATTAATTGTTAGCATTACAGGGTCTGTGTAATACAGCTGGGCTATTCTGGTTCCATTCATAGAGGCATTGGTGCATACGCATTCTTGACAGGTCACGACAGTATTTTTGAAATGCACAGTGAATTGAGGCATAGGAGGTATTTGTTTTACAAGGAAACAGACGAAGATAAGGGCATTTAGCCCAGAGTTTTCATTGTAACTGGATGGACATTTTATTTCTACATGTGCCTGACTGCTATACCTAAGTGTTCAACTTTCAGGAGCAGTCATTGTTCAGCTGTGTTTAAAGTGGTTTCATCTCAAGCAAGAACTATTTTTCTCTCTTTATTTTTTAATCTCAAAGTCAGTTCTGTGCTGGAAATGTATGAAAAATTGGCCATTATTTAAACAAAGGCTGTAAGATAACACTGTTATTACATTCTACAACCTTCTCTTCTAAACCAGCTGGTATTTTAAGGCTGTATCTTATGAGCCTGGAGATTGTAGGAGATATTGCATTGATGGCCTTTTGAATAGAATATGACTGAATTATTCAAATTCATTAGGTTCAGTTGCTGGCCAGTTCTATGCTTTAATGTGCACATGCCAGATATTAGTCATTTCTTTTTCTATACAACTGGAAGGGAATGAATTGGATACCACAATGATCAGGGCTGTAGAAAACTTATCATAGTACAGCCTAAGTTCTGCATGTGTTCAGTTGTACTGGAAGATCAGCTCAAGATCAAGTGTTCTTCACCTATAAAGGGCACAAAGTCAAGGCAATGCCAAAATCAAGTGAAATTACATTTACTCTTCAATCTCACCCCACCCCCAAGCCTTCTGATTAAATAAAATTTCAATGTAAATCCATGCAACTAGGGGACCCTTCTTGATTTTGTTGTAAATGCCAAAATAGAGAACGTGGGGTTAGTTTCAAGTTTTTTATTGACAAGGAACAAAGGGGGGCTCTTGGCACAACAGCTTCTTAAAACGGTGCACATAAACCATCACACTGACAGAAGTTAGCTACCAGCTTTGTGGGATAAGTGTTTCAAACTCTCTTTCCACGAGTTGCCTAAATCTAACCTCCTATACAATCCCACTTCTCTACCCTAACACTCTCAGTCTTCTGAACTTAGGCCTTGTGTCTTGTCCAGTGTTGTCTATGCTGCACTGCAATCTAGATATGGCTGCATCAATGCAAAACCCCTTAACTCCAAAGGAAATATAGGTGGTCTTGACCACATCTGGTGAGGATCCCAACGTATGAGCAATATCTTTTGGATTGCAAGCACTTAAGTTTAGGAGGTACACTACGCTCTGTGTGTTTGTAAAACAGTGTAAATGTATGGTGCTCTGTAAATGAGTAACACTAAAGAAAAAGAATTAGTAGTACAAAATCAGAAAGTTCATTACCAAGACACAGCAAAAATGCTATGGCCAAGTTGTCCAGTAGCTAGACACATTGTTAGGACTCAATAGAGCTATACTATGTCAACATCTCATTGCACAACCTTGTGCAAGCCACCTGAGTCCACATTTTTGACAGTATTTAGGTTTTACCATGCTCAATTAAATGAACTTGCCCTATGTCTTGCAATTTCACCTCATTTAGTGCCAGGATAGTAAAAACAACTTAATGCAAATTGACTTAAAAAGCAAAGACTTCTACCATTGCCTAAAATATCTTAAAAGATCCTGCTGCTACAAAGATGACAGTGGAATGAAATCTGGAAGCATAAAGATCAGGTTCCAACTGAAACCTGGAAGGTTAAGTTCAGTTTCTAATAAAAATTCTCTCTGAGGGATGAGAAGTGTTCATTCTAACTCCATCTCTACACTAACATGCTTAAAGCAGATGCATAGTAATTATAAAGATTCTTTCCCCTTAGCTTTGTTGTATAGTTTTTCAATATTAATGGACTGAGAAGTCGGTAAAACCATTCATCATCAGTGCTCCTGATAAATATTTAAATAGAATATTCATAGGGTTCAATAGCTTCTCCATCTAAATACAAGGATCATTCAAATGTTAAGGCTGGTGGCATAATTGGGTACTCCAGGCCGCTGGACAGGATTTCAACTGAGCATGAAGTGATAGAAAACCTCACTTAATAAATAGCGTAAAGGCTCTAGTGAGACGCTGTGGAAGTTTTATGGAACTCCTATTGGCAGGCTGGCTGCAGTAGAAAATGATAATACTTTGCACTTAAAGCACATTGCAAACATAATTAAACTTGCCAGTATCTTGTGACCTAATTAGATATTATTGGACCCATTTAAAAGATAGCTGCTTAGAGGCACGCAGAGCTTAAGGGTCAAATTTTCAAAAGTGTCTAAGCGGTTAGGATTCTAAACCCCATTTTTGAAAGTGGCAGACTCCTAAGTGACCTACAATAATATTTTCAGAAATGCCCAAGACCCATATCTGTAAAAGTATTTAAGTTTTGCCACATGTCCTTTTTGTATTTGCACTTTTTCTCTCTCACTTTCTCTACATTTTAGACTCAATGCCTGCAATGAAGAAAGTCATATCATTCCAATTTACTGAGCTTCTTGCTAATTCACTGGTAAGGGTGAAGAGCCAGGTATTTCTGACTGTATTTCTGTCCTTCCCTCCATCCTACATATTATTTTGTTCCCATAATGTTCGGCAGAAGTGCTATCACTCAGCCGTCCTTATAATAGGGAAAATGAAAAGTGCATCTGAGATGAAACAAACACCTTCAGCAGATGGGAATTTGAGAAATATTTATGTTTGAGAAGGAGATTACCTGCATTTGTTTCCAACAATGAGGTAATGGGAGGGCAGGCTAAATATTTCAGGATCAGCATTAAGTGCCGATTGTTTTATGGTTCCATTTTACTAGTGTGAAAAATAATTGATTGGGGTCCTAGATGCATAAAACAGCAGTGACAAGCATTTACTGTACAGAAAACCAGATTATATAGGTAGAATTAAGATGGATTTATCTTCAGCTCCATAGCGAGTTTCCGATCTATGAACTCTTTTAATACTCTCCAGTGCATTGTGGAGCTTGAAGACTTCAAATGATCACAAACTGATGGACATGAGATATTTACACAATAAAATAATTTAATGTGTGATGACATTGTGGGGTTCACCCCAGACCAGTGTGGGGCTATGTTACTCTTGGACATCTCACAGTGCTTTACTGCTGTAGCTCCCAACTTTCCCTCCTCACAAACAGCCAGCCAGCCTACAGGTCACACCTGGAGCGTCTGTATATAACCACAGCCCCAGTTCAGTCACTCTAACCCCGGTGGCCTGTCCGCAAGACAATAGCCACAATTCTGGCTTCCCGATGCCCCATTTACTTACTTGAAGGGTGACCTCGAACACATACCTAGACCCTATTTTTTGTGAAAATGGGTGTTTGAACAACCTAGATATATTAGATCCATTGCTTCGCTAAGGGGATAGCAGCTGACAAAGTGGGATTTTCTCCCACAAAAGCTCATGTGATAAATGAATTTGTCAGTCTTTTAAGTGCCACCAGACTCCTTGTTTGATATACAACAGTAGTTAACCCTGAACAGAGTTGCCAACACTGGATTAGCTTTGATTAAAGAATAAAACAAGTTTATTTAACTACAAAAAGATAGGCTTTGAATGAGAATGAGCATAAGGCATTGAAGTAAGAAATGGTTGCAAGAAAAATAAGGATAAAATGCTTCCTAGGATAGAACTGAATGAACCAAGTCTAGTTAAAGGCGAGCTTTGAATTGCAGCTTCCTGGTAACATTGCTGACCAACTCTAGGGCCAGGATCTGCTCCCAAAATCCAAAACCTGTTTCTTTTTTTTTTTTTTATAGATGAAAAAGAGAACTAGAAAACAGTAACTTGGAGTGTTTGTGCCCCTCAATTTTATAGCTTAGCTACTCTTTGAAATTCATTTACCTGGGGGTTACCACCAGATAATCCGGTGGTGAGAGATTCCATGTCACTGTTTGCCAAGATACAGATCTGTTTGTTTCTGCCCAGTCCCTTGCCAAAGAGTGGCCAATTGAAAGGATAGGTGATTGCCCATCAGCTTTGATGATGCCTGGCTAGAAGCAACAGCTTGTCCTTGGTCTTTGAGAAGTAGGTTTACTCACTCCCCAGACTTGCCTGGTAAACACATTTCAGTCCTGATTTCAGCATGTGCTCATATTACGGACTATCAAGTTATTAGTTTTTAAGTGATATCTCACAAAGATACAAAGGCTAAGTCTACATCTAACTGCTTAGTTCGGACTTGCTTAGTCTGAACTAAGCAGTTCGGAGTTAGTTCAAACTAACCCTGGGTTAGTTCAAACTAACTGGGGACTTTTAGTTCAAACTAATGTCGGGTTTTTAGTTCACAATAAAAAGTTAGTTCAAACTAACTTTTTCGTTCAAACTAACACCACATGGTTAGTTCAAACTAACCACTTAGCTTGAACTTACTTAGTTCTAACTAGCATGGCTACATCATGCTAGTTTGAACTAAAAATTTTTTAGTTTGAACTAGGAAAAGCCTAGTGAAGATCAGGATCTAATTAGTCTGGATTGAGCCTCACTAATCAGGACTAATTTGGTAGTGTAGACGTAGCCAAAGATTATAGCAATGGTGTGTAGCATCTGAATACCAGGTTGCATTCAATTAGAATTAGAGTATAATCTTTTGGGAGCAGAGATCATCTTCTTGTTTCTTTGTTTGGACAGTCTCTAGCACAATGGGGTCATGGTCTGTGACTGGGGCTCTGAGGTGCTACCACAATACAAATAACTCATATTAATACATCAATAGCCAGATGCTCCAGTTACATTTTTTTAAGGACTAATCCAAAGTTGAATATCCCATTGGGAAAACTCCTGTCTATTTCAGTGGGCTTTCGATCAGACCCCAATTGATGAGTTTACCCCAAAAGGAATCTAACAGATTTCGGTGACTAAATCTCGTTGAAATTCCTTTTACCTCCTTTGAAAATCCCAGCATGTGTGTGCCCTCCAGTTCTTCTTTACTTCAGTGAGTCCTTTGTTGAACTTCCATGTTACTTCCCTTCTCATCCAGATCTTTGACCATTTTTATTTATTTATTTATTTATTTTTATTGTAATGAATTGGATTTCTTTTATTTCCCCCTATGGTTACTGGCTCTAGATGGAACTGCATTGAAAAGGAAAAAAATACAGAGTACTGAAAGAGGAAAGGGAAGCATTCTAACGATTACTTCTCTGTCCACTGTTTTACAGTGCTTTGATAGCCCTTAATGATCTCTTTTATCATGAAATGTAAGGAACTCGCATTAAATTGTTGACCTAATTTTTGATACTTTGCTACAATGGCTCCCTGCCCCTTAAGATAAAAAGCTTTCAGTTGATATGGATTGGAGGAATAATACATTGAACATCAGCCAGCCTAAGTTCTTTGTCTGGCTGACAGACTATCAACTATATGGGAGACTAAGTGAGGTAGCAAAATAAGAGTGAAGAGAAGCATAATTAAATATGTTGCACCTATTTTTGAGTGCATTGAAAGAGGAGACAAAGACAACTGAGGGGAAAAGCTGAGGGAAAGATTGAATTATATGAGATGGGCCAGTAAAACGTAAAGTTTAAACTTAGATCTGGCTGAATCTTCGGAGATCAGGGCATTCTAGTTCATGGTTTGGTTGACCCATTATTGAGACAGGAGCTAGCGGGGTTCAGAAAGAAGCAGCATGGCCTACTGGTGGACATCAGCTGGTCAAAATATTAAAAAAACAGGGAGAAAGGATGAGAAAAAGCATAGACTAGGAGCCACCTCTTTTTTCGAACCAGCTGAAAAACGGATTCTCTTCCTCCCCAAAAGGAAATGCAGAATCTGGCTGTTTTGTCAAAGATTTTAGAGGTTGTTTGTGAATTTGCTACAACCAAACAGTCATGTTAATGTTTATCTCAGTGCTAAATGGCCACTGTTCAGAATTATTTCCAACAGCTTGCATGTTAAGTAACAGAGCACGTCGTTGCACTTGCCTTTAACTTCTATAGATCTATGTTGGACTTAAATGCATAATGGGTTTGTTGGACTCATGTCCACTCCAATGGACAACCTACTACAACAGACCTTATCACAGCTGTTGGGCTTTGCTTTGTGCTTGCAAGTCAGAGAGATTGCATACTGGGAAAGAGGTGTATCGAAGGGTACATTATTCCTTGCTTTTCCCATTAGCTGGCTTTCCTTTATTTTCAAAGCACTACAATGTAACACAGTTAAATATAAAACAAAAACCCTATATTTGAAGTTACTCTGGAAACTCTGCCAAACTCGTCCATTGCTCCTTTAAAAGCCAATTACTTAAAGCCAGATTTCCAGCTGCTTACTTACAGACATACTGTTCAAGGGGATCAGAAAATAACAGAGCCTATAGAAGAGCGTCTCTAGAAGCAGCTGGCAGACCTATAGGCTGCTCAGTATTCACAGTTAGCATAGGATTTTCGAGATAAAAGCTCATATCCCATTTAAGGAGCCAAATAAAGGTGAGATGGTACCCAACATGCTGAACTTATGGGAAGTTTGGCACATAGGCCCTGATCCTACATAACCTTGTGCATGTGCTTAACTAGCAGGCACAGCATATCAATCTAAGCAGGTGTGCTTACTTCTGTGGCATCAGGGCCCTATTTTGGTGCCTAAAAGAGCTCTTAAAAATCTGGTTCCAAGGTTTGTAACTGAACCACCTCCTTCTGATTTTGTAGAATTAATGATTTGATTAATTATTGGTAGGCTGTAATTGCCCCTTGAAGACTCACGAGTAAGTAAGTAAACAGTGCGTAATTGATGATTTGAATTAAGTTTCCCAGTGTTTTCAATCTGGAATCTTTTAACCCAAATTGCTAAATGTAAACAAGCTTCTGAAAATGAAATTGCTATGGCAATGAATCTGTTACACCTCTCACCAGCATTCTGATCAACTATGGAGAGGCTTTGAATTTGGCCCATATCACACAAAAAGGAAAAGGCATGAGTACTGTCATTCTTACTGGGCAGAGCAAGCAAAAATGAGAAGCTATGACATTTGATTTCTTTTTATATATTAGTAATATTTATTTAATGATTGCTCAATTTTGCTACTGTAATATTCTTTAATAACTTATACAGCATATTTTATGCCAGCCAGGCAGTTCAATGGCTTCACAATGAGAGAAAAATGTACCTTGACATGAGGCCTCAGAGAGCAATGGAAAACGGGGAAAGCAGAGGATCCTTGGGGGTGGAGGAGAAGAAACACAAAACCAACTATCTTAGTGATTTATCTTGGTAATAAATACTTTACACCTGCTTTTACCTCTGTATATTATAGCTCTCTGCCTATCGGATGTGATCTGTATCTGTCTGCTAAAGGGAATATATTAGAGCTAGTCAAAGTGGCAGTTGTGAATAAGCTAGACAAATTTACTCCTTATTAATTACCCATATCGGGTTAGTGTCTACAGCCTCTAACTGGACTGGGACCACATTGTTTGGGGCACAATGCCAGGACATGGGAAGAGACAACAAATCTGTCCAAACAAGGTTGCACTAAATAGACAAGACCAAAAAATGGTCGGAGAGCCGGAAGAGGTGATTTGCCAAAGTAACAAACAGCACATGGGCAGCAGAGTCAGTAGTGTCACATAGGTCTCCTGAGTCCTAGTCAATGAACTGCGTTGCGTCTCCTTGCAGAGGCTTTGTTTTTTCCTAATAATAAAAGCCATTGGTTTCTCTGGAGCTTTGCTTTTCATTCTGACCTTATTAAGCAAATAGCAGCGAGTTCATAAGCTTTTCCACGTCAGCCCATGGGGACTTGCTTGCCAGAGTTGGTATCTTGGATAAACAGCCCTCTGCAGTTCTGACCTGAACTTAACTCATTAACTCCAGTGCCTCACGAAGCAGGGTTTAACACAAAGCCTCCAACAACCCTAACAACTCAATAGATTATCCACATCTGCTCTGAATGATCACTGAGCTTTGGAGTGACGACATGGTAGGAAGCTTTGTTTTCTATCCTGGGGGAGGAGATCTCCAGTGCTTTACTGATTATAGTCATATACTATTTTATTTAACAGCTAAATATTTTCCCAAAAAGATTTAATACAATGAGACAAGAAACATGTATATATTTAGAAAACAGATTAGGAGCTGACAAACTCCATCATATCATGGCTTTGTTTCTTTAGCTGCGATGCGGTTCCCATTTTAATGTCCCGAAAGGTGATTATGGCACACTGACAGGCAACTGATGGAGTTCCCAAGTTAAAGCGCTTCGAATATCTGTCATCCCGCAGCAGTTCAAGGCTTTTAACCAGCCTACTATGGAAGTATTTTAAAAATGATCCCCCCAGCCACAGCCTAATTCCCCACTGCTGCGGCATAGTAAAGGCTGTCATGTTGGAGAAGTTTTGTTCTGAAGCTGCCTGAAGGGAGGCAAATATTTCTCAACTCCATCAGCTTCTGCTGAATTTCTTCAGTTTCAAGAGTGAATTGAATTCCTTTTCCTTCCTCTGCCCTCTCCCACCGCATTATGCTCTGTGGATAGGAATGGGTTGATGTGACCATGCTGTGAGTTATGTCCTCAGAGAGATTTACCATGGGGCGACCAACTCCAAAAATGCTAACATCTAACTGTCAATGTATGACATGGTTCAAGTCCATCACTGTAATAAAAGAGAGGGAAGCAGTGTGGACTAATGGATAGTGAACTCGACTGGGGCTTATGAGACTTGTGTTTATTCCTGGCTCTGCTACTGGTTTGCAAGAAGTAAGTATCCCTTCCCTGTGCCTCAGTTTCTGTGCCTGTAAAATGGCGATAATGGTATGACCCTCCTGTGTAAGGCATTGGAGATCTGCTGAAATCTCAAACATAATGTCTTTGCTGCTATTACACCTCACTGTAATTAATACTTCTTGCCTGAAAGAGGCAGGGAATGTGTGTGCTGAGGCTCCCAAGTCTCCTCTCATAGACATCTGGAAGAGACAGGCTCAGCATACTATATTCAACAGCAACACAATGGTTTAAGTGGCATGTAGGGGACATATCACACATTTAAGTGAAAACCATAAAGCTACTGGTCATTCAGTTGCTAGAAAGGATCAAGAAGTGTTATATGGGAGACAACATATGAGATCTTTCTGGTAGGGGGCATTCTCTTTTTTGTAGACAATGTGCTGATGGTTGGTTATTGAAGTTGATATCTATTTGGCAGTTGGTTGCAATACAGCTGAGTGAGATTTTCATAATGAGAAATATGACCAACCCCAAACATCCACATATCAGGATTCACTACCCCAAAAATCATGATATTGGTTTAAAAATCTAGAGAGGCTTAAAAATATTGTTGGGTTACTTTTATTTGCATGTTTGTTTTGCGAGCCTTTAGGTTATACTTTGTTCCCGATTTCTGGCTTCCCCCCACAAACAGAAGGACTACAAACCTATTCTTCTTTTTATTAATTTTTTTTAATGGAAGCTGAGTTTCCTAGCTCCAGGTGCTGCAACGTAAAGAAAAGCAATAATTATGGAAGAGTGGCAACCCTGGGAAGGGAGCTGATGGTGGGTGCAGCAAGAAAAGCAACTCACAGGAAGTTTAAGAGAGGACAAAACGCTCTTAGTTCAACTTATGTGCGCCATTCCCCAACTCTCCCACAGTTAAATTCTTCACTGCCATGAGTCACTGTGGGTCCCGCTGAAGTCAATACAAGTCCAATTCACTTATAAATAGGGCTGAATTTAGTCTCAAGAGAAAAGCACAGCAACGCGACTTGTGAAGAATTACCCCTTTCAGACGTAGTTGGAACTGACACACAACATGAAGTTGATCTTGGTCTGATGGCGGAAGGAACACTGCGCATGGTCCATCAGTTTGCCACTTGTACCCTCTTACTGCACACCGTTTTCTTGACCAATTTGCATCTGATGTATCATTTTCACCACCACCCACTGTCTTGACAATGAATGGATGGATGATCCCTCCAATAATGAGTCCATTACAATGGGGTATTTTATATTTACTAGGACTGCATTTTCTGTCCACATGTCCTATGCATCTTCTCTTAAGAAACAAAAGTTAAGTCTAAAACCAGAGGCCCTTAATTTGCAACATATTTTGTAGCAGTTTCAGCTCCCCTTTCCTATGAATGGGCTGTAATAGTCTGGGGGAGACCGTGCAACTTAGTGCTCCCAAGGGACAGCTTCCTAGCTGGGAATGGGAGGAGTGGTGCTCTACTGAACTCTCTCCTTAGTCCTTTCCACTTTTAATATACCCCTTCTCATCTCCAATGAGGACTGATGCAAAAGCTAACTCTGCTAGTCTTAACATCACCTGAGACTTTCTCCTGACTCAGGAATCCTCATCTAGCCACTTCTTCAATTCCAGCTCCTTTGGGCACCTGTGTGATGCTCTGTAGGGAAGGCTGTTTGAAGAAGCGAATCCAGCCCAAAGGATGCAATGAAGCTGTTTTGTGACAGTTTTGAGCAAACTTCTCAGTGAGCTCTTGGGGATCCCAGGAGGTTTCTGGTTTCATGATAATACAATCTGAATTTTGCATTATGTGCATTCTGTCAGGGTTTAGCATGGATTTCTGCCTTGACTCAAATTGTAACGTTTCACACAACTGTAATGTTTAACTACCAAAACTGATGTGTTTGTTACTATTCACCCATTGATTTAGGGAAGCATGCAGAGACCAACCCAACTGCGTAGCCAGTTCCATAAAGGAAAAACAGCTGTTTCACAATGAAATGACAACAATCCATAGTCCTGGTCAAATCCTGAGTTCTTGATCTGTGAAACTGTCATTTTACACACCAAAGCCAGAGGCCATGTTCAGGGTTCAGGGTCAAAACCCTCAACAGTGTTTGCAGGAAAGCCACTGAAGCAAAATCCCAAAGCTGAAATGGCTCATGGTATGAATACTGTGCCAGCAGAACACAGAGTTATGTGGGCAAGATGCTTCCAGTGAAAGTCACCTCTGCGTCTCTGCCCTCTAAGGTACTTGTACAGCCCCCTTTACTAAACTATTGGAAAATATCATAATCTTTAGTGTATTTATCCCATAACACTCCTGGAAGTTTCTATTATCCCCATGGAGGCACAGAGAGACTAAACAACTTGCCCAGTGTAACACAGAAGTTCATGGCAGAAGGGAGACTTGGGGAATTGGAAGGTGGGGGGGTCAAGACCCTAAAGTCCTAAAAACCCGCTGGCCCAGCCTTCATCTCCAAAACAGGAGATCTCAAGTAGCAGTCTGTGGCTTACCAGCAGTGAACCGAGTGAGCGGGCCAGGAAATAATGGCTGCTCGCAAGCCACTGAACCCCCATCTCTCCCACTAAATAGCATTACAAACCATTAATTTACTAAACATTTTTATGGTATCAGGTTTCTAAGCATCAGGATTAAAACCTGAACTATGGTATACAAATTAAAAAGAAAATTCAAGCTTCCCAAGTCAAACATCTCCTCCAGTCTGAGGAATCTGACACAATAAAAAGGAAGGTAAATGAAAGTTTCCACCAAACGAAAGACAACATATTGTTCCTCCACTAGGAATGGCACCCTGACCCTTTCCATTTATTTGCAGCTGATTAATATTTATGCAAATGCCACTTCAATTAAAAACCTAGTGGAATTAATTGGACGAGAAAACCCTCGCATTGCAGCAGATAGCAAGTGAAAATCAAAGAGTGCTTTGTCTTTTTTTGTTTGTTTGTTGTCACAGGAATAATTAAGGCAGTTACGGATTTAATGCAGGAACGTACCCCCTAAAGCGCTTCCAAACTAATAATCTTTTGAAACAGATTTGCAGCCTTGAAAAGATAACGGAAATACACAAAGGAGTCAGATCTGATTTAAGATGAATGCTGGCTCATACACTCATTAAGGTAGCCTACTCTACAACAAAAAGCCACAAGGTCACCATCCCATCTGCATACTCAAAACTACCTCTGGTTTGATTATCCCACCCCCAAGTCCAAGGACTGCATAAGGGGGCCAAGTGCCTTAACCCTGGAATATTAGATCATTAGGAGTGTGGGGGCTGAAAGCTGCTCTACCCACAACATTACTTATCCTCCAGTCATACTGCTACGTGGAAGGGTATCGTAGCCGGGCTCAAAACAAAAGATCTAAAACTCCATTTTGTTTTTTGCCATCCGTCGTTTTTGAAAAAGATCATGCTCAGATTTCAGTTAACTATTTGCCCTGATGGAGAGGCTGTTCATGTTTACAAGGGGAAAAAAGTAGGTATATGTTGGGAGAAATGAAATAAAATTAAGTGTCACCATTAAAGCCCTTACTATGTCATTTCTGATTCATTTCATATTTTGTACATCTTGGCTAGACCTTAGTGGGGTCTTGCATGGATTTTCCTTCCGATTGCATAGTACACACAGGCCTCAGCTAGGACTGGTGAAAACCAAGTTAAAGAAAAACTGAGAGACCAAGGGTATGTCTATACTGATGGTGGCAAAATCGCTGCCGTCTGTGTGATCTTCCAGCTGCGATTCAGTGGTGAGTATGAACCCACTGAATCACTCTGAAAGTCATGATAGCCCTGGAACTGGAGTTGCTGTAGGCCGACCACAAGGCATTTGTGGTCAGCTTACCCTAGTATGTTTTGGCGGATTAGTGAGTCATCAGCAGATACACAAAGTATTTTACGTGCCTTGCATATCTGCCATCGACTGCCACTGAGAAGTTCTGTGAATACAGACTAGGGCTAAAACTGTTCCTGTCCCTCCAACTCAACTAGCAGGAGAAGTAGTTCAGGGAAAGTACCCTAAATTCCCCCTCACAGAGAAGGCGCTCACTTGCCCCATTCAAGCCACTGGGAAATTTGCCATTAACTCAGGACAGGATAGGATTTCACTCCTGGAGCTGTGCCAAGTTAGGAGAGATAGTCCTATTACAATTGATGCAATAGGTGCCACCCTCACCACTGCTATTTCGATGATCTGATAGACTCTCATAGACCTGTCCCTACTGACCTCCAGTATATACACCATCTTTCCTGGTCCTAATCAAAGAAATGAAAAAATATTTGCAATGTAACTCAGACACAGTCACCTTATCAGGCTTGTATTTTGCTCCAAACTTGCAGCTCTGACCAGGTTCATCAAAAAGGTTCCCAAACCTGGGCCTAGTTTAAAAGTGAACCTGAGATGATTTAGGGATCTAAGCCAAAGTCACAAAACTCTGCTGACTTGTCTAGATTTGGGTGTGAGCCAGAACTCTTAATGGGCCTAAACCAGGATCCTGAATTTGAACAATGCTGAACTTTGTTTATCCAAGTAACTGGGTCAGAAATGGTCATTTGTGCCTTGCTGGGCATTTCAGCCAGTGGATCCATGTAGTATGTTTCCAGCATACACCTACCCCCCTCTAATGCAATCCCTGATGAGAAATGCTGCAGAACACTAAACGAACTGGGGGTGCAGAAAGCACCTGGAAAGGCCTTAGAGATGTGACCTACTGCAAAGCAATTATATTGCTTTTGGAGCCTTGTGCACCCATACAAGATGCTGGGAGACTGGATTTGCCTTGGTTAATCTGCTTAGCTTTGTCTTTGTGTACTTTATACAAAAGCATTGACATATGCTTACTTGGTAAGTGTATACAGCCTCATTTTTTCAAATACAAGTTAAATATACAGACAGAAATGGCTTGTTGTGGATCTTAATGCCACCATTATATTTAGACAATGGCTTATCAAAGATATTTTATTTGAAAGACTGTCTGGAGAATTTTCTCCCATAGTGAACCGACCCTCTTGCACAGGAGGTTGTGTAAAACTAAATAAATCTCAATGTGCTCATACGCATGAAAATAAAGAGGCAATTAAAAAACTTTGCAGTTAAAGAGAACTGCCAGTACATTTCATTTCTTGGCAATTTTTCATTTATGTCTCCATCAATGCATTGCTTGATTAAACTAAAGCTGGGCTATAAAACAAATAGTATGTCTTCCACCCTGAAGCATACATTGTTCTGATCTACACCCTACGGGCCTTGAGTTTTCATCTAAAGGCCCTGATTTGGCACCAAGATCCAGTACAGCAGACAGTTGATGTACAGCAACACACAGAGTTGCATTGAAATCAAATTAAATATGATCACTGGAGCTAGAATTTGAAGTACAAATAGAGCTACCATTCTCCTTTGCAGAATTTAGTGTGCATTAAATACTTATTATTCACATGCCAGCAGGGACCAGAATCTCCAGTCAGAATAAGGGGCCCATTGTGGTAGGTACCGTAGCCCCCATGTATCAACAGAGATTATCCCAGAGCGTACACTGTAATGCAGCGTTTCCAAACAAACAAGGACAGGAAAGCATGAAGCTGAGTAGAACTGACATCCCTGTTGAACACAACATTCAGGGAAGCATTTTTTATTTCCATCTATCCTATGTAAGTTCTCACACTGTGCTCGTTACCTTAGTTTCCAGCTGTCTTCTTGTACTGCACAGAATGACATGACGAACATCTGTCTCGTCAGGTTTGGGCAGTGACTTGGACCCAGGACTCCCAGGTCCCATGACAGAGCCCTAAGCATTGGACCATTCTTCTATTCTCATGTTACTATCAATTCAGACTCAGACTCCAGGCCCAGAAGGGACCATTGTGACCATATAGTCTGACCTTTTCTATTACACAGGCCATGTAACTTCCCCAAAATAATTCCTAGAGCAAAGATTTTAGGAAAAAACAAATCCAATCTTGATTTTAGAAATGTCAGTGATGGAGAATCCACCAACCTTAGGTAAATTGTTCCAATAGTTGATTACTTTCAGTATTAAAAATGTACCCTTTATATTTCCAGGCTCAATTTGTCTAACTTCAGCCTCCAACTCTTGGATCATGTTAGAATTTTCCTGCTAGATTGAAGAGATCTGTTCCCTATGTAGGTATTTATGAACTTGTACATTTCAAGAGGCTGGTGCATTTTAAATAACTATGATACCTACTTTACCATTAGTGGCCAGAGTCTCCACTCAGAATCAGTGCAAAGTCCTGTCCACAAAGCACTGCCTCACTCTGTAGTTTACATACTGCCTAGCAGGGCTTTGGTGATATGCAATACCCTTTTCCCACTACAGCTTTAGAGTGTTTTACAGATCTGGTGGACAAGGAGGATCTGCTAGGTAGGTGCTTCTTTGTAGTAACTTAGTACACACATTCCCTTACATGCCTGGCATGCACTGAGAGAAAAGACTCGTGATGCATGGGCTCTGGCCACCTCTCCATTCAGCACATTGAATGTAGGATGTTTTTGCCCATGTTTGTTAAAAAACATTAATAATCCTTTTTTAGTGGTAGGCTCTGCCACCCGAATGGGTGGCTTGCCTCCAACTCCTCTCTCAAGTGCATCTTTGAGCTGAAGCAGGTGTGACTGTCTCAATTTTACTCAGGGTCATTGCTGGCATCAGGCTTACAGGGCTCGAGCCCAAGCCCCAGTGCCCGAGCACCGGGTCCACCACTGAGCCGGCTTTAGTGGTGGCTGCAATGGTGTCATACAAGTCCCACGTCTCAGCACGCCGAGTCCTGGGTCTTTTCTACCGCTCGTTGAAGAGTTCTGTACTTAAACTCAGTGCTTGTATACACTGATGCAACTCCACTGGCGGGGAAATCATCCCTCAAGCATGGCTTCAGTGGAACTGTACCTGGCGACATGTGGCCTGCCTTTATGGCTCCCATCTCCCACTCCCAGCCATCTCACTTCCTCTTGTGGGTTTACAGCACAAAGCTTTGTCGCATGATGCACAAATGTTCCTCCCATCTCATCGCATGTGTTTTTGCCTTTAGCCCGCTGAGAGCAGATTTTCTAATGCGTATCACTTCCTTCTCCACCTACACCATTACTTTCTACTTAAACAGCAGATGGAATTGCTACTGTTAAGGGGAAGAAGGGTTTGACACAGTGTAAAATCCCATGCAAAATTATGCTTGTTTTCTCTTCAGATTGCTTGCCCATAGGACCAGGGCTGTGACTATGGTGGGGCAAATGGCGCTTTGCCCCAGGTGCCCCAGAGTGACGCCACTGAACCGCTCTATCAAAGAGCGTATTCCACGCTGCTCACTCCAGGCACCGATCATTGCAATGGGCATGTTACGAGCGCAACACACCCCGGGCACCAAAATGACCAGTTACAGCGCTGCACAGGACACACCCCCAGCTGAGCCTCTTTAGTAGCACTAATTGCTCTTGTTAAAACCCTCTCTTGTCTCCATCTTCACACTCCTGTTGGAATGGGTGAACTTTGCTTTCCTGTGAGTCTCCTCATCCTCTCTCAGTTCCACCCCACTGCAATTGCCAACAGACAAGATTCGTGACACCTTTCCAGCACAGCCCACATAGAGACACTATGTAATCTCTCTCTCTCCCCCTGCCCCTAACTACTATTAGGCTTAAAAGGACAAAAACATACCCGTAGAAATTATATCTTGAGAAGCCTCCATGCATCAGAACCATCTGTCTGTTGTACTGGTGGTGACTAATTACTGTCAGTCACAGCAACACACTGTTTCTTTTCTCCTCTCACCCCCAATGTTCACACTCATGAAGTTGGGGTCATCTTTTGTGACACCATTCATGCAGGTTTCTTATGCTACTAACCTCAACCTCCTCTACCAAACATCTGTCTCCTTTCCATCACTCCATCCCCATTTCCACCAAGACCTCACTACCTTTGTTTAAAAAAACAACAAAAACAAAATATAACCAAAAAACCCAAACCAAACCAAACCAATCAACCAAAACTCTATTTGTTTGTAACTAAGGCATAAGAGCTATCCTGAGATAAAAACACAGTGAAGATATATTGGTTTTATTATGATTTGAACTAGGTGAGATCAGTCCCAGGTAGCTCTGATCTCAGCAGGGTTACCTCACTGTAAATATAAAGTCACTTGTCTTCACTGTGTCTCAGATGAAGCACTCAACTGTATATATTACATGACAAAGTCACTAAGCAGAAGAAGAATGGACTATGTTTCATCATTTTGTGTGATTTCATAATTCAAATACATTATGAACACAGTATAAATTGTCATACTTTCATACATTTCTAAATATTGAGTAGAGAGTTATTGACTAATAGATGTTATAAACATGTTACAAACACAAGAAGCATGTGCTCTTTATGGTTATAAGCATGATAGCTAGTGTTGTAGATATTTATAACCATAGTTATCTGCAACCTTTTGACATACTACACTATAACAACCAACTGACCAAAATCTGTGTTATTTAGGAACCCCGTAAACTAGGTAACAACATCCCCTTAAATGTAAAATGTTACCATGCTGTTTTTAAAGAATCTGCCAGCAACAGAGGAAATCGATGGTAAGTTCTGTCCAGCTTTACCCATCCCACTGTGCCATGATGATATGCTATTACAGGGTAGAGTGCTGCAAAATCAAGGCACAATTAGATGAATCAATAATTGCAGAGTGAAAAAATCTTGGATGAAATCCTGGCTCCACTGAAGTTAGCGTTAGTTGATGCACTATAAAGATAAAATGAAATTTTAGAACCTTAAGGTCGCTCTAAGACCACCCTACTCATAATGGTCCTCTTCCTGGATACTCCCTCATTTCCGTGTATAGACTTGGAAGGCACTGAAACATGGAGGTGCTCAAAATGAAAAGCCGCCAAGGCTAGAACTATGATTGTTGATGCTAACTTTTATTTGTTACCTTACATCTATTCCTAAGATGCAGCCATTCAAGAGTTGTGGGGCTTGTCATCTGGAATTTTTCAGTGAACAAAGCTTACGAAACAAATTATTCATTAAAGTGGTGCTGCATATGTGAAAATGGGCTGCATGAGTACATCAGAGGAAGCAGCCTCTTTTGATTCAGGGTGTTAATGGACTAAACTTGTCCCTATCAAAGACTTTCTATTTGGTTTACAAGATATGGTTTCTATCACAGTACTGCCTCATTGAAAGACATCAATAACAAAATAACATCCTTAAAAAATAGAAAATTGAAATCTGATGTTAATGGCTGGAAAATACTGTTTCTCTAGCATTTTTTTCTTCCATCCTTGCTTTTTGATTTGCATAGAATTATGCAACAAGACATGACAAGAGAGCAGTAATGGGCCATTAGCCACCTGAGAAGTGCATTAACGGGTCATTAATGCATGCCCTGCCGAGTCCTATTGTCAGTATTTGATAGATCTTTTTATATTTAGAAAGGTGGAAAATTAGAATGGAAGTTTAACTCCAGTTTTTCTACTATTCCACTGAAAAGATCTTTATCCTTTGGAAAAAATAAACCATAGGAAAAATGGAAGGAAGGGCCAAGGATGAGTATATGAAAAAGTTTCTTTTGTTCTTAACATTCATCCCTGGGTATAATTCTCCCAGATGACACAGACACTCAGCACTAGCAAGAGAGATGGGTCAATTAAGTCATCATCTCACTTATTATCAGAGGCTTATAGAATAGAATATCGGAGCCTCAAAGGACTTGTTTTAAGACATCCTACTGGACAGCCTACCATCTCAATTAAGTAGGCTGTCCAGATCTTGTAAAGTGCCGGGCACTTTCAACTCTCATTGACAGAGTGGGAGTTAAAAATGCTGAGCATCTCATGTGACGGGGCATCAGCAGAAGTAGCTAGTAAGAAAAACAAACCTGAAGAGCCTTCACATGAAATCAAGTTCCAAAGGGATAGCCGTGTTATTCTAGTTCAGCAAAACAAGCAAGGAGTCCTGTGGGACTTAAGGACTAACAGCTTTATTTATCACACAAGCTGTTGCATGAGAAAATCCTGCTTCGTCTGATGAAGCTCAAGTGATAAATAAATTTGTTAGTCTTTAAAAGTGCCACCAGACTCCTTGTCTGTCCATGTGTGACCAGAGAGCATATGGCGAGTAATACACACCTATATAAGTAAAAACCCTGACCAGCAGGACTGTCCCTATAAAATGGTGACATCCACTCACCCTGTATGCTACCCCAAACGCAGGAATTGGCTGTGCCTTGTAGAAGAGCAGACCCACTGCTAGTGTGCTTTGTCATGACTGGCTGGGGAACCAGAACTTCCTGCTACGTTGGGTTTTCATTCAGGGACCCTGTGAGTGGCAGTCCACTCTTCCAGACTCCTTGCTGCGGCCTCCCTGGACTTCTTACCATGCCTGTCAGTAGACGTCTCTTACAACCTCCCAAAATTCACCTTTCTTCTAGTGCCAGGACTTGCAGGCTGCTCTGTGGAGGCACCCCAGCAAAATCCTATTCCAAACTAAAAGTACAAATCCACTTCTGCCCACCTTGGGCTTGGCCCTGTACAGTATTTCTCTTTCTTCTTCACTTGAACACATCATGCCAGGAAGTTCAGGTCCTGCCCTTTTATCAGGGATCTTCACCAGTGCTTGCTCCACCCTGCCGGCTACACTACATTTCTCCACTGCCCAGTCCCATGGGGTGATTGCAGTTGTGCCTCTTTTCTCCTTCTCTTCCAAGCTTCCTCTCTTTATAAGTGTCCCTCTACCCTAAAGTGGTCTGTCCTTCCAGTGACTCTGCCTTCTGGCCAGGTCATCCATTCAACCCTGTCCCTTATGAGATACGGATCGGAAGAGTCCAACACATCTGGGAGTCTTTAGCATTAAGGAAGAGATCACAAGGATCACCCTGCCACCCGCATGGGTTGAGATCTCACGGGCCAAACCTTTCCATCTTCAGGATCTTCTCTCCTGTCCCAGCTAGGCTCCCTGCAGCAGGGATAGCAGCAATCCCGCTTCAGGGACTAGTAAGGGAACCTGAGCATCTCCCCCAGGGTCCAATTCAGAGCTAAAATCTTCACACTGGGTTCATATGCAGCTGCCTTCCTGGGTCATGTCCTATCAGTCCCCTCTGTTCCCTCTAAAATGGAGAGATTAATTCTTTCAGCTTCAGAGAGAGACAGTGTCTTCCTCAAGCCACAAAGGCTTTGCAAGTTTGGTGGCACCCAGGCGCTGAGCTAGTCTTTAACCCCCTCCTTTCCAGCACGGGACTTGTGCACCCCATCAAAGACTCAAAATATCTGACATGTCCCTTGAGAGGCTCAAGTTTAAGTGGGAACTATTACAGTTAGAAATGAGTGATAATAAAAGTGATTATTGTAAGACCAGTGACACTCTAATTCAGGGGTTGGCCACCCATAAGATAAGAAGAGCCATTTTTAAAAATTCCTTCAATAGCCAAGTGTTTTGAGAGCCACAATGGGTATAGCTTCCTGGTATTGGGTAGGGAAGCTGGGCTGAGGTGCCTACCACAGGGTACCCTGGTGGGTGGAAGCTCAGGACACAGAGTATGTCCCTTGAAGGGTCTCCAGTGGCATGGGGGGAGCCTCGCATGGGCCACCTGCAAGGAGGGGGCAGCTGGCAAGATCCCCCAGTGATGGGGGAAGGCCTGGAGCCAGGAGTAGATTGCCCAGAGGTCCCCTAGTGGTGGGGTGGGGGCTTGGAGCCAGGACCCCAGAGATACAAGAAATGGTGCCTGCGACTAGTTTTCTAAATATAAAATTCATCCTGCAAGGGCGTGCACTGAGATTCCTGGAAGAGGGGATTGCTTGGTGGCTTACGGCTAGGGGTCCTAGGAGGAACCACCCACCCCGCTGACATCCCTGGTGGGTGTGCTGACCCAGCCCCTCTTCTCACCCCCACACTGGGCTTTATGAAAGAGCTGTGAGCTGGGTAGGGGATGTCACTCGGGGGCAGATCCTTCAAGGAGAACCCTGCCAACTCCCATCAGCCAGTGCACCAGGAGCATGGGGCATAGCCCCCTCCTGCCCCCTCTCTCAGGATGCCATTGATGGGGCTGGGATGTCCCATGAGGGAGCAGTGCCACCACTGGGCAGTGCAGACAGCAGGCGTCAAAAGCTTTGGGGAGACATAGCACCCTCAACCCCAGTGCTGGAGCAGGAAAGGTGGGCACAGCAGAGGGGTATGTGCAAGGGGGGAGGGCAGATTGCAAAGCCAAGCCTGCATTTGCAGCCCACCCACCACCCGGGTGTTGCACTCCTCCTGCAGGTAGAGATACCCCTTCCTGGGGCAGCACTGGGATGGTGCTGGCCCCACAAAATCTACAAACTCCAGGTCCATGGGGGAATTAATCTGGCCCTGCATGCGCATTCACTCCTAGAGCATTAGCACCCGTGCTCCTCGATGGGTTAGACTCACTAAATGGTTGGGGGTGGGGAGGCCCTCCCTGTTGATTTAGGACCAGCAACAGACAGTTTTATCACAATGGTCCAACTCCTACTGACTACCACATGATGGAGAGCATTCAGCACTTTTCAGGATTAGGCCCCTACGACTCATCCCCCAAGTCCTATCTCCTGCTTTCCCACCTCTTCAGCCTCTGATTCAGGAAAGCACTTAAGTACATGCTTAAAGTCTACCAGCATCAGCAGGAACTAAACTCATGCCAAAGGGATTTCTTGACATGGGGAACGACTGCCTAGAAAGGAGCATTGAAGACAGGGATCTGGGCGTCAGAGTGGATCACAAGCTAATATGAGTCAATTGTGTCATTCCGGGATCTATTAGCAGGGGTGTCATAAACAAGAAAGAAGAAGAAATCCTTCTGCTGCACTCCACGCCGATTAGGCCTCAACTGTAGTACTGTGTCCAGTTTGGGGAACCATGGTTTGGGAAAGATGCGGACAAACTGGAGAAAGTCGGGGGAAGAGCAACAAAAATGATTAAATGTCTTCAAAACATGCAAAGGAAGACTGAAAAAAACTGGGATTGTTTAGTCTGGAGAAGAAAAGACTGAGAGGGGAACATAAATCACGGTTTTCAAGTCCATCAAAGGTGTAACAAGGAAGAATGACGTAAATTGTTCTCCTTTGCTTCTGAGGATAGGACAAGAAGCAATTGGCTTAAATTATAGCGAGGGCAGTTTAGGCCGGGCATTAGGAAAAACTCCCCAAATGTCACAGTAGTCAAACACTGGAATAAGTCACCTAGGGAGATCGTGGAATTTCCATCATTGGTGATTTTTAAGAACAGATTGGACAAACACTGTCAGGGATGCTCTACATAATACTTTGTCCTGCCGTGAGTACAGAGGACTAGACTAGATCACTCAAGGTCCCTTCCAGTCCTACAATTCTACAACAGTATGACTACACTTGACAGAGGCAGCCAGATTCATATGTAAGTTCAACTAAGGTCTTATAAACCTCTGTTCTGAATGCCCATTTTAAATTTAATAAATCAAAATGGAACATGTTCCCCTATTCAACTCCAGCTGGAAGGCATTGTTATTGAGTTTGTGGCAAACTGTTTGTGATTTTCTTAATTATCAGTCACAGCACAATATATTTTAATATTCTAGCCTTGCAGTCAGTTTGGGTGCTAGGATCTGTTGCTGGCTTTTAAAATAGAGAACTGTGAGAACATTAGAGGAGATGCAGGTCAGCTATGCAGCTTGCAGATTTCTAATAGGGAGTGGTGATTGAATTAATCACCCTCAGGATTTCTCTTTGTGTGAACTGAAGGAAACAGGTATGGGAATAATTTCTCATTACCAGTAGAATGTTAATTTCAGAGAAACTCTGCTTAGTGTTTGGAAAGGACAAATTTTGAATTCTAACTTTCAGAAGTGCCAGACACATTTAGAGCAACTGTCTTTTATATATTTGCTAGAGTTCAGACTATGCAATGGCAGACAACAACATGCATGAAAACGAATCAGAAGAAAATGACAAACTCTCCAAGATCTGCAGCTTTAATTACATGTAACTCTCTACCTTGAAGGAGTCATTTTCCAGCGGCTTTTAGAACCACAAAACAACTATTTTTCTTTTTAAAAAGTGTACTTTCATTAAAATAATGGACCACTTGTGTGCACACACACACCTACCTAAACCTCTTCATGCATTTAGTTAAATTATGTAATTTTATTTCAGCCATGCCTCTAATCGTGTGTACCTGGAAATGGAACTAAAATATCATTTGTTTATGTTAATTGCACTCTGACCAGTGAATTAAAAATCAATTATAGTTGTTTAAAAGGCATGTTTAATTTTGATTTAAATTATGGAAGTGGCTCTGAAAGAAAAGAATTAATATTAAAAAGATGAATTAGGAGGCTTTCACAAAGCAGCAAGCAAAGATCAAAGTCAATCATAAATTTATTCTCTTCCTTGGTAACTCAGAATAGCAACAAAACAAATCTTAGCATAAGCTCTTTCTCCAGCTGTTCATGCTTTCCCAGGCAGACTCTAGTTCCCACTAAGGAGGGCCTCCTATCTTTCTCTCTTGGTTGAAGTGAATAAGATTCAGCTTCCACAAGAAGAGGCATGCTCACTCTGCTTAGAGATGCAGGTTTCTGTAATTATTTCAGCAGCATCTATAGTCCCAAGCAATGTGGGCAATTTGACCCCATTGTGTTGCATGCTGAACAGGCATATAAGACGACCTGGACCCTCGTACAAAGCAATAGCATCTCACGGTGAATCAAAAGCATCCTAAACAGCTAGAGTCCACTTATTGCTAGAAGCCCGCTTGTGGCCGCGTCTGGCATAGCAGCACTGTTGCTTAGCTAGCTCCCTTGGCCAACAAGTGCTGTGGCAAAAAAAACCCCAAGGAGTCTTGTAGCACTTATTTATCACATGAGCTTTCATGGGAGAATATCCCACTTTGTCAGATGCTTTGATATTCTCCCACAAAATCTCATGCGATAAATAAATCTGTTAGTTTTTAAGTGCCACAAGACTCCTTGCTTTTTTTTGCTTTACTAGACTAACACGGCTGCCCCTTTGAAAAGTGCTGTGGCGTAGCTCAATAGCGTGAGCCCTCAGATCAATCAGAATGCTATTTGGGCGTTAGCAAGAACTCCTGCAGATGACCCTCCCTGGCCACTGCTCAAGCAGCCAATTGCAGCATGGCTCCTGAAGAAGTGATGCTGCCAAGGACCAGTGAAGTTTTATGGATCTCCAGCTATCCCTTAGATAAGTGATTGAACCTCCTGCCTGTTCCATGAAGGAAGGGAAAACCACACTCCCACTTGTCATGTTTGCTGCCTTCCTGTGGATTTTCCTCACAGGTAAAAGAAATGACAAAATTTTCACATTAGGAACTTCGGGTTTCATTTTTGTTTGTTTGTTTGTTTACTTTTTAAATTAAAAACCACAAGGAATCCTGTGGCACTTTTAAAGAGTAACAAATGTATTCAGTCTTTAACAGATCCACAGGACTTTTTGTTTGTTTTGCTGAAGTAGACACCATAGCTACCCCTCTGGAATTTTTAAATTACATTTCCTTTGTAGCATGGTACCCTGAAAAATGTTTCTGAGACTTTTGAGAGAAATTATCTTATGTGCCTGGCTAACTTGGGCCCTTTTCCAGCAAAACCATTCAGCACATGCTTAAAATTTAAACGTATGCTTCATTGCTTTGCTGAAGGAAGGCCTAAAGCTCCAATCTCCCATTCCTTTCAAAAGTGCCATACCCATGAAACTGCCTTGAAAGGTCTGGCTGTATTTTGAGGTAAGCACTAGTAAATCATGAGGAAACATAGCATAGAGAGTGACAAAATCCCTAACCCAGGAACCAGAAGTCCAGGAAGTAATGGACAGCAAATATGGAAGCAATAAAGGGCATGGGCTCCTAATTTGAAAATTTTGTCATTTTTTAGAAGGTTGCTCATTGCTGAGACTGAACCAAGTTCTATCTGCCTCTTATGGACTATTAATTCTTATCAAAGGTATTTTAAAGAAAAAATGCATATTGCCTGCCATAGCCTCCCAATTTCAATTTTAAAATTACTATTGTCTTATTGTTCCTACAGAATCTGACTGTGCCTACCAAGCGTTCTCTATGGGCTACACTGCCACAGCTCTTATTTAGCCATGTAAGGGAGTAAGGAAATCCCTGAGCCTGATCCCCTATTTAGCTCATGACCTCAGCATTTGGGTAATTGCTTTCCTGTGCTGCCCTCTCCAGCAGCCTGCGAATAGAGGGGCTGGGGAGTGGAAGGAGCCCCCCTTTCCACCCTCACCAACTAAAGCTCCACCACTTCCTCCTGAGAAGGAAGAGGGGGGCAAAAGCATCACAATCTGGTCTGTGAGTAACTTCGAAATTTGCCCCAAGAAGGGGGAATGAATGGCTGCTTGGGACTCGCATCTTCATCTAGACTGAATCAAGTACCAGCCCTAGCTGAATTTTGTAATGCCATGCACATTTCATTTACGGTAAGCTACCTCTCTTGTTTTCTTGAGTAAAATGAATTCAGCTAATATGTAATAAAAATGGATGTATGCCTGATGCATACAGCTGCTGTTCAAAGAAGACCAAAGGTGAAAAAATGTGAAGCGCTTTCACTGCATTAGTAATGTGCTACCAGCTTTATTTTTACTTTTATTAAAGTAACTGACAGTCAATTGGTGCATGGATACGTTGCCTGCAAAATTATGTAGTCATAATGATCCGGTGCATACACTGTAACAGAGAACAGACCAACTCTAGCTGGAAAGGGCTAACAGATCAGGAAAGGCCAAGATCTGAGTTAGTCAGTCTTCTTTTAATATTTCGAAAAAACTAGAACTGAATGAATAATGGTTTTCTCAGTTTGGGGATCTAATTAAAAGAAGAAATGAGGCAGAAAAAAATTGGTGCCCTGAAGAAATGTATTTTTGGTATATTTACTCTTCTCCAACATTTTTTTCACACAGCTCTGGAAACCACATTTTGTATCATGTCGAGTCTGAACTTAACAAATCATTTAAAGTCATTATGAAAGCTAATGCAATTTTTTGAAAAAAAGAGCCAAAATGATCCTATTTTAAAAATTAAAAAATGGGATTCTTTTACAGTGACTTTTTTAGGGTAACAAAATACACGTTTATTTGTCGTGTGGTGTCACCACTGCCTACAAACAATTACACAGGCACTCTGACTGGGGAAAATCTTCCAGTCATTCATTGCTGCACATGTATTGTGAAACGCTGAAAAAGCATTATTAGCATCCACTTCATTTGTAGACACTATTTAAACTGTTCTCTTTCCAATCATTCAACGTTTCTTCACTCCGATAACTAACTGATCATCGCACTGAATACTTATTTCACTGGACTGTGTAAGCAAATTCTATTTTGTAATGTTTACAAGGAACAGAGTGTTCTCTTGGCAAAACAAACGCACACATTGTTTTGTAGTTATAAAGAACCCACGAGAATGAAATCCTGATTCAGGACACATGATGTGTCCAGCTCTCAAATTCATGACAGTTTCTGTGAATAAACCAGGACTGTCTCAGCAAAATCACGACATATAGACACCTTATTAATAACAGGTGTAGAAACACAGCCTTTGGCATTTCAGCTTGTGGAAAATTAGAGGTGAAACAAATATGAAATCAATGCAAGGAAGAGACAGTTTACCCGTCTGTCCTACCAATTACCTAGTAAGAGTGTAAGTGTTCTGTATCTGCTTTAAACAGAACTGGATTAAGGTAATCCAAGGCCCTAGGTGCATCCTAAATTATACCCTTCCTCGGCCAAAGCTCCTGCATCACAGCCAGCCATCATGCTGTGCCAATGGGCACCCACATGATGGCCCTTCCTCTCTTTGGGCTGGCAGCGGTGCGATTCATTCTTATAGAGACTGTCTCCTACTACGAGTCCCACCACTGATGGTGCTGGCTCTCAGGAATCATTCAGCACCTTACAGCAGTAAGCAAGCCCCAATTACTACAGCTGGTTGGGAATTTCTGGCAAAATGTCTTGTCAATAAAAAAGGCTGATGTGTCTGAACCAAAGCTTCATGGGAAAGGATGAGCTTCAAATTTCTCAACCCAGAAAGGTTTTGAAAAAAGTGTTTCATAATTGTTAGTTTGACAACCTGAAGTGAATATTTTCAGGTTTCCAGGTTCAAGCTGCTTTTGTTTCTAAGTTTAAAACAGTGTGTGTGTGTGTGTGTGTGTGTGTGTGTGTGTGTGTGTGTGTGTG